>SJYO01041852.1:95786594-95848544 GCA_006410555.1 Capra ibex
ACTACACTTCTCGGTTGAGTAACCTTTTCTGGGACTACGACCCTTTCTAACTTCCGTCCTCCTCTTCCCCTGCTGTCTCCTACTCTACCAACCTACCGTAGTGGCTGAGTTACCTGTATTCAAACCCATTCCTACTCTACCAACCTACCGTAGAGACTGAGCTACCTGTACTCAGACTCGTTCGAGGCCCTCTACCACCTCCTGTCAAAGTACCCCGGTGTTTGTCGACCCGCACTGAATCGGTGACTTGATGTTCTCGTTTGTTAACTCGTTTCCCACCGCGAGGCCTCGCCCTCTCTGGTGGCACGAGTGTACAGGTCGTGACTCTTCGGGAGCGGACGGAGAACACCCGTAACACCAGGTCTACGACCAGAACGACCTCGACGATCTCGACGACCTCGGCACCAGAGGTCGGGCCCTCAGACCTCCTCCCCCCTTACATAAGTCCCCTAAGAGGCACACCTCTCGGGCACGACGCGGCCCTTCTGAGTCCGGTACACTCTTCTGTTCCTACAAGTCTCAGGAGTCCCCACGTCCCCTCGGACCTTCCCGGTGTCCGACCCCTCCGACCCCTCCGGGAACGTCCGACTCGAACTCACCCCGGAGACGTCCAACTTATCCTCAAGTTGACTCGGACCGACGACTTCCACCCCATATCACCTCCCTTCTCTTTTCCCCGAGGTCGGTCTGGAATCGCACCGACCACCGTCCCTGTCACACACACCCCGGACCATCTCACCGGCTCCACTCCAGTTTCCGCCTTCAGCACAGGGCCAATGCCCTCCGGGGCCTCCGACCTGGTCTCGACCCGACACAAGGGTCCCACCACCCCTCGGGACCTTCCACGACCTCGCCCTACCACGGTGGTCGNCACCGTCCCTGTCACACACACCCCGGACCATCTCACCGGCTCCACTCCAGTTTCCGCCTTCAGCACAGGGCCAATGCCCTCCGGGGCCTCCGACCTGGTCTCGACCCGACACAAGGGTCCCACCGTCCCTCGGGACCTTCCACGACCTCGCCCTACCACGGTGGTCGTCCGGACAGCTCCCACCACCGAAACCGGGGTCTTACGCCCCCACCCCCCCTACCTCCACCCCGCACTCCTCCGACCCCCGCCCCGGACGTCCAAGTCCTCGCAATCCTTCCCCCCACCCTCCTCCCGGTCGATCCCACCCGCCGCTCCTGTGGCTCGTCTCCCAGACGCCTCCCGCCGCACCCGACTCGAGGTCCCGAGCCGGGAACCACCCCTTCCGGGGGTCCGTCCCAAGTCTCGGGCAGATCTCGGTCTAGTCCAAATGGGGACCTCCACCTCAGAGGGAGCCCAGATCTCGGGCACAGTGTGAAACCTGTCTGAACGCCCGCTAAAGTCGGGAGACGGGTCTCCAGACACGAGAGGGCCGGTCTCCGCCCCACCCTAGACAGTGGAAAGACGTCGGGTGCTACCGTACACGTCCGCCCCTGCCAAGACCTCGGAGACGCACAGGTCCCTCCGGCTCCAGTGAGTCCCAGTCCCTCTCTCCCGGGTTCCCACCATCAGTCGGATACTCCGGGGACGTCCTGTGGGATGGATCACCCCCCCCGGTCTAGGTGTGTGGTTGGGAGTCACCACACACGTGTGCGGGTAAATGTCTACCCCTGTGGCTCCGTGTCTCACCGGGTTCTGAGCGGGATCAGACAGACAGACTCGCTCCACCGGGGGAGCCAAGGGTCGGGTCGTGGAGAACCGTGGTCCTGACTCACCCCGCCCCGGGGAAGACCGAGAGTCGCCGGAGGTCCTGAGGAAGAACCCCGTAAACCGAAATCAGACAGAGGAGGGTCCGGTTTTTCGCCCGGGTAACACAGGAGCCCTCACCCGTCCCACCGGAGCGCCCTGGTAGATCTGTACTACCGTACGCTCGGTGCAGGGTGTAGAAGTACACCCTCTTTCCACCACACACCCGTCCTTCACGCCGAGCGGGCTCCGCGGGTCCCTGTTCAGACTGAGTAGAGTCGGAGAGGCTCGGAGTCCGGGAGTAGACGCGGCGGGGCCGAAGGACACGGGGACGGACCCTCCGCACACGGTGCACCACTGGACCTGGGGTCGAAGCGTCGGAGAACACCCAACCTTGACTGGCGCGGTCGCCCAGAGACCGGCTCCTCACAGACGACGACCACGTCGGTCCGCGGACCCGTCACCCACTGTCGCAGGAGATCTCCCCTGGGGTTCATAGTGAGAGGGTCCCTCTCTGAGAAGACGACCGGTCTGACGGGACGTCCCTGACCCGTCCACCGTGGTCGGGGGTGAGGGGACTACCGAGGTCCGACCGTCCGCACGAACCGTCTTAAGAGGGTCACCACCCGTGAGACTCGTCACAGGAAGGATGGACCCGGAGACTTAGAGTGGTACCGTCCGGGGTCCCCCGCCGTCCGTGGCACGCCACTCACCCCAGACCCAAACCCAGAGGTGGGCGACAAAGGGTCGGACGTGGAGTCGAGGGACAGAGTTTCGTCCCGATCCCTGTGGTCGACTGGGTCAGGCGACGGGAGAACGAGGCGACCCCCCGTCCCACCTCCACCCCTCCCCGTCCGGAAGAGGCACCGACTCAGTAAGTCCTGTGGCAAAGTCTCGTCCTGGGAGTCGGTCGTGAACCCCTCTGCGTCTCCTTTCGTTCCGGGAGCCGAACGGGACTCCCCGGGGAGCGGACCCGTCCACAGGTCTCGTAGGGACACCCCCGCCACCCCCCTCGTGACCTCCCTCCACCCAGTGGTCGCTCACCGGAACCGACCTCGTCCCACAGTCACCCACTGACCCTCGACCTCCGGTCGTAGGTCGGTCCCTGTCTCAGGTCCCAGTTCCGACTGCGGGGACGACAGACGAGTCCCACCCCAACCCGCGGGGGGAAGGGTACACGTCCCCCGTAACAGTCCCACTAATACTACTCGAGGACCACAAATCGCCCTCGACGAGGTTCCTGCACTCCCCGGACCTGGCGCATCGACGTAGGACGACCCACCACCGTCCCACCCCCACCCGTCCACCGAGCGCCCTCCCACCCTGTCTCGGCTGAGAGGGCTCGCGAACGAACCATGGACAGGAACCAAAACCGAGGGGCACCGGTTCGGGCGTACTACGAGTGCCGTGACAAATTCGGTGAAGACATCAAGTCGCCGTGACTCGTGCAAACAAGTGTACCAACGCGAGGGTAGTGGTGGCGGAGGGGTCTTGGAGAAGTAGCAGGACTTGTGAGGGGTAGTTTGTGGTCGAGGCACGAGGGGAGGGGCGGGTCGGGGGTAGGGAGTAAGACGAAAGACGGAGACTAAAACTGTTGAGACCCCTGGAGTAGACTCACCTTAGTGAGTCCCAGACAGGAAAACACTGACCGGACAGAGTGAACCGAGTCGTAGGAGTGCCGAGTAGGCGCAAGTCGTCCACAATCTGAAAGGAAGGGAAAAGTCCGACTTAGTCTAAGGCGACATACCTACCTGGTGCAACACAAGTAGGTAGGTAGACAGCTACCTGTGAACCTGACGCAGGTGTAAATCGATAACACTTACTACAGTGGCCGTTTATAGAGAACCTCTGGAATGAAAATTAAGAAAACCCACGCACGGGTCTTTATGTGAACGACCCAGTCTACCACCAAGAGCCAACTTACTAGACGCCTTGACGGTGCGACGAAAGGTGTGCTGACAGGCTACAACGCAAGGATGGTTGTCACACGCTCCCAGGGTCAAAGAGGTCTGGGAGCGGTCGTGAACGAAAGACAAAACAAAGACGCACAACAAATTTATCGTGGGGACAACAAATTTATGGGTGATGAGGACATGAGAACGGACCTTTTAGGGTACCTGCCTCCGACGTCAGGTACCCCAGCGACTCCCAGCCTGTGCTGACTCGCTGAAGTGAAAGTAAAAAGTGAAAGTACGTAACCTCTTTCTTTACCGTGGGGTGAGGTCAAAAGAACGGACCTCTTAGGGTCCCTGTCCCCTCGGAGCATCCGACGGCAGATACCCCAGAGTGTCTCAGCCTGTGCTGACTTCGCTGAATCGTCGTCGTCGTCGTCGTCGTCACCCATACTTTACCAGTCCACTCTAAATTTGAAGTAAAGTGTACTTGAATAAAGTAGTGTGAAACGAAGAAAAAGGGTTTTATCTCCGTCTCTGTCTACTTTGAAATCAGTCATCTGCGAAGTGAGATAATCCTTTGACGTTTTATTGTAGGGTTCCAAGTCAATCGAGACGGTCGAAAGACTAACTATCGGTCACGACACACCTGCCTCGAAAGATCTTTGAAGAGTCGTCCTTTCAGGAAATCTCAGAGACAGGGACTGACCGGAAACGACACACCAGAAACGGTCGTCTCTCACCTTAAGAGACTCCTCGACCCCCATGGCTCTAGGTCCCTGTTTACAGACCTGTGACCTTTAATTTCTCTCCCTAGTCGGACCTAGATTGGCCCGAGTAGTCTGCAAACTTCCTTCCGAAAAGAAAGAGTGCCGATCACTTAGAAGCTCAACTTGTACTACGAAGAGGGGACCTCTATAAGAAGGGGCCCTCGTTACCGTAAATACTACCCTCACTCCAAACGACGTGGGGACCCTGGGTGTCGCAGACAGAGGTCTCGCTTTCCGCCGGCACTTGGACGTCCATCGACGAAGGACGACCGTCCTGCGAGAGGAGACCTAGAAGTCAAAGGTACAATGAATAACGACGCTCTGTCTATGGGGGTTTGGAATCGCTGCAAAGGACCGACGCTGAGACACCCAGTTGCCAGACGTGCCGAGGGAGACGAGGTGCGCCACCCGGTCTCAGTGAACCCGTCACCGTAAACCACCCACCGGAGTCCGTACCGGACCCCGAGACTACGACCGATGACCGACCCTGTGGAATCGAGAGGAGACCCGGAATGGAAGGTTATCCTGTTGGGCCCACCGACCAAGGTTCTATCCCTTGACCCGGAGTTTGGGACATCTCACATCTCACAGGGAAGACGGTGAAGGACACCAGGTCTCGGGTCCTCTCCCCTGACCTGGGCGAAGCCCCACCTCACCTCCGAAGTCCCTGCACCTACTCTCCTCCGCCCACCCTCTCCGTACCACAGTCACTGGTGTGGACAAGTCAAGTCGAGTCGGCGAGTCGACACAGACTGAGAAACGTTGGAGTACCTGGGCGTCGTGTGGTCCGGAGGGACACGTAGTGGTTGAAGGCCTCAAGTGGGTTTGAATACAGGTAAGGCAGTCACTACGGTAGGTTGGTAGAGTAGGAGACAGCAGGGGAAGAGGAGGACGGAAGTTAGAAAGGGTCGTAGTCCCAGAAAAGTTTACTCAGTCGAGAAGGGTAGTCCACCGGTTTCATGACCTCGAAGTCGAAGTTGTAGTCAGGAAGGTCACTTGTAAGTCCTGACTAGAGGAAATCCTACCTGACCAACCTATAGGAACGTCAGGTTCCCTAAGAGTTCTCAGAAGAGGTTGTGGTGTCAAGTTTTCGTAGTGAAGAAGTCGTGAGTCGAAAGAAATACCAGGTTAAGAGTGTAGGTATGTACTGGTGACCTTTTTTGTGTCGGAACTGATCTACCTGGAATCAACCGTCTCAGTCCAGATCTGAGCGCCGCCTGGCCCCGCCCCCGCCCCGGCCCGCACGCCCCGGGCCTCACCCAGCACGTCCAGGGTGTAGGTCTGCTGGATTCTGCCAAACTTGTTCTCCACGACGCACGTGTAGTTGCCGCGGTCCGAGGGCACCACGCTCTCCATGACCAGGCTCCACTGCTGGTGCCGCAGCTGCGGGTGGACTCGGGTGAGCGGACGGCGGGTTAGCTGGTCTGGGCGCCGCCTGGCCCCGCCCCGCACCCCCACCCGCCGCGGGCCCACCTTGATTCCTCCGATGCGGTGCTCGCCCCGGAACTCCTTGCCGTTCTTCAGCCAGGTGATGGATGGCGTGGGGTTGCCAGCAGCCGGGCAGCGGAAGCGAACCGTGTTGGCGGCCGGCACCGCTAGCAGCTTCTTGTCCATCCGCTCGGGCCGCGTCCAGTAAGGGGCCCCTGCTGTCCGGGGAGGGAGGGAAGGCTGTGGCAGGGTGGGGTGGGTAGAGGCTTGCCTGTCCCTCTCCAGCCTGCTTCCCGCCTGCGGAGGGGATGTCAGCCTTTTGAAGACCCCCTCCCGGGGCTGGACGAGCTTCCAATAGCCTGAATGCCACCTCCGGGCACGCCCAAAGCCAGGTCCCCTCACCTTCCTCAAACACCAGCTCCAGTCGGGGGGTCCAGGGCGCCGCACTGTGACCCAGGACGCAGAGGCGTCTCAGGATCACCACCCACCCAGGCGGGCCCATCAGGGGCAGGCCCACCAACTGGCACAGGGACCAGGGCACATCAGGTGAGGATGCCCAGCTCGATGGATGGGCACCGCACCTAGCCACCCAGAGAACCCGGAGCCTTGAGGCCGGCCAGGAGCCCGCGGGCTTCTGCGAGACCCCAGGCCACGCTCTGCCCCATGGGTGATAGGACGTCGGAAGGCCCTGCTCCCCACCCTGCCTTCCGAGACGGTCTACCCCCACCCTCACACCCAGCTGGTTTTCTCCTTTGGGGCTGGCAGCCCCACCAGCTGCCCAGCTCCCTGTGCCGCAGCCACAGGGGAAGACCACCCTAGAGTGGGCGGGACCCACCAGGGCGGAGGGAGAAGACAGACAGGGCACCCACCGGGTCCCCACAGCCCCAGCCCGCATCTCATGGCATTACAAACTCAGCCCCTCCAAAAGCAGACAGCCCGCCTCCCCAGACCGGCCCCTCCACACCGGGCAAAGCCCCCTGCCACTTGCTGTTCTAGGCCCAGGTACCTGGGCACTGTCACCCACAAGCTGCCACCAGGAACCACTACGGCAGCCCCTTCCCAGTACATACACCTGCGCCCGACACCCACATCCATGCTGGCACCCCGACACCCACAGCCACGCTGGCACCCACGGCCACACTGGCACCCAGACACCCCGACACCCACGGCCACGCTGGCACCCACGGCCACCCTGGCACCCCGACACCCCGATGCCCACGGCCACCCTGGCACCCAGACACCCCGATGCCCACGGCCACCCCTTCTGCCTAGGCGATCCCAGGTGTCTCCCACTTCCCTGAACCCATCTGCTGCCCCCTGCCCTGGTTCACGCACATGCAGCACTGACCACAGCCTGGCTCCCCCAGCCCTGGCCACACCAGTCCCCCGGGTGCTCCTGGAGCCCCGGCCCCCGGCCCTGCAGCACACCCCACCCCTCACCTGCCCCCAGAGCCCAGGGGTGGGCACCCATCGCCCCACAGAGAAGGAACCCCATGGAGGTGGTCCCCAGGCCTCGGTCTCATGGGGCGGGCGGGGCGGGGCCCCAGTGGGAAGGCAGGCCCCCAGTGGGAAGGCAGGCCCCCAGCCGGGCAGCCCCTCGCACCTGGAGCCTGGTCTCACCTGTGTCCTCAGCCTCGTCGTCCCCATCTTCGTCATCCCCCGAGGACGGAGCGTCTGTAACGCAGGCAAGAGGGCGGGCGATGCAGGGAGCGCCCTGCAGNGGGAAGGCAGGCCCCAGTGGGAAGGCAGGCCCCCAGTGGGAAGGCAGGCCCCCAGTGGGAAGGCAGGCCCCCAGTGGGAAGGCAGGCCCCAGTGGGAAGGCAGGCCCCCAGCCGGGCAGCCCCTCGCACCTGGAGCCTGGTCTCACCTGTGTCCTCAGCCTCGTCGTCCCCATCTTCGTCATCCCCCGAGGACGGAGCGTCTGTAACGCAGGCAAGAGGGCGGGCGATGCAGGGAGCGCCCTGCAGCCAAGCAGGACCCTCACGGCCCCGGGGCTCCCCGTGCCGCCCCGGCCGGAGCGCCGCGCCCTCGCCAGTACCTGTCACGCGCACACTGAAGAGGCACAGCAGCCGCTGGGAGAGGCGCTGGCGGCAGCTGTAGGCCCCGGCGTCCTCGTGGGAGGCGTTGAGCACCTGTAGCCGCTGTGGCCCCACCAGGACGCGGTCCGAGGGCGCCAGGCCCACGCCGTCCTTCACCCAGATGGTGGGTTCCGTGGGCACCCCCGCCGGCGAGCGGCAGCTCAGCTCCACGGTGTCCCCGCTGCCAAAGGCCCGCTCCTGTGGGCTGGGCTCGGGGCCTGGGGCCTCTGCAGGCAAGATGGGGGTGTGAGGCGGGTGTCCCCACGCAGCACCAGACGCACCGGGCCATCTGGGGCCTGGGGGCAGAGGCCGGGGAAGCAGTCCTGCCAGCCGTCCTGTAGGGCGGGCCGGGGCGGGGATGGCCGTCAGCGGTGCCAGGGCCAACCCTCCTATGTTGGCGACCCGCAAGGAGACGGGTGGGGGGCCACGCCAGTCAAACGCTGCGTGGACACGGGACACTCCGGAGTGTCGTGAAGTACTCCTCCTGCTTTTTTTCCAACCACTTGGAAATGGGCTCAGCATGGCAGGAGGTGGGCGCGCGTGCATGGCCGACCTCATGGGGACGTCAGGTGGGGATGACACGGGGCAGGGGCAGGCGACCGATCCCAGGAGGGGGTGCCCCTCACCCCGGGACCTGAGAACAGGTACTGCCCAGCATAGAAGGGAGCATCCCAAACTTCCCAGAACGTCTGGGCGCTAAGACGGGAGAGGCCAGCCTGGGGTGGAGGCCCTCGAGGGCCTGGCTGGTCTACACGCCAACCCAGAAGGGACCTGGGACCTAAACTAGGCTCGGCAGTGAGCACCAGAAAAGGGGTCAGAAATGACGCAAGTGTGGAACCAGGTCTGGCTGGTGGGGTGAAGGGACTGAGGACCCCACGGTACAGACGGGGACGCGGAGGGGAGGAGGAGGAGGGCTCCAGGCTCGGCCGGCGGAGGGGCCAACATAGGGGCCCCAGGCCAGGCGGGCAGCCCCGGCCCACCTCCCCAGCAGGTGCCAAGAAGCTGGGCTGGGGGGTCCTTGCGGATGTCCACTCGGCCCCCGGGCCCTCCCCCTGCCCAGCGCCCACCCAGATCCCATGGGGCCAACAAGGCCCAAGACCCAGGGGCTGACTGCCCGCCCAGGTCTCGCTGCCAGGGCGGACAATGCCTGGCAGCCTGGGCTTCGGGCCCGGGACAGGGCTGGGTGGTCCCACCGCGCAGACCCAGCTGGGTTCGCCGCACCCTTACTTGTCATTCTGCCGACGCGTGGCCTAGATTCGAGGCCCAGCTGCCCACTCTGGCCACGCCAACTCCTCAGACAGGCCCCACTCAGCCTGCCCACCTCAGAGGCCCACCGGCTCAGGGCCCACCAGGGGGGTCCCTCAATCGCCTGTGGCATCTGCATCCCCTGGGCCCCAGTCAGGGGCTCCCGGCCTAAAGGGCAGCCCCCAGTCCCAACCACGGCGTCGTGTGGGGACCACCCAGGGCTGGGAGCTGGCTGAGGCCCCTCAGAAGGCCAAGAACAGGCTAGCTGTGGCCGCCTCAGCCTCAGGCCTCGGCCCAAGGGCAACAGCGGTTGGTTCCGGGCTGGTCTGGGAGGCGACGGCAGGTCAAGCCACCCGCACAAGTATCCGCTTCAACCCGGTCCAGCAGGGGCTGGGAGGACTCAGAATGGACCCCAGGCCGGACTCGCCTGCAGCCATTGCTGGTCGGGGGGCGGGGGGAGGAGGGGCCTGGACCCAGCCGAGGGCCAATCTCTGACCTGCCCACCATCCTGCCCCACCACAAGGCTGCGGACCTGGGCAGGGACGATGGTGGCATCGCTCCTTCCTGCAGGCCCAGCCCACCAGGCCCACCTTGCGCCACAGGGGTCCCCGGGGAGACCAGGAAGGGCCAAGAGGGTGGTCAGGCAGGGAGATACAGAGTGACGGACAGGACGCAGCAGGCACTCTGCCTCGGTGGGGGGGCACGTGCTGGGGACTACTCAGCCCCTGTCCCCAAGGACCTCAGGGAAAGCCTTCCTTGATGCACACAAGGGGGCCTTCCCACACCCGCACAGCCACAGGGGCCACATCTGGCAGACAAGAAACATCCTGTGTGCCTGGTGGGTGCCCGGGTGCTGCGTGCCAGCGTCTGTCCCCGAGGGTCCACAGCACCTGCTCCCGCATGCACCCCCAAAGCCTAAGCTCAGTGAGGGGCGCCAAGGAGTACCATGCCCTGGAGGAGCCACGCCAGGCCCTCCTCTGGCCCTGTCTCCCAGGCCCAGAATCCCCGTGACCCTGCCACTCACCACCCGTGACTCAGTTTCCCCCACTGTCAGAACAGGGAGGCCACCCAAGTAGGGGACTTGAGACCCATTCTGCCCTGGGGCTACGCCCCAGGATTGCTGTCCACCCAGCCGGAGCTGGAGCCCGTCTGTGCAGACGGCTGCAGCCTCTGCTGGGGGAACCTGCTCCTGGTTCAGGGTCACTTCAGGTTTGGAGTCACTACCATTGTTCCGTTGCTCAGTCCTGTCCGACTCTTTGCGACCCCAAAGACTGCAGCACCCCAGTCTCCTCTGTCCTTCACCATCTCCTGGAGTTTGCTCAAACTCACGTCCTACAGTTCAGTCATTCACTACAGCTGAGGCCCCCTCAACGCATGGGGTGTGCCCGCGTTGGGGGAGACCAGGAGAACAAGGATTGAATTCAAACCTGACTCAGAGGAGCCCCCGGAGCCGCTGGAAGAGAAGAGCCCTCAGGTCCTGGGCGCGCAAAGCTCTCCACCACCAGGTACATGCTTTAAACAGCCCAGAGGGCACCCCACAGGGACCCTGAAGTCAGGGCCCTCCCCCCCAAAAAAAGAATCTGAAAGGTTTGGTAACAAAGTCAGAAAAAGAAAGGGTGGGACCCTGAAGTCAGGGCCTTCCCCCGCCCACCCCAAAGAATCTGACAGGTTTGGTAACAAAGTTAGCAAAAGGGTGGGACCCTGAAGTCAGGGCCTCCCCCCGCTAAAGAATCTGAAAGGTTTGGTAACAAAATTAGAAAAAGAAAGGGGTGGGATTGGGAGGCCTAACTAATTCGGAGGCTAATGAGGGTTTACAGGATTACCCAGCCTAATCCTCCTACAAGCGGCCACCAGGACTCCTGGACGGGCAAGGAAACTGAGGCTGTGGGCAAGCACCCGGACCTGGGGCAGGCAGGCAGCCCCTCGGGGGGCCCAGCAGAGCCTTGGGTGAAGGACCCACCCCCCCAGAGAGGCTCCCCACCACAAGCCTTCATTCACTTGTAAATCACTCGGGCCAGCCAGGCCACCCCCTCCCCCCAAACCGCCGCCTGGGCACTATGTCCCCACCTCCTCAACGAGACCCCGGCTCCTCTCTGGGCCCAACTGTAAAATGGGGTGTGCCATCTGGGACTTGAGGGCCTGGGGGGGGTAGGGCGGGGACACTCTGCAGCTCCACGCAGGGGCTCAGAGGCCAGAAGTCCAGCCTCGGGCTCAGCCCAGGTTAATGAATCACCCAGAGGCCCGTGGGGCTCAAAGTCCAGCCCTGCCGGGGAGCAGGCAGGGGAGGCTGCCACCAGGGCCTTCCTGAGACGTGCCCTGCGCCCCCAGGGACCCCTCCCTACGTGGCTCCACGTGGAGAGGGGCTCCCGGGATGGCCGGGCAGTCCTGCTGCGGAACCTCCTCCGCTGTCCTTGACCTTTGCCGGCTCCAGCGCCATAACTTATGGTCCTGGGAGAGAGCCAGGCTGGGACCTTTGTAAATTTCACGAGGCCTCTGCAGCTCCTTCAGGAACCGGATTAAGTTTATTGATCTTTCAACTCTCTACCTGTTTCACCAACTTTCCTGCGGAGGCAGGGCCCCGGTACTCGGTCCTTCCACCCCAGGCCCGCATCTGGTGGGGGACGCCGGCAGTCCTTTAAAGCGGGGCGTGGGGGGGCCCTCTGCCCGCCCCCCTCAACCCCCCTGCGCCGCAGGGGGTCCAGGAGGCCCGGGCCCCGCCCCCCGCCCCTCCCCCGGGGCTAGTTGACATTCCCCAGCCGTAGGGAGTAATATCTTTATCTGAATGCGAATGCTAATTCGGCCCCCCCTACCCCCCGCGGCCGCCTATTCGGCGCCCCTGGAAGCGGGGGCCGCCCTAGCAGGCGCTAAAAGCGCGCGCTGACCTCCCGACGGCCTCTGTCACGCCGCTGAATGACACGCACATTCAAGCGCCGGGCCCACTTTCATTCATAAAAAAATGACATTGTTCCGGGAGGCCGCCGCCGCCGCCGCCGCAGGAAGGGGCGCAGGGGTCTCGGGGAGGGGCGGGCCGCCATCTGCCTGCGTCCAGCCCGCGGCCGCCGCCTCCCTGGCACCGCGCGCCCGCAGCCGCCCGGCTCACACCTCCCCGCGAGGCCGGGCCGCCATCAATGCGAGTCTGTGGCCGCGCCGAGGTACAAAGGAGCGGCTGTTCGGGTCCCGCCCGGGTGGGGCTTGAGCTCACCGGGCGAAGGCCTCCCTCCGCGCGGCCGCCCGGCCGGGGACCGGGGTGCGCGCAGCCCCTCGCACGCCCCGACCCTCTCCAGCGCCCCCAAAGTCGTCGGTCTCCAGGGAGGCGGGCTCCCTACGGCCGCCCCCCGGGCCTCCCCTCTCTGCCCGGCCGCCACCGGGAGCCTGGCAGAGCGCGTGCCGGGCGTGGGCACCCGGAGCGCTCGGCCGGGGGGCGGTGCGCGCTTGCACCTCGGGGGGCCCGGCGCGTGTGCGGGGCGGGGACCGGGGCCAAGACGCGCTTCAGACCCTCCGCTGCCCGTGCTCCACCGGCCCTTCTTGCCGACCTCGACGTCCCGCCGAACCTTGGTCGCCAAAGGGGGACGACAGCCCCCCGCCGCTCGGGCATTCGCGCTAACCACTTCCCAGCCCGGCCTGGCGCCCCAGGGGGGCAGTCATCTTCACTCGCGGGGCGTGAGAGCTGGGATAGAGAGAACGGAGGCACTAGAAGGTGTCCCCCGGACGTGCAAGGCCACTGAGGGGCTGGGGCCCAGCCGCGAGCTGACGCACTTTCATACCCTCCCTTCACAGTCCAGAGTCGGCTTTGACTGCAGCTGGCCGTGAACTGGGGCCCGAGGGGGCTGGGGAAGCGGCACCTACAGCAGGAACTTTCCGTCAGTGTGGACCCCGCAGAACAATGGGAATCGTGGAGACGCGGCCTCCAAGCCCTCCCGACGGCGCCCGGGGGGCAGGCTGCGCCCGGCTGGGGAGCGGCGGGGGGCGGGGAGCGCGGATGCCACCGCGGTGCCCAGCTCGCCGCCACAGCCTCGTACTTGGGTGGCAGCCCTGCGGCTCCAGACGCCCCACAAACTGCCGCGCCAGCTCTGGCCCCGATCCCCGGGGAGGGCGGGCGGCAGAATCCCGGACGCCGGCCCCGCGATGCCAGCGCAGAGTGTGCCCTGGGGCCCACTCAAGACATCCAGCGCCCCACACCCACCTCGGCGCCCGTTCCCCGGCCCTGCCGCCGCCGCCCGCCGGGTCCCCGCGTACCTGCCGCTCTCCGTGCAACGCGGGGCTCCAGGCCCGGGGACCCGAGGACGGCGCCGGTCATGACCGCCACTGCCACGCAAAACGCGAGGGCGCGAGCCGGGGCGCCCATCGCGGGGGCGGGGGGTGCGGCGTCCTCAGGCGGCGCACGCCAGCATGCTGCCCCCCATGGCCCGGCTCTAGCACCGGCGGGAGGAAGGCGCCGCTGCGGAGTCTGCGGGAGGAAGCAGGCAACTCGTTACGCGGGCGGGCCGGGGCGCGCAGGGGCGGAGGCGGCGGTGGCCGGGCTCCCGCGCCCCGGCCCCTCCGATCCCCGGCCGCCCCGCCCGCCCGCCGCCGCCGCCGCCGCCCAGAGCTCCCGGGCCGCCTGGCGCCGGCCGCCGCCTCCCCACCGCGGTCCCTCCTCCCCCTTCCCTCCCTGGCTGCTGCAGAGCCCTCCCAGGGCGGCGACGGCGGCGGCGGCAAACTTTCCAGAGCGGGAAGCCCGCGCCCCGGCCGGGCCCCACCGCAGACACCGCTTGGGATCCGAGCCCGCCGCGCGCTCCGGACCCCTCGCGCCCGCCGGGTCCCCACGCACCGACCTGGCGGCCCCGGGCGCCCGACTCGCTGAGCGCGGCTCCCGATCGCGCCCGCCGCGCGCCGGCCCAGCGCCTGCGCCTCGTCCCTCCGGCCGTCCGCTCGGCAGTGCTTGGTGGGCCCGGCCGAGCTGGACCGCGCGGCGTCAGCTGCCGGCGTCAGCTGCCCGCGCCGCCGCCGCCACCGCGCACTGAGCCCGGGCGGCCGGGCGCGCGGCAGCCAGTGGGGGCCGGCCCGCTCCCGCCCCGCCCCGCCCCGGCCACGCCCGCCCCGGCTCGCGGGGCGCGGGGAAGCGCCCCTCCCCGGGGGCGGTCCGGGGGCGGGGCCGCGCCGGTGAGCCCCTGCCCGCGGAGGGGATTAGAGGGGCGGGGCGGGGGCGCCCGGCGGTCTCGGAGGGCGTGGGAGCTGGCTCCTCCGCGAGGCCTCCAGTCTCACCGTCGGGCCCCTCGCCCCCCGCACAGAGAGGCCGAGCGCGGGTTTCTCCGCACAGCGCGCTGTCCCGGTGGCCACCGGGCCGCCGACCAGGGGCTCAGGCCCGGGGAAGGCTGGTTGGAGAGGGCGTAGAGAGGGGTGGTCTCTGCGGGTGAGACTTGTCAGGGAGGCTTCACCGAGACGGAGCCGCACAGGCTAGGCCCCGGGGCGTGAGCAGCCCAGAAAGCCTGCAGCCTAGGCCAGTTCGGCCTGCCGCCTGGGGTTGGGATGCTAGGGGCCTGCTGCTGCATTTATGAAGCGCCTGCTGAATGCTCGCAGAGCTCAGCTGCCTGAGTTCCCGGCCAGAACGGTTCCCCAAGCACACGGCACCCCAGGGAGGAGTTTGGAGACAGGGTGCTCGCTGTGAGACAAGGTGCTCGCTGTGAGAATGCAGGGCGGGGCTGGGCGGCCCAGGTGCAGGACCCCGACTCTGGGGCTCTGAGGAAGGCCGCGGTGGGGAGCTGGTGGCAAAGCCTGAGATGCCTGGAGAGGGGGGAGGGGGGCCTGCAGGAGCTGGGCCCCACAGCCAAGCACCTCTGGCTTCTCATACTCCATGTGCCCATCAGCAGATCGGTCGAGGAGAGTGCCTCTGACCTGCCGCTCCGGCCATCCTGCTGTTCCAGGTGCAGCCTGGAGACACCCCAGCCTTTGGGGCCAGCTAGACCCTGGGACCCTGAAGTGTCGCAGAGAAAAGTCAAGTCTGACTCTATGTTGGAACTATTTGTTTGACTTGCTTGCCATTCCTTTTTTTTTTTTTTTAATTACAATCATACAGAATGGCCTGTCTTGGAGAATCCTGCTCCTCTGCCTGTTAAAAAGTGCCTTGGTTGAGAACCTTGTCCACCTTCCTCCAGATGGCAGGGAGGAAGAAATCAACACATCATCCTGCCTAAGGCTTGCCATTCTAGGAGGTATTTGCAGCATTCGTGGACTTTTGCCTTTGCTTCCTCACCTCCCCCCGTCCCTGATCTGTGGAAGAAGCTGGCATCCAGACCCCAGTGAGGCTGCTGTTGTGAGACATTAGTGTGCCACCTTCTCAGCCACCGGCTCTCAGCCCCTCGTCTCTGGCTCACTGGGCTGCTGCGCGGCGAGCAGAGCAAGCATGGACTTGCTGACAGAAGGGCCGGCTGCTCTGTGCCCTCCCGGCAGGTCAGCGCCTCTGCTGTGTGCCGCCTTACTTGCCTGCTCTGGTCAAGCCCGCGTCCCCCAGACTGGCCAGGGGCACCGTCCGCTTCCATGTGGGTCTGGCCTGTGGGCACTGCTAGCAGGCGAGGGCAGAGGGCACTCCCACTGTGCCCGCCAGAGTGGGCCCTGAGCACCCACTTCCTCCAGCAAAGGGCCCTGGTTGGCCTCTGGGTGCTCGATACCCTGGATCCGCTTCCCAGGGCTGCTGCACAAATTCCCACAAACCAGTTGGCTGAAATTTAGTCTATCCCAGTTCTAGGGGCCAACAGTCTGAAATCAAGGTGTCAGTGGGGCTGTCCCCGGCCCTGCACTCCCCAGCCCCATCTCAGAATCCAGGGGAGGGTCCTTCCCGCCTCTTCCTGCTGCTGGTGGTTCCTGGCTGTCCTGGGCTTGCGGCTGCATCCACCCCAGTTTCCCCTCCATAGCCACATGGTTTTTCTTCCATTGTATAAGGACACTTGTCTCTGGATGTAGGGCCACCCAGATAATCCAGGCTGATCTCTTGATCTCATGAGCTTAATTTAATGACTGTAAAAGTCTCTTTTTCCAAATAAGGTCGCATTCCCAGGCTCCAGGAGCGGATCTCCCTTTTGGAGGCCCCCTCCTGCCCTTCACCACACACCCTCCCCCCGTGGTGGCTGGTACCTTTGGTGCTGCCCACGGTTTGAAGTGGTCCCTCCACTGCAGCCTGTCTCCAGCGGCACCATCAGGTGGCATCTAGGTCAGAGTTCAGGAGCGTTTTCATGGCTCTTGGCAGAGGACTCTGCCAAATTGCTTCCAGAGGGTCTGATGCTGCTCTTGCCAGCCCCGGAGGAGTCGCTGCCCACTTGGCCCCACCCTTGTCACCAGGGGAGGGCACCGCTCAAAGGCATTTTTATTATTCTTGACAAAATAATTTTATTTGTCCACAATTATTGTTTCCAAGTCAGCACATTCAGCTGGAGCAAGCTGTCCCACGGGACCTTTTTCAGGCGGCGGGCGTGCCCCCGTGCCAGTTCCCCGGGATGGCCAATGGAGGTGGCCTCCAAAGTGCCCCTGGTAGCCGGGGTTTCATCACAGCCTGTTGACAGGGCATCTCCCCCGAGACCCCCTGCAGCTCAGCCGGGCTGAGTCCTCCTCAGGCCCACTGGAGCCCTCTCCCCACCCCCAAACACCGACCCCACCTCCCAAGGACCACAGCATGGGGAAGGAAGGTGGGTGTGGAGGCAGAGGGCAGCCGGGCCCAGCCCAGCCCGATGGGTGAGTCAGAGCTGGGCGGCCCTGCATGCTGGGGCTTGTGCGGGTGAGCGGGCCGCCGTGGGCCCTGGGTGCGGATCCCAGCGGGCTGTTACCACCCAGCCCCCCCCAACCCCTCCTCACCCCCCAGCCCGGCCTGGGCTGACACTGGGTTCACGGCGCCAAGGTGCACTCAGCTCAGGGGAGTTTCAGTCCCTGCCCTGCCTACATCCACAGCTCTCCTGCCCACTGTGGCCACCACAGTGCCCAACAGGCACCCATCAAGGCCAGAGCTAAGCCAGGGGCCCAGGGCAGGGGAGTCCCAGCCAGAGCCTTCCACTTAGCCCCCTCAGGGACTCGGGCCCAGGGAGGGGCTGCCGTGGACTCGGGGCTGGGCTGGGGGAGACCGAGGCCTTCAGATGTCCAGTGCCCAGCTTCTCTTCCAGGAGGCTCTGGGGACCCCCTGCAGGGGCAGCTCCGTCTCCGAGCTCCCCCCTTCTCCCAGCACATGTTCACCGTCTTTGGAAGTCACTGCCACCCCTGCCTGCTGTCAGGGCCCAGGAGCTGGGCCCCAGGGCTCAGAGCAGGTCAACTAGGGATGAACAGGGGCCCCTGGGACGCCCTGCCGGGCTGGGCTGAACTAGGTCCCTCCCTCCAAGGAAAAACAAGTGGACCTGAGAGAGGTCGTGTCTGACTCTTTGTGACCCATGGACTATAGCTCGCCAGGCTCCTCTGTCCATGGACTCCTCCAGGCAAGAACACTGGAGTGGACAGCCATTCCCGTCTCCAGGGGATCTTCCCGACCCAGGGATCAAATGCAGCCTCCTGCACTGCAGGCAGATTCTTTACCAGCTGAGCCACAGGGAAGCCCTGTTGTACATCGTGGGTGATTTCTGCCTTTTAAATTCATCCTCAGAAAATAAAAAAGCACAGCTGACTTGCTCGTTATAGCGGAGATTTTAAAGAACATAGAAAAGAGGAGAAATTCCAAGGTCTGGTGGCCAACACTAACTGTTGTACAAGGTCCTTAATTTTAGCTCCAAGCTTCCTGGCAGGCTGAGCAAAAAGGGCAACACCGTGAATCATGTGCTGTCGGAGGCCGTCTTCTCCGATGTGCGCTGACAGCGCCAGTGCAGACACTCCTGCCCTGGGTTCACGCTGAATGCTAGACCTCAAATCCTGACTTTAGGTTTGGAAAATGTGGTTGCTCCCAGATGAGCAATAAAAGGGCAGTGCTGTCTATAGACAGGAGGGTGATGGTGGGAGGGGTGTGGCGTGGGTTCTCCTGGGTGCCATCCCAGCTCCGGGGAGGGGGCCGGGGAGGTCTATCCCCCAACCCCTACTGGAGCCTGGCACAGAGGGCTGCCTCAAAGCGCCCAAGGGCAGGAGGTGCTGGCTGGGGGAGAGTCTGGCCAGAGAGGGCCAGCCCGCCTGTGGTGGTGGCCCCCAGGGGGGTGGCCTGGGGAAGGAGGGCAGTGGAGACGGACCCGCTGCTGGCCAGGGAGGGGTTAAGGCCTCCACAGCTCCCGGGGCTGGCGGGGGCCAGGCCGGTAGCCGCTGAGCAGCTCAGAAATCTATTTTCCTAAGCACTTGGCATTTGCCTGAAACCTCAAGTGTATTTTCCCTGAGTTTTATTTTTTCTTTGACCCCAAACTCTGGTAAATTTAAGGGAAATTTAATTATGGTGTTTTGGGTCCATTTACACTTAAACCTTCTTAGCATTTTTTCCAGGACCCTTTTGGAGTTCAGCACGTCTTGGGAGCCTTCTAAATGAGCGTTTTTATTATTATTATTTTTTGAAAAGGCTTTACTCCCCCTGCCCCCACCCCCCAGGACCAGCCTTCCTGCCAAGAATAAACAAGGCTGACTCCACAGGCTCCGGCTGAATTAGGAATCCGTCCCCGGCCGCCAGGCCAGCCCCACAGCATGTTACACTCTCCTCCCTTGGCCAGGCAGCCTTTGCCCTGCAAGCAATGCCCCTTCCCCTGGGTCCTGTTGGCCCTCCTGGAAGGGGCTGTCACCTGCTCCGGGAGCCTCAGGCACATGCCCTCCTGGGGCAGGGGAACCTCGATTCCTTGCTCTTGGCCCTGCCGGTCCCTGCACGGGTCACCCACGGACCAGCCTCCGCCTGCTGCCAGCCAGAACCCAGGAGTTCAGAGTGGCCACAGAATCCCACAGGCGGCGGTGGCCTCAGCGTCTGTGGCTGGAGGCTGTGGACACTGTCCGGTCCAGGCTGGGGCGAGGACGTGCCCCCCCAGGAGGCAGACTGGGGCACCCCACAACCTGTGGACCTGGAAACAGATGGACCGAATTTGGGGGTGATGTGGCCCCTGGCAAAGAGCCCGCAGGGGCCAACTGCTCACACCAGGTGCAGTGTCAGTCCTGTGTGAGGGGGTACCCCGGGGGCGAAGGGCCGCAGCGGGGGCACCCCAGGACGTGGAGCCCCGGGGGAGGACCCCGGGGCGTGGAGCTGCAGCCGGCAGAGCCTCCCTGGGGACACAGCGGTCAGGTGCAGCCGCCCACCGCGGCGAGGTCTCCTGGCCTTGGGGGAGGCGCGTGTTCCCTGCGCGGTGTGACCCTGGGGGTTCTGGGAGAGAAGGCTTTGGCTGGACTCTGCCAACCCCAGACCCCACGGCCTCCCATCTCCCCCAGTGGCCACTGGGAAGGAGGGATGGGAGTGGTGGTCCCCGGGACCCCTTCCCAAGCCCAGGTGTTGGGGCTTTAAGGAGAGGGAAGGTAGTTTGTGAGGGGTCTTGTCCAGGAACATGCTCCTGTGGGAAGCCTGCTCCAGTCTCACATACCCCCCCCAGGGAACCGGGGCTTCTCTGGGTCCCCCCAGGCCTTGAGCACCCCCGGGCCCCACTCCCTGGGCGCCTGGAGCCCCAGGAACCGTCGGGCACATGGGCTCTGGGAGGCACGTATTTGAGCTGAAGAGCTGAGCTGCCTGAGCAGCCAGCACTGCCCCATTTTACAGAAAGGTACACTGAGGCACAGTGGCGTGGAGCACCTCCCCTGGGTCTGCCCCACACCATCTGCTGAGCGCTCGCTCAGAGCCAGGCCAGGCGGCCCTCCCAGAGGGGGATCTTTCAGGGCTAGGAGGGAGGATGTCCTGGCCTCCTCCTCGCCCCCCACCCCAGGCCCCAGCCTCCGGGGGCTCCTCTGCCTGACGGCCAGCCCTCCGGGGCCGAATCCGGGGGCCAGGGTGGCGGGTGCTGCTGGCAGTTGTGCCTCCGGCCTGTGTTGTGTCTGAGGGCCACCTCTGCCCGTGCTGGCCCCTCCCAGCGCTCAGAGGGCCCCTAATAGAGACATCTTTGAGGGGCCTCCTGAAGCCCCCCGCCCCTGCCTGCCTGCCCCAGAGCCCAAGTCCGCTGACAACTTTATTGTCCGCCTAGGCTGGCCTGCAGGCGCTGAGGGCGTGGTCCAGATAGACCTGGGGGATGCTGACAGCCGACCACCGCCCAGGCAGAGGGCGGCTGAGTGAGATAAACGACCCCCACCCCCGACCGCAGGGCCGCGCCCATACCTGTACCCATGCTGCTCTGCGCCCAGCTGAGATCGGACCACCCAACAGCCCACCGCCAGGGAGTGGCCTCCCGGGACCCCCAGGCTCAGGGTGAAAGTGGATGGGGGCGGCCTCCTGGCCTGGTGAGACCCCCCAAAGCTCTGGGGCCCGGTGGCCCCAGGCTCCCCTCCTGCTGCCACACTGCTCCAGGGAGCACCCCCAGGGCTCAGCCTGGGCCAACCCTGCCCCAGTTTCCAGCCACACCTGCCCTGAGGACCTGTCACCCCGCCCCTCCCTGGGCCAGGATCAGCCTCAAGCCAGACTGGGTGGGGGTGGAGTGCCCCAGGCCAAGGTTATCTCAGGATGAGGGTCTGGGTTGTCTCAGCTCAGATCAAAGAGCCTTATCTGGCCAGCGCTCCCTGCCCATCCCACCAGCCTCCAGTCCTGCCTCCCAGCCCAACCCTCCCACACCCCGCTCCAGATGCCTCCCAGGCTGTCCAGCACAGCCCTGACCCACAGCCCCGCAGGGCCCGGTCTCCAAGGAGGCCCTGACTAGCCTCCCCGCGAGCGTGCCCAAGGAGCGCCCTGCCCGGTCAGCAGTGGAGGGCCGTGGGGCTGGGTCTCTGGACCGTGTGGCCCACCCCCAGGGTGGGTAGTACAGTGAGAGACCGCGACAGCACGCAGGTGGGCCCGGTGGCCCGAGGGGAGCCAGGCACGCGGACTCTCTCGTACGTCTGCACGCACATGCGTGCGTGTGTCCGCCGGCCTCCTGGCTCCCGGGGGCACCTGGGCCCGAGCCCTCAGCATGGGAAGCCAGCAGAGGCCCATCGAGCTTCTGTGGGCCCCAGCCCCCAATCCGGCCGACTAGCCCTGCGAGCTCCTGCTGCAGACACCGCCCGCCCGCCCGCCGAGCAGCGAGGGCCGGGCCGGGCCCGGGAAACTGGGTCAGAACGAGGCTGGGCGGGGTCCCCACCATGCCTGAGTGCACGCCCCGCGAGGGCAGGGGCTTCAGATCGCAGCACAGCCTGGCCCAGGCTCGCACACCTGTGTCTGCACGTGTGTGTGTGCTCGTACATGTGTGCCCTGCCGCTCCAGCCGACAGCCTCCACGCAGGGATCTGGGTGTCCCCATCCCCACAGGCGCCCCCATCACCTGGCCCAGGGCCACCTTTAGCCTTGCAGACTCTGAGCCAGCCCAGTTCCCAGACTAGCCCCCAAAGGTGGGCCGACCCTGGCCCCGTGGACCTGCGGGGCTGAGAAGAGGAAGCTCAGGTGGACAGAGACGCTGTCTGCCCGCTGCAGAGGGGCACATAGCTCGTCAGGGAGGCCTCCCCGCGTGCTGTGGCCGTGACGTCCTGCTGCTCCCAGGCGCCCTGCCCTGACTTGTACAGGTCGCCTCCTGCGATGCTTGCCCTCAGAGAAGCCCCCAGGGCTTAGGCCTTGGGCTGGCCTTGGTGCTTAGGGTTTATCGTTCTGGTGGGGGCCCTGCTCATCCTGGCTGAGGGCCAGGCGCCCAGCCCCAGGGCGTGAAGAGTCCCGGGCCCCAGCTCACGCCCCTGCCATCCGCGGGCCACATTCTGTGCCCGTGGCCAGGTGCAGCTGGAGGACAGGCCTCACCAGGGCTGGCTAGGAGAGGGGCTGTCCACACTCCGTGCTGGGGTGAAGCAGCGCCCCCGCCAGGTACTTGGTGGCCCCGTAGCTGTGTCCAGCCCACCGGGGGTGGGGCATGTGCTCGTAGTCATCCAGTCCTGTCCAGCTTTTTGCAACCCTGGCAGGCTGTAGCCCCATGAGATTGTCCAGGCAGGAATACTGGAGCTGGTGGCCATTTCCGTGTCCAGGGGACCTTCCTGACCCAGGGGTTGAACCCACACCTCCTGCAGCTCCGGCACTGCAGCCACCTGGGAGGACTACACTGACGCTGCGCGTGTGCGTGCGTGCATGCGTGCGTGCTGGTCACTTCAGTCGTGTCCGACTCTGTGCGGCCTTATGGACTGTAGCCCAGCAGGCTCCCCGTCCCTGGCATTCTCCAGGCAAGAACACTGGAGTGGGTTGCTACTTCCTCCTCCAGGGGATCTTCCTGACCCAGGGATTGAACCTGTGTCTGCTGCTGCTGCTGCTGCTGCTGCTGCTGCTGCTGAGTCGCTTCAGTCGTGTCTGACTCTGTGCGACCCCATAGACGGCAGCCCACCAGGCTCCCCCGTCCCTGGGATTCTCCAGGCAAGAACACTGGAGCTGGTTGCCATTTCCTTCTCCAGTGCGTGAAAGGAAAAGTGAAAGTGAAGACGCACAGTCGTGTCTGACTCTCAGCGACCCCGTGGACTGCAGCCCACCAGGCTCCTCCATCCATGGGATTTTCCAGGCAAGAGCACTGGAGTGGGCTGCCACTGCCTTCTCCTGTGGCTTTTGAGTCTCCTGCATTGCAGACAGATTCTTTACCCACTCAGCCACCTGGGAAGCCCCTACTGAGGCTGCAGAGAGCAATGAGTCTTCAAAACCGACAGCTGGTGGAAAGCCTCAGACATCCCCTGGTCCCCATGCCTTCGTCCCTGCCCTAACCCTGTCCAGCCCCGGCCCATCCACCCTCGCTGCCAGGACACCCTTAGTCCAGCCCCCAGAACAGGGCAGCACCCCCAGGGGTCACAGGTGGGTGGCAGGAGCCCTCCCCCCAGCTCCCTGTGACTCTGCAGCACCCACTCCTGGGAGGCCCCTGGACACCCGGCCTCGTGGACTTGGGGGCTCAGAGTGTCCCTCCTTCCCCTAAGATGTGCTTACCTGCACACACACACACAGACATGCACGCTCACACACACCACGCGGCCCAGACACTTCTCGTAAATTGCTCCAGGGATTGCAGGCTGCTCTCTGCTTTGAGCTCACAGAACTGGTAGTGCCAGAAATCCAGCTTGTTAGGCAGGTGGAGACTCGACGGGGGCCGGCCCACCCCCGGAGCCTCTCGGTTCAGGCCCTCCCACCCCCAGATGACCCTCAGCAGCAGGGGGCCAGGCCCGCGACCACCTGCTGCTTTGCCACAGGCTGCCAAAGGCCCTCCGCCTTCGAGGTGCCCTCCGCCCCCGCCCAGACCCACCTTCCCCGCCTCAGAGGGAGGTGGTCCTGGCTCTGCAGGCTCCTGAGGGTGCGCGGCCTGTTCGGGAAGTGAGGACGGTGAGGGGAGAAGAGCCACGGGCCAAGGAGACCAGGCAGGCCAGGGGCAGGCTGGCCCCGGTCCCTCCCTGTGCCCCCTGCAGTTCCGCCATAGAGGGGCTCCCCCAGAACCAGGTGGGCCCCCACCAGCAGCCAGCTGACTCAGAGACCTGGGCCAAGCCCCCGGGGATAGAGGCTGCGAGGTTTCTGGGATGTACATTTGCGACCCACGGGGCTGGCGCTGAGGGGTCAGGGGCTGTCCCGGGGGACGGTTGTGGCACGCAGGCCAGTGTGTGCCAGCCCATGCCCTGGCACACCTTGCTAGTCAACTGCAGCCCCGTCTCTGCTGCCACGGCGCGGTCTCAGCCCCTGTCCTCCAGACGGCTCCCCCCACCCGGGGACTGGAAACCCACTGCCGAGTCTGCCTGCAGCCCCCCACGGCCGGGCCTGGAAAGGCCTCAGCCGGGCCCTCTCCCTCACGCCATCCTGCCCCCACGCCAGGTCTTTCGCGCTGCCCCCTGGGGCGGCGTCCTCTGTCCTGGTCTCCTGGGAGTCCCCTTATTCGAGGTGCAGAGCCTGAGGCGACCAGGGACAGAGTCCGGGTGAGTCTCCTGAGCCCTTGCCAACCTGGCATTGGGCGCTGGGATGGGAGACCTCTGGCCCCGAGAAAGGCGAGGGCTCCTGGGCCAGAGCAGCTGTGGGGCTGGAGCCGGCCGCCTGCCCTCCCTCACTGCTTGGAGCGGAGCCTGGGGGACAGCTGGCCACGTACGGGCCTTCCTCTCTGCTCAGGTGGGGCTCCCACAGCCCCCTGGGCTGAGCAGCAGACCCTGGCCACGTGCAGCTGCCAGCTGCTGCCAGCTGCTGCCAGCTGGGCTGGGGCCGGCCGGCAAGGCCACGTCTGTCTTGCCAGGTGGGCAGGATTAGCAGAGAACAGCGGCCCATTGATGGTGTCCTAAACAAAGCCATCTTCCCGGGGTCACCTGCCAGGCCCCGGGGCCCACCAAGCCCCCAGCCACCTGCCTCCAGCCAGGGCCCCGCCCTCCCGGAGCACCCAGGCAGGGCGGACCTCAGCGAGCCCAGTGGGACGCCAGGTGCGTCCCCTGCGCAGGGCAGGACGCGTCACCAAGCCCAGCACTCACCATGGCAGCTCTGCCCAGGTCTCCAAGGCTGGCCTCCTCTGGAAGCCCTCGGGAGCAGAAAGGGCACCCCTCCTCCTAGGAGGCAGCTCAGGCTCAGGGAAGAGCCCAGGTCCTCATCCTCGCAGACAGGTGGCTTGGGTGCTTGTATGGGGGCAGGGCAGGGTCTGGGCTGGCCAGCTGGAAGAACACAGTGGCTCAGAGCTGCCCCACCCCGGGTCCAGGGACCACCCTGATGAGGGCTCCGACTGCAGGTCCAGGGCTGGAGGCTCTGCTGGGGCTGAGGGGGCGGGGGCTGGGGTCCCCATCCAGGCACTGGGGCTGAGACAGAAGGAGATCGCATCTGTGGAAGCAGGCCCGAGGTTGTCTGCTGTGCAGGTCTGAGCTTCAAGCTGCTGAGAAAACACACCTTTTTCACAGTATATTTATTTAGGCCAAGAAACAAGAAACATTCCTAAGCCCGTTTGTTGTTGTTGTTCAGTTGCTAAGTCGTGTCTGACTCTGTGACCCCATGGACTGCAGCACACCAGACTTCCCTGCCCATCACCAACTCCCAGAGCTTGCTCAAACTCATGTCCATTGAGTCGGTGATCCCATCCAACCACCTCATCCTCTGTTGCCCCCTTCTCCTCCTGCCTTCAATCTTCCCCAGCGTCAGGGTCTTTTCCAGTGAGTCAGCTCTTCGCATCAGGTGGCCAAAGCATTGGAGCTTCAGCGTCAACATCAGTCCTTCCAATGGATATTCAGGGCTGATCTCCTTTAGGATGGGCTGGTTTGATCTTGCAGTCCAAGGGACTCTCGAGAGTCTTCCCCAACACCACAGTTCAAAAACACCAATTTTTCAGCACTCAGCTTTCTTTATAGTACAACTCTCACATCCATACTTGACTACTGGAAAAACCGTAGCTTTGACCATACGGACCGTTGTTGGCAAAGTAATGTCTCTCCTTTTTAATATGCTGTCTAGGCTGGTCATAGCTTTCCTTCCAAGGAGCAAGTGTCTTTTAATTTCAAGGCCGCACTCACTGTCCCCAGTGGTTTTGGAGCCCAAGAAAATAAATTCTGTTTCCATTTTTTCCCCATCTACTTGCCATGAAGTGATGGGACTGGATGCCATAATCTTAATTTTTTGAATGTTGAGTTTTAAGCCAACTTTTTCACTCTCCTCTTTCACTTTCATCAAGAGGCTCTTTAGCTCCTCTTTGCTTTCTTCATAAGTGTGGTGTCACCTGCCTATCTGAGGTGATTGACATCTCTCCCAGCAATCTCGATTCCAGCTTGTGATTCTTCCAGCCCAGCGTTTCTCATGATGTGCTCTGCATAGACTTTAAATAAGCATGGTGACAATATACAGCCTTGACGTACTCCCGTCCCAATTTGAAACCAGTCCATTGTTCCATATCCTGAGCCTTTCGGGGGCAGATTTTTTGCCCTTGCCTGGATCCTGAGCTCTCTGGCCGCCAGGGCAAGGAGAGAAAGAAGATGCTCCTGTGGGCTGTGGCTGGTGAGACTGAGCCCTTGGGCATCTGTGGCCTCCTCCCCTCCCAGGGCTGAGACCAGGGCCCCGCCCTGCAGGTGGGCCCCGGAAGGGACAGGAGAGCCACCTCATGACCTCAGAACAGGGGCTGAGCCATGCTGGTCAACCCCAGCTGTGGCCCAGACCCCACCCCAGGCAAAGAGGAGCTGGGGGTGCCTGGGGTGATCTGGGGCTCAAGGAGCTGGCCCAGGCCTGGGCACGGGGAGACAGGAGTGGGGCAGGGCCTCCCAGGTGGGCCCAGCCCTGATGGCTCCTGTCCCCTCCCAGAGCCGCCTGACAGGAACACACGGGCCTCCCCACCCCGTCCCGCCCCACCCTGACCCCTCCGTCCCTCCTCCTCTGGAGGCAGGTAGTCCTGCCCAGCATGGGCTCCCAACTGAACCCCCACCCAGCAGGGGGCTCGCCCAGCACCCTCCCTGATCACCCTCCTGTCGGCCGGTCCTCACGCACCTGGAGACCACCACCACCTGGTAGGGCCTTCCTCTCCCCGGAGCCCAGTCCCCTCACCTCCCTGGAACCCACCTCACCTGCTCAGGGCTCCTGCAGGGCCAGCTGTGCCCTCTCAGCCCCGGGCAAGCGCCCAGGGGACAGCTCAGCTCCAGGGAACCCCTCTCTGGCCCCACAGCCTAGACACCAGCCCACAGTGTGGAGTCGCCCCGGGGCTTGGAAGGGAGGAGGGGCGAGGGGTTGGCAGTGAGAAGCCTGGCTCAACCCGGAGGCCGCAGAGCAGGGACAGGCCTTGGGCTGTGTGGGCCCCCGGGACAGGGCCCTCCAGGAGGCTGGGCCCCCAGGACAGGGCCCACCAGGCTGGCCCCCAGGACAAGGCCCACCAGGAGGCTGGGCCCCCAGGACAGGGCCCACCAGGAGGCTGGGCCCTCAGGTCAGGGCCCACCAGGCTGGCCCCAAGACAAGGCCCACCAGGAGGCTGGGCCCCCAGGACAGGGCCCACCAGGAGGCTGGGCCCCCAGGACAGGGCCCACCAGGAGGCTGGGCCCCCAGGACAGGGCCCACCAGGCTGGTCCCCAGGACAGGGCCTACCAGGAGGCTGGCCCCCAGGACAGGGCCCACCAGGAGGCTGGGCCCTCAGGTCAGGGCCCACCAGGCTAGACCCAGGACAAGGCCCACCAGGAGGCTGCGCCCCCAGGGCAGGGCCCACCAGGAGGCTGGGCCCCCAGGGCAGGGCCCACCAGGCTGGACCCAGGACAAGGCCCACCAGGAGGCCGGCCCCTGGGGCAGGGCCATTGGGAGGCGGGCCCCCAGGGCGGGCAGTCCCAGAGCAGCCCCAGCAGCACGTCCTCATCGTCCTCGAGGCCTGGCCGCCTCCCCAGTGCAGCCTGCCTGATGAGGAGCGAGAGATGGAGGCCAGCAGGCGCCCTGGGCAGGCGGCCCCGGGGGCTGCACCCCCGCTCCTCTGGCCCAGCCAGCCCCGTGCTTCCTGTCAAAGGCGAAGTTGGCGAGGGTCCTCATGAAGGGGCCGCTGGCAGGCCTGTGGGGCCGGCGAGGACAGCTGGGAGAGAGGGAGGGGATGGCTCCTGACCTGGGGGTCCTCAGGATGGGGGGCAGCGAAGGGCCAGGCCTGGGCTCCCCAGCCACGCCGAGAGCCTCCCGTGCTGGGCCCTGCCCTGCCCTCAGCCTCAGCGCCGGACTCAAGAGTCAGCACTCCTTGCCCCATTCTGTAGCCACCCCCCACCGCCTCTGTGCACCCGGCGCTGCTTACAGCCCTGGGGGATCTCAGGAGGACACAGACCAAGGCCGGCCTCCAGGGCTGGACGGTCACGGGACACGCCCTGCGGTGGTGCAGGCTGGGGGGCAGAGGCCCTCCACGCAAGGATGGCGGCCACATGTGCTGACCGTGGATGTCCACGGGCGACAGAACCGAGCCGGGCAGGGGGATGCGCGAGGCCGGACGGGGGCCCAGCAGCCGGGGTCCGGGAGGGACAGGCAGCTGGGGGGCTTCCTTCCAGCAGGGTGTCAGCTGCATCAGGGTCCCGAGCTGGGGTGGGGCTGATCCGACCAAGGTCTCAGGGTAGAGGCTGGAGCCTGGAGGGGCTTCTGGGGGGGAGTGGGCTGCATTCTGGATGCCTCGCGCAGGCAGAGGGCCAGTGGTGCCTCGGGCAGCTGTCCCTAGCAGCAGGCTTCCTTTTCCTGCTTTTGGCCCTTTGGCCCTGGATCAGGTCCGGAGGGTGAGGATGACTTGCTCAGGCCGCTCTGCGGAGCCCTGGGGCAGGGGGGTGGTCCATGTGGTCAGTGTGGCCACAGCCTGCGGGGAGGCCTGCCTGAGACTTCCCCTCCCCACCTCCCTGGAGGTTCCCACAAAGCCCAGACCCCACGCCCCGCACCATCCCACCTTACTTGCCTGGGTGCCCTGACACCTGTCTGTCTTGGGGAGGGAGGCCCCTGTGACCACCTGGGGTACACAGCAGACGTGGCAGGCTGTCCATTCCGCCCAAGGACACCCCCACTCTCTCTGGACCCCCGGCAGCCCGCCTAACCCAGGCCACAGCGGGGTAGCTCCTCTTCCCAGGAGGACAGAAGGAGGTGTCTGCCCCGCGCCACCCGCAGGCCCCGCGCCAGCCTGTCCGGCTCGCGAGCTCTCGCCAGCAGGGGCTGGGCTGCCAGCACTTTGTGCCCACTGGGATCCTCCGCCTCCTGGGACCACCCCTCCCGGGCTCGGGTTCCCTGGCGCCCTGCCTGACATCCTCCCCGCAGGGGCCCGAGATGAGGCCCCCGGCACGGCCTGTAGAGGAGAAGGGCTGAGCCTGGCCTCAAAGGACCAGCACCCCGCCCGGTGACCCTGTCCGGCTGGACATGGACATTGACAGGCGTCCCCTGGCCTGCCCCCGACCTCTGCGGCTCCTCAGGGCGGCGGGGTCGGGGGGACCCCAGATCCGAGGAGGGGATGGTCTCAGGGCCTCACACCTCCCCGGTGGGGGGGGGGGCAGGCACGCCTCCTTTGCCCTCCTCTCCGCAGGGCTGCATGAGGGCACTGTGCCCCCTCTGGGGTCCTGGGCACTTGGCCAGCAGCTCATTTGCACGGAAACCTGGATTCCTCAGCTGTGTGAGGACACCCCGAGGGCCGGCTCAGGATGGGCACCAGGCACGGAGCACCTGCAGGGCTGATGGTCTGGGGTGATGGGCAAGGGGAGGCGCACCCAGGCGAGACCACAGGGCAGGAACAGGGCAGCTGGCGGGCGGGTGGCAGGCAGGCCCACCGGGCGCCTCCAGGCAGCAAGGGGGCGGGGAAGGGATGGGCGGGCGGGGCGAGGTCAGCTGGCCGGTGGCCGGAGGGGGAGCTGGCCTTCGACCCCCATCTTGGGGCCGGGGGCGGCCCCCAGGCTCTGAGCAGGGGCGTGACACAATCCGATTAAGATGCCGCTTTCTGACTGTGGTGGGGCGAGTGAGGGGACGTGGCCCTACGGTCAGTGGGTCAGTCGAGGGGCCCGAGGCCCACGTCCGCTCCGGCCCGGGGGCGTGCGCAGGGCCCATGCTAGCAGCTGACGGTGGCGCTGAGAGGGGGCTGGGACGGAGGAGGGGTCCCGAGTGGAGGGCGCTGACGGCTCAATCCTGCCCGTCACCGTTCAATGGCCCCTTGTCCCCGGCCATTGAGCACGGCGTTCGGGCCCCCTGGCGACGCCCGGCCGCAGCCATCTCCGGGGAGGCAGGAATGCGGCGGGCGGGGCCCGGCTGGGGGTGGGGGCGCCCGTTCTCACGCCCAGGCCGCTCAGGCTGACTCAATTGGAATTTAAATGCTGGCCATTGTTGTCCCCAGAATGGCCAGGAGTCAGCGCTGCCCTGGGGCCTGGACCTGGCCTGCGCTGGGGCAGCAGCCAACCCAGCAGGCCAGCCCCAGCGCTCCTGAAGGGCTGTTCCTTGCCCCCTCCTCCAGGCAGCCCTCCTGGACTCCTCCAGCCCTCTCTACCTGCCCTCCCGTTCCAGCTCTGTCTGTGCTGGGGGTGGGGGGGCAGGGTCCCTTCCAGGGCTGGGCCCTGATGGAGACGTCTACACTCCCCGGGAAGCCTTGCCCATGGGCTGCTGTCTCCTGACTGGCCCTGAGCCCGGCCTTTTCCTGGGCCCCACTCTGGGGGCATCAGGCTCTGGGCAGCGGGTGGAGGTGTGCAGGGCCGTGCTCTCAGTCAGAACAGCTTTCCGAGCACAAGCCCCCTTCCGGCCAGCATCCTGGTTACAGTCACGTGTGCCCTGAGCTCTGGGTTTACAGGGTGGGGCATCCAGGGTTAGGGCTGATGGCACGTGGGAGCCCCCAGATCGTGAATCTCAGATCCGCCAGCAGCGCCACTCCTCCGGGCTGAGGGTTGTCTCCTGGTTCAAACTGGGGTCCTGGGAAAGGTACACAGTCAAGGCTGGCACCTGGGTTGTGGGGGGACACTCAGGAGACCACAGGCTGGCCTGCCACCCCCATCACCCAGGCCCGGGGCTGCGATCCCTGTGTCACCGCCGGACACCCCGGTCTGCAGCCTGAGCCAGCCCCCTGGCCCTGTGGAGCCTTCCGGGTGAGACGCCCCCAAGGCCCCTGACGCAGCTGGGTGGCCGTGTCCCCGGCTCTCCCGCCATCCGGCCTGTCCCCAGCCCCGGCTCCCTCCCAGGGAGGAGGATGCTCGGCTTGCCCCCCAGCCCCTTCCCACCGCCTCTTCCTCCGCTGAGACTTCATTCATTTATTTATTTGCTGAACCTCTGACGTCCCTGAAAGAGGCCTTTGTCCACTCAGACAATCAATGGCACAAATGGAAATGAAGTTGTGTTTGAGGAAAGTCTAGAGTGTGTTGTGGGGGGAGTGGTCCAGGCTGGGGGGTGGGGGAGGCCCTGGGGGTGGGGCAGGCAGCCAGAGCGCAGGCTGCCGGGGGGACCCTGGGCGTGTGCACCCCAGCCCTGGCCGAAAGCCCTCTGAGAGCTGCACATGCCCACACGGAGACGACACGGAGCAGGGAGGGCAGTAAGGACCACAGTCCTCGCAGCCACGGCTGCCCACGGCCGCACCGCCTGTGCCTGCTCAGCGGCCGAGCTGCAGGCGGGGAGCGGGGACCCTGAGCACACGGCCCCCTACCTGGGCCCTGACCGCCCAACGCGGGACCCTGCGAAACAGTGGGGACCCTGAGGCTGGGCAGAGGCTGGGCCGGGGGTGGTTTAACTGTTAAGGACTTTTTCACTGGGGTGAGACAGGAAGGTTGTGCTGGGCGGAGGGGGCTTCCAGGCCAGGGAGGAGGTGAACAGGGTCCCAGTGGGAGGCAAGGAGGCTTGGGTCAGGTGGTGGCTCCGAGGCTGAAAAGCTCCTGGAATGTCTCCAAGGGAGAGCCCAGTGGACATGCTGTGGGTGAGGGGTTGGCTTGAGGTTGCCTGAGTCCTCCCTGCGGACCCCGCACCCCCTCCACCCTCAACCGCCCAACGGAACAGAGTCCCTGGGTCAGGACCCACTGCACACCTGCTCACACTCAGAACTGATGGTGCGTGAGGGCCTTGGAGGTCACCAGACAAAGCTGGGACCCCAAGAGCATCTTTGCAGAGGGCTTCCTGGTGGCAGTGTTTGTGGCCGGATGGAGAAGGCTGGCTGACAGGCTGGGGCAGGAGGCCTGTGTTCTCTCGGGCTGGGCCTGGGCCCTGGGCCCGGGGGGGATGGGGAGGGGTGGGAGGGCCGCCCTGCCCGCCCTGGGAGGCCAGCAACGCTGAGCCAGCACCGGCCACCTCCTCCCGGCACAGCGCCCGCAGTGCCCGATCCAGACACAGACGCCCGTCCACAGTCAGGGGTGGCCAGAGTCAGGAGGCGTCAGGGTCAGCGGCCGGCCTGGTGGAGCGCGAGGGCGGTGGAGCTGGCTGGGGCTGTCGGCCCAGGGCCCACTCGTCCATGCGGCTGTGCCCGCCCGGCTGAGGCTGACCGGACTCCAGCCTCGACCTCAGCCCCTGTGACCGTGTCCTCCAGAGCCAGGATGGCCAAGGGAAGGGCCTCAGGGCCCCAGCTGGACCCGCCCCCGGGGGCGCCCGTCTCCCACTGGGGGGTGCTGACCACTTTCAAGCTCCATGGGGAGGCCTGAGCCCCCAGTTGGGTCCCAGAGGTCAGCCTCCTCTGAAGACACCCCCCATGCTGGGGTCGATCTCGATCGGCCCGTCCAAGGACCTCAGGGGTGAGGCTGGACCCACGTGTCCAAGGTCACGCCCTCAGAGGGCATCTGCCCTCGATGGCCGTGTGCCCCGGGGTGCACCCCAGGGGCCGCCACGGGGAAAGGTACAGGCTGCCCTCTGGGCGGCCTGCAGCAGGTCCCAGGCAGCTCTATCTGGCCATGACCTCCACCCTCCGGAGCCTGCAGAGCTCCGCCCACCCCCTCGCCCTGGGCCCACGGTGCAGTGGTTTTGATGCACTCAGGCTGGTGTCCAAGGCCAGGGTCCCAGTGAGCCGGGCTTCTCGGGAATGCTGGAGCTCTGGGCCACAGGTGGAACCACACGGTCTCTCTTCCAGGCTCTTTCTGGGACCCGGGTCTCCCCCGGGCCTGCAGAGTGACTGACCACAGCCCCCGGGACCTACAGCTTGGGACTCAGGGCCGTGGGGCTGCCCCGGTGAGGAGCAGCTAAGCCCAGGGGAGACCTGCGTTCAAGCTGGAGGCCAGCGTCCCGAGAGCCCCCAGCAGGCGTGTGGCTGGGGCTGGAGGCGACGTTTGCGGATGGGGGGCACGACGAGAGAACCCTAGGGCGGAGGACAAGGCTGTCTGCTTGTTAGCTGGGAGGCCTCGGGGGGCGGCGAGGACCCCCACACGCTGCCCAAGCATCCAGGAAGGCAGCAGGACCCAGCAGTCAGCGGCAAGGCTGAGGACGCAGGGAGAGCCGAGAGCGTTCCCAGGGACGGGCCCAGCCCCGTGCGCTGCCTGGACCAGGGAGCCCGCTCCTGGGAACGAGGGGCCAGCCGAAGGCCAGGCAGGCTGGGGGGCTCCCCATGCCTGCCTCACTCTGTTCTGGGGGCCCAACACCCACCCCCCTCACTCAGTCGTGAGGGCTCAGAACACACGCCCCACGCCTGGGAGCCCTCATCACGAGCAGTGAGGGCTGGGGGGCAGGCCCCAAGCCGTGGGCTCAGAAGGGGCTTCCCAGGTGGGCCCCAGCCAGGCGGGGGTTTCAGAGGCGAGGACGCGGGTGGCCAGTGCAGGGGCAGTGTGTGCAGGGCCCCAGGCGGGGGGACCGCAGCTGGGTGGGGTCACCCCCTGGGGACAGTCTGGCCCGGGTGCCCGTGGGAGGCGGCGTGAGAGCGGTAAGCCCACACCGGGTGCCCCGCTCCCCCCGGCCCCCGTCCTGACCCAGATCTCATGGCGTCTGAGCAGGCAGGCGGCAGGGATCCGAGGTTGCCCCTCCGCTCAGATGCCGAGTGCATGGCCCGTCACGCAGACGGGGCACAAGGCCTACCAGGCCCTCCGTTCCCACCGCCTCTCCCATCCTCCACCCAACCCCGGAAGCGGCTGCAGGCCCCCCCGGGGCTGGCCCCCGCCCGGATCTGGGACGGATCGCCCCGGGAGGGGCTGAGGACCAGGGTGCCCTCTCTGGGGACGGCCAGCCTGGCTGCGGATGGGGGGTGGCGGGCTCGGGTTTCTGCTTGGCCCCTTCCCAGGCGCCGACACCTGGCCTGGGTGCGACGGGCCCTTTCTGCTGCAGATACAGACAGCGCCCGCTGCGCTCACCGGCTGTCCGGGGGACAAGGGCTGGCACCAGGCTCCTGCCGGGCCAGGGGGTGGACACGGCAGGCCTGGGCCCCCGGCGGGGGCGGGGCAGGGAGATGGGAAGCCTGCCACCACGCCATCAGCTCCGTTCAGGGATGTGACTCGCTCGGGCTCACGAATGGCCCCAAAACCCAGTGCCCGAAGCGGACTGCGGGGAGGGGGCTTCCTGGAGGGGCAGGGGGTAGGGGTCCAATGACGTCCCCCTCTCTCCAAAACATGAACCACCCCCACACCTGACCGGCCCCAAACCTGGACCCAAACACTCAGCAGAAGAGGGCAGGCAGGAGGCCCTGGCCGCAGCGGCTCGGGTTGGGCGCCCAGCTCCCGGTCTGGCTCTCGCGACCCCGGCCCCGCCCTGCAACCAGGGGAAACCTTTAGTGGCTGCGGCACCTCCACAGCCTCAGTTTCCCGCTCTGTGAGATGGGCTGGCTGCTCCGAGAGCCCCCGCCATCGCTGGGTCTCGGCAGCTGTGTCTGAGTGTCCGTGCCATGGGCGGCTGAGAACTGGGTCACCGTGTGGCCCCAAAACCCCTCTGTGCAGACCCTCAGCCCCCTCCACGGCCGCACGCTGGGATTCACCATGCCCGTCCACACACACACGCCCACCCCGTGTGCCCGCACACCTGTGTGCACAGAAGGAGCAGGCTGGGGCCCTCGGCAGGACTGGCTGGTCAGGCTCTGGGCCTGGGGTTGCCCCAAGTGGTGTGGTCAGCAGGGTCACAGTGCTGGCTGGCCGGAAAGCAGAGGCCTCCCACCCAACCACACCCCCTGCCTACCAGAGCAGAGAGTGGCACTGAGGGCCCCTGTGGGCTGAGATGGGGCCTCTGCCCGCCAAGGCCCCGTGCACCCCTTCAGTGTCTGGGCCCCACCGCCCCAGTCCACAGCTCTCCAGGGCAGGAGTGAGAGAGCGGGCCGCCCTGTGAGCCGGGCCTGGGGCCCCAGAAACTTCGAGGCCCCGTGCTGACAGCCCCCCGTCAGGCGGGCTGGGGGCAGGAGGAGAGGTCTGGCTGCAGCCCCGGACCTCAAGGTCCCTGCAGAGATGGGCAGCCTCTCCCAGGCCACGCAGCTCCCCAGGGTGGGAGGCAAACAGGGCGGAGACAGCCCGCCCCACCCTCAGCCCCCGCTGGGGCCACCGGCACTCAGTCTGGCCGGGGCCCTCTCGTTCCCCCAGCTCTCTTATGTGCCGGGCCCCGTCACCATGGGGAGGCCTCAGCTCTGAGCCAGGGCCCTGCCTGGGCCACGGCTCCCGCGTGACCCGAAGCCCGGGGGGCAGGAGGTTTCAACAGCCCACAGAGTCCCCAGGAAAGCCACCCTGCCCAGGCTGAGCAGGGCACCATGGGTGGGCCTGGGGAGTTTCTGGCAGCGCCTCTGGGTCCTGCCACCTTGCCGCGCCACCCCTCTTCCGAGAGCTCCCTGGGCTGAGAGCCTGGAGGGTCCGCGCATGAGCCCCTTTGGCCCTCACCCCAGGCCCCAGGCTTCAGGCCACTGTTCACGTGCAAAGCTGATGCGAGGGCGCCCCAGCGTCCAAGCCCCACAAGGCTGCAGACCCCAGCCAGGTGCCAGAACGGGCGGCTCTCCTGTCTGTGTCCCAGGCCCAGGTGCAGGTGGCGGGTAGCACGGGGAGGGGACGACTTGGACAGACCACCAGCCCCGGCACCACCCCCATGGGGCCCTACCCTGCCCTCAGAGCCCAGTCCCTGCCCTGCACTCAGGGAGTCCTGACTTCCGAGTGCCGGGAGGGGGGAACCCCCTCCGCAGGTGGGCACATTCAGGGAGCCCCGGGCCCCTCCCCGGGAATGGTCCCAAGTCACCCCACCCAAGCCAGCCCCGCCCCCACCCCGCCCCCGCGCCCCCCTGGCGCGCAGCCCAGCGGCCGCGGAGCTCATTAGCACAGCGGCAGCCCCGCCGAGCTCGCTTTAATTGGGGCCGGCAGGACGTGAGAACCCGGGGACCCCGTGCCCGGGCTGGGGGGGAGGGGGCGCCCGCCCGAGCTGCCCGCAGCCGCGGCCCCGGATTAGCGCGGCTCAATGGCCCCAGCCAGCGGTAATTAAAGCTGCCCGCCCGCCCGCCCGCGCCCGCGCGGCAGAGCAGAGCGCACTGTGCGCCCCGCGCCCGAGGCGGGGCCTGCCCCAGCGTCCGCCCCGGGGGCCTCGGCCAACAGTCCGTCACGGGGTGGCAGGGTCTGGCTTCTGAGCGCGGTGTGAACCGGCCGGCCGCTCCAGCGCCTTCCCGGAACCCCTGCAGGTTTGCCGCTGCCTCGGGCCTCCCAGCGGCTGCCCCAGGGCCCAGCGAGGTGGCTGGACGCCGCCGCCTGAGCCTCAGCCCCGGCTGAGCCCGCAAGGGCCCCTGTGTGTGCTGGGTGGGTCCCAGTGGCTGGGGGCTGCAGGACACCGTGACCTTGGTTTCTCCTGACCTCCTGGGGGGTTCCCTGTTGCCCAAGGCCCACACCTCAGGGTCCTGGGGCCTAGAGGAGGCTCAGGCTGGGATGGAGGGCCCACCCTGGTCCAAAGAGGGGTTAGGTGACAGTGCCAGGGTGTACCCCAAAAGAGCAGTTCCAGAGGGTTCCTGGGGGACCCTGCTCTGGGCTGGCCCCGGGGGGGGCAGGTAGTGAAGCAGAGAGGCTGGGGGAGGTGGGCACACAGAGGGCAAAGGAGGGGGTGCAGCTGACACAGGAGGCCTGGGCGCCTGGCTGCCGGCATCTGCTGTCCATGGGAAGAGGAGGGCCCAGGGGTCCTCACTATGGACAGGCCCACGGTGGAGTGGTTCCCTCGGCCGGTCACCCCCACGCCAACCCTGTCATTACTCGATCGGGTTTCCCACTGCAAACCCCAGGCTCCATGTGGTTTCTCCAGAGTCACAGGATCTGGCCAGGCCTGTCCTTGTCCTGGCCAGGGGGGTGGGGGCCCCTGGAGGGGGCGTCTCCCCGGTCTCCTGCCTTGCCCAGAGGCGAGGGGTCAGGGCCAGTCCACACCTCCCTCGGCCAGCAAAGGCAATGCTCCTGGACTCAGCGTCATCCCTCTGGGGGCCAGGAATCGGGGTGCCTCTGTCTTGGGCCTCCCACAGCTCGGGGTGCCCCTTAACGCCCCACGGGCCCCATGCCAGGACCAAAGCTGGTCCCGAGCCATCTGGGGCCCAGGCATGCGGTGGGGGCCCGGGGACACACAGGAGCAGAGCTTTGGGCCCGAGGAGGTGGTGGCTGGGTCTGCCCTCAGGTGAGATCTCCGAGGCAGACGGGGCAACCCCGGGGGGCCCCATAGGCCCCAAGAGTCAGCCCTCCTGCAGTGGATCAGGGAGCGACTCACAGGGGCCCCCCTGCCTGGGTGTGCTCGGATGCCACACCTGCAGTGCCCCCCACCCATCGGACAGGCCTGCCCAGCCCCCCACCCTGGCCCCCGCGGGTGCTGGGCGGCCACAGGAACTGGGGCTGTCGATGGTTTACCAGCAGACTTGAGAGGCCTTCTTGACTCAGGGTGGTAGTGAGAGTGGGGCCCTCAGCCGCCTGGGTCTGGTTTGGCCACATTTTTCTCTTGGGAGACAGGCCTGTTGCTTCCTCTGCAAACATGTTTACTCTCCCCAGGGCGGGGGTGCTGGCCGCGGCACATGAGCCTGCGTGTGCATGTGTGTGCAGGCGTAGCACATGGGGCCCTGGGCTCGGGTCCCAGGGGGCAGGCGGGGCTTTGAGCCAGCCCCCAGCCCCTGATCAGTAGCTGACACCCTGAGAGAGGAGGCTCAGCCCAGACGGCACCAGGGGTGTCAGGAGCCCCCCCACCCCAGGAGGCCTCCCGGCCAGCCAGGCAGGGGGCTGGGGGAGGGTGAGGAGGAGACCCTGGGTGAGGGAGGCGGGGGCCAGGGCCCCTTACGGTGTGACCCCGCCCCACACTTCAGTGTCCCCCTCTGCGAAGCGGGGTAACAGCAGCGCCTCCCGTGATGTAAGCTGAGTCAGGTGTCCCGGTGGTCTGGCGCTCAGCCCCTGTGTCCTCCCTGGTTCTTCTGCACCCCGCCGCCTCCTGTCTTCTCCAGGACCCCCTCAAGAGTCACTGACCTCGGGGCCCAGGAGCTGTTTCCAGGGAGAAGGCAGAGCCCCCCTGAGAGAGGTGATAATCTCCCTCCCGCGTGATCTGGGGGCCAGGAGCCACCAGCCGGGAGCGCAGACAGCAGAGAGAAGGCCGCGCCGGCCTGGGGGGAGCTCGAGGCCAGAGGGAGGCGTGGGCTGGCCGGCAGGAATTCCAGGAGCTGTGGGACCCTCGGCCAGGCCGCCTGGCCTTTCGGCCACTCGGAGGCTTTGCTTTGGCCGGAAGGGGTCTGGGGCTCTGCCCGTTGACCCTCGGAAGCCAGGCAGGAGGGAGGGCTCTGCGGGGTGGGCACCCAGGGCCACGTCCTGCCAGGCGTCCCCTCGGCTCCCAAGCGGGCCGCAGCCCTGAGGCCGGACCCCGGGGCGGGAGGGGTGAGGAAAGGCAGACGGCGGGGTTCCCCGGCGAGGGGTCCCGCCCTTCCCCCGCTCCCCTCCCCCGGTCCCCCCGCCCCTCCCCGGCCCCTGTCCGGCCTGCGCGGGGGCGGGCCGGCGGAAAGGGCGCCCCGGGCGCCGCTCAAAGGGCCGCTAATGTTCGCTAATCCGGGCCTTTCAGGCGGCCGCGGCCCCGGCTGTTGGCCCAACAACAGGCGTCTGAAAGGGGGGCGAAGGGGCCGCTGCCCCGGCCGCCCCGCCCCCGACCCCGGCGGCCCCGGGACGACGGGCCGCAGGACGGGCCGCAGGTGCGCCCGCGCCCCCGGGGGAGAAGCGCCATCCCGAGGACGCCGCGGCGGGCCCGGCCGGTACGCCCCCTCCGGCGGCGCGGCGGTTCCCAGGCCCCGGGCGGGGCGCAGGGGCCTCCCGTCGCAGACGGGCCGGGCCCCTCCGGAGCGTGACCCCGGCTTTCAGCGCCGNCCGGTACGCCCCCTCCGGCGGCGCGGCGGTTCCCAGGCCCCGGGCGGGGCGCAGGGGCCTCCCGTCGCAGACGGGCCGGGCCCCTCCGGAGCGTGACCCCGGCTTTCAGCGCCGCCCCTGGCCCGGCCCCAGCGCCTCGTTAGGGATTTAATTAAGGAGCCGCCGGGGATTTGCATAATCTCCGAGCCGGGCTGGGAAGCCCCGGGCTTGGGGGGGTGCGGGGCGGCGGGGAGAAGCCTGCGGAGGTCCTCTGCGGGCTGGGGTCTCCCGGTCCGCCCACGGGCGCATGGAAGGGGCCCGGACGTGGCGAGGGGACAGGTCAGGGCAAGGGGACGCTGTTGTATCGTAGCCGCCCTGGGATTCCCCATCTCAGCCAGAGGGTCCCGCCTCCTCCCCAGCTGACCCGTGAGCTGTGGACTCAGCTGGGCCTGGGCCCCCAGGCCAGGCGAGCGGAGGGGCCGCGGGCAGCACCCCTCCCCGCCCCATCCCGCCCTGCCCCCAGGCAAACAGCGAGTGCAAACATTCCAGCCCCTGTGCAGCCCTGGGGAGCAACAGGGCCCGCGCCTTCCCACAGGTACTTGGCGCCTGCCCCCGCGGCTGGTGGCAGTCGGGCTCTGGGGTTCTGACCGTCGGGGGTAGGGGAGGGGTCAGAGCAGAGTGGCGGCACACGGTGGGCATGCCCTCCTGGGTCACAGTGCAGGTCTTGCAGAGAGGGCAGGACCGGTCTAGCACCTGCTCCCCCTTTGTGGCTGGAGCGTGTGCTGACCACTAAGGTGGTGTGGGTGGGAGTGGCCCCAGACAGGTCCTTGGACCGTGGCCCTGAGCGCAGAGGTTAGAGAGGAGCCGGCCTGCCTGGAGGGCCTGCTCTGGGGCCCTCGGGGCCAGCAAAGTCAGCCCTGCAGGGCTGTGTCTCTCTGGGCAGTCCTGATCCGGGAGACTGAGGCTCTGGCGGGGGTTCGAGGAGGGTGGTACCGCCTGACCCCGCTGCCCGCTGTCACAGCAGGCAGGACAGGAGTGCGATAGTGTGGCCGCGGGAGGGTGGCCAGGCCCCAACCACGGCACCAGCAGCTCCCCTCCCAGCGCCTGGCACCTGACTGCCCTGTGGGCATTCCCACAGCCTTCAAAGGGCACTGTGGGACCTGCACGGGCAGGGCCTTTCATCTCGTGGGTGGCCAGCTGGGGGCTGGATGCCCGGGGGTTAGAGCCACCACCCAGGCCCTTTCCCTGGCACCCTCCTGGCACTTGCCCTGGCCCAGGCTCTGCCCTCTGCTGATGCCCAAAGCTCCGCTCCTCTGCACACTGGGATGCCGAATCCAACCTCGTTGACAAGAGTTCAGCTTTATGCCTTTGCCAGGTGAAGGGGGCCGCAGCAGGCCAATGCCCCCAAAACCACGCGTTCCAGCCTGGGGGTGGTGCTGAGAAGCTTTACAGGGATCGTGCGGAGAGGACGCGGTCAGCGGGGGGACGCTCTTCTGCTGGGTCGGTGGCGGGGTGCGTAGGCGTCAGCATCGTCAACCCTGACATCTAGCTCATGGGGTCTGCGTGCCTGTGGGCAGCTCAGCACGGGTAAACATGAACTTCTCCATCTGGAGGGGGTTCCAGTGTCTGCGGAACAGCTCCCAGGTGTCGCTGCGTGGACCTGCTGGTCGGGAGACAGGCTCTCTCCCCACACCTGCTTTCCCCTGTTTGCGTCTTCCCGGTCTCACGGCCCCTCCCTCCCCTAGTGGACTGCTGGGACCTGCCCACTGGACCTCAGGAAAGGGGCCTGGAGGCTGAGTGGAGGCCGGTTCCTGTCATCAGAGGCCTGGGGGCCCCACAGGCCCTGCTCGGTGTCCCTGCCTTGGCAGTTGGCTCCTGGCTTCTCTGCGTCAAGACCCCGCAGTCCCCTGCGGCCGGGGCTCTTGGAGCCCTGTGTCTCGAGCCCCGCTGCTCCTGAGGCCCTCAGGCCGGCGCCTGCTCCTCGTCCATGGCCCCACGGCCCTCCCCGAGCCCTTGCTGCCCCCACACCCCCGCCCTCACAGGGGGTCTTTTTTCACACGCTGTGGCCTGTCATCACTGAGAGGCTGGCCCCACCCCAGCCCGTCCCATTCTTGGGACGCCACTCTAAGGTGCAGGGCAGGTGTGATGAGCAGTCGACGCCCCATGGGGTTGCCGTCTGCAAAGGGCTGTGTAAACCCCAGGGAGCCCATTTCTCCAGCTGGGAACCACCCCCCACCCGGCTTCCAGATCCCCAGAGAGGACAGGTGACACCTGAGTGAGCCCGGCACACAGGTGCTCGCTCAGACTGCCCCAATGACCTAGGCCTGGACCCCAGGGGCCACACTGTGAGGACCCCGCCCAGGTCCACTGTGGGGCATGACTGCGAGGGACCTCCCCTCTGCCGCCGCTCAGAAGGATGGCAGGGGGGCAGGACCCAGAGGGGGGCTGTGGTTGGTCTGACCCTTGGTGACCCATTTCAGCCTGGTCAGTTCCAGGGGGCGTGCTCTGTGCTGGGTGTGAGGCTGGGAGGAGGGGCAATGTGAACCAAGCCTGGCAGGTGGGCTTGGGGACCCTGCTTTTCCCTGGAGCTTTGCCAGGGCCCCCAGAGACGAGGAGCTGCCTGGGCGCAAGTCTGGGTCCCAGCAGGGCACCTTCTTCCAGCTCTTTGTGCCCCTGAGAACCTGCAGTCACCCTGAGCGCAGGGCTGGAGTCAGGAAGGCACTGGCTCCCAGGACTGAAGGGGGCGGGGGGCCGGATGGGACCCGGGCGGGTGACAGCCCTGGGCCAGTCTGATGGGCATTCTGGAGCGAAGGGGGCGGCAGCTCACAAGGAAGCCCACCAGGCCCTGTGTCCAGCCGAGGTGCCCGGAAAGCCCAGAGCAGACTTCACCCTGCACCAGAGACGAGCCAGGTGCTGTCCTGCGGGCAGCTGTCACCCGGCAGCATGCAGGCGATGTGGGAGCTCCAGCTGCGGTGCCCACTGCACCTTTGTGGGGCTCGGAGTGAGGAGGGGGCGCTCTGGAGGAGCTGGGGGGCCCAGGACCCCGCTCAGGGAGCCCCTGCCGGGTCAAGCAGCTGGGGCAGCAGGGCTAGAGGCCGTGAAGGGCCACCCTGGAGGGGTGACTCGTGGGAGCAGCCCACCCACCACCCCGGGGTCGCCTCTCGCCCAGCAAGCCTGGGTCTGCAGGGAATGGAGATGAGCCCGCTCACTTCCACTTAAACCGTCTAAATATTATCCCAGGCCACTCTGCGGCTCTCTCCCCAGAGCTGGAGCATCCAGGAGTGGGTGGAGGCTGGCTGGGGTGGGGGACCCCTGAGGGCAGCCCGAGTTGTGGCCCCGGGTGCCGCTGCTCTGAGGGGCAGAGGGGTCGGCCCGCGCGGCCCAGGGCAGGAGTCTCCTTGCTCGGCTCTGGGCGCAGACCCCCACGCGCTCTGGGAGCAGCGGGGACCTTGCCGTGTCTCAGGCTCTGAGGGGCTCTGGCGAGGCCGCTGCGTGCCCCCTGGGCTAAGGGCCGGTCCCTCTTGAAGGGGCCTTTCTCCTGGCCCGGGTGTGGCGGAGCCCCCCGCCCGCCCGGTGCCCAGGCTGGCTGCCGGCGCCTCGCGGCCGCCCGGCCACAGCCCTGATGTTGCTTTAATAAAACAAAGTTTTTCTTTCGTGCGCGGCCTCCAGTGGTGAAAGGGCCGATTTACGGAGCGCCGCGCCCCCCTGCCCCTCCCGCGCGGCGGCGCGGCCCGGCCGGGTAATTTATAGCCTCTCCTCCGCGCACTCGCCGCGGCCGCATGACTGGGGCCATTTATGCCGGCCCCCCCGCCGGCGGCCGCGCGCGCGCCCTGCCCCGGCCCGGCGCCTTCCCTGTGAGGACGGGTGGAAACCCCGCGGGACCCCGGCTGGAAACAGGCCGCCCGCTGGCGCCCCGGCGGCCCGCGGCCACCGCCCAGTGGCCAGCCTGACAGCCCCGTCCCGTCAGCCGGACGTCAGGTTCCCCCGGGAGCACCGCCCGCCCGGGGGAGCGGGCCTTGATCGCATCCCGGTAACGACGTCCCGCCTGGAGGCTTCCAGGCCCAGCGCGGGCTCGCGGCCAGGACGTGGCTCTGCTCGTTGGAACGGCGCTGTGTGCGGGCTGCCTTCCCACCCTGGGACCCCCGGCCCGAGGGCGGCGGGGTGAGGGTGCCCATCTGGGGCCAGGCCTTCTCCAAGGGGCACTGGGGTCCCTGGAGAGAGGCTGAGGCTCAGGACCCCAGGCAGGGGGCGCGCAATCGGGCAGGACTGGGGGGGGGGGCTCCCATGGAGGCCCCGGGCTGTGGCCAGTCCTCGTAGAGGGGCCTACTGCCCATGGACGTGGACATGGCGGCCACACGCGTGTCCGTGGGCGTTTGTAGGCCCAGGCCCTGCTCTGGGTCAGCACACGCAGGCCTGCAGGCGTGCACCAAGCATGAGCACGGAGGAACTTGGATGGGACGCTGGGGACATGGGGGCGCGGGGACGCACAGGAACACGGACGTGGACGGCATGCTCCCTGCGCGTCCGCACCGTGATGGACACTCTGGTTGGTGCCGAGACTGCGAGGGTCATGCTGGCTCCTGGTGCCAGCCCCCGCCCAGCCCCCAGCCCTGCTCTCAGGCCCACCCCCGGAGTCCTCCTTGTGTCTGGTCACCCTGTAAACACCAGGGCACCCCCGGATGGACCTCGGACTCCTCTCCACACTCCTGGGCCATCGCAAGGGCCCCTCACTGGCTTCCTTGCATCCACCTGGCCCCCGTGGTCCATTCAGTGGCCGAGCCCCTGGCAGACGTGGGCGGCTCCTTTGCCAAACGCCAGGCCCCACTGGGCAGGACCACACGCAGGATGCTCAAGGTGCCCTGGGACCCCCTCTATCGCTCACCGAGGAGCGTGGGAGACACCCACCCACACCCAGCCTGCCCCCCGGGGTGTGCCCATCTTGGAGAGACGGAGCAAGGTGGTGAAAAGGCCACTGAACTGTGCGGAGGGAGGTGGCCACTGGCCTTCCGACTGGCTCACACTGTTCCTTGGGTCCTCAAGGGCTCCGGTTTCCCTCTGCCCAGGTGTGCCGTGGGGGCTTTGTGTAGGAGGGGGTGGTCCCCCCTCTGCAGGTGACACTCGGTGGGCAGGGTCGCAGGCCAGGCAGCAGGGAGGACCGTCCACAGCCCTGGGCGGACAGGGTCAGGGTGTTGCAGGCAGGTGTCTGGGGCTGTCCGGGGCCTCTGTCTCACCCAGCACTGCGGGCGGGGGACTGGATGTGGGCTGCCCAGGCTGGGGGCATCCAAGACCTGGGTCTCTTTGGAGGAGAGAGTTTGCCCTTCCTTCCCAGCCTGTTGGGGTCAGTGGTGGGGCCTGGCAGCGTGGGCAGCCCCGGGCGAGGGCCCGACGGGGTTAAGCGGCTGCCTGTGGCCCCGCCGTTACAGTCAGTCATTAAAACCCCATCTCCTGCCTGTGTCCCAGCCCTCCTGGGGCCTCCCGGGCCTTTGTCTCGCTTTCTAAGAGTCTGACAGGACCGGCCGGGTGGGGGCCCAGGAAGCGAGGGGCATAGCACACAAAGTTCCCCAGCCCTGGCGCCTCCTCTGCCAGGGTGCCAGCCCAGAGCCGCTCCCAGGACGCCCTCCCCGGGGGCTGGCACGGGCCAGGCCGGGCGGGTGGCCCCCAGGCCCAGCCTGGGACGGATCCGCCCTGCCGCACCCCCCGGCCACCCCTGGGCTGTTCCCAGGCCCGTGGCAGCGAGCCCCCAGCCCCCCGCATTTGCCCATGCTCCACTGAAGGTTGCTAGGAGCCGGGTGGGGGTGGGGGCAGGCGGCGGGCGGAGGACCCAGGCGGGGGGCGGACGCCCAGGGACAAAGCCAGCCTGTGATTAAGTCATCTGCCCGTTGGCGCCCCACACATCCCCCCGGGCAACAGAGGGCCACTCCCGCCACGCCCTGCGGTCACTGCGAACCCCCCCCGGCCCTGTGCCCCCTGGCCAGGCTTGAAGCCCCCCGCTGAGGTCTGGGGGTCTGACCCTGCCCACCCTCCCGTGNGCGAACCCCCCCCCGGCCCTGTGCCCCCTGGCCAGGCTTGAAGCCCCCCGCTGAGGTCTGGGGGTCTGACCCTGCCCACCCTCCCGTGCCGTGGAGCCTCCAGTGCCCAGGTACCCCCGGCACCCTCCTGAGGGCGACTGCAGCCAGGACACCCAGCTTAGGGCCCGCAGCAGAAGGCCCCAGGTGGGGGCTGCCCTGGCCTGATTGCCCCCAGCCCTCTTCCAACCCCACAGTCTGAGCTCCGCTAGGAGCCGGGGGTGCTGTCACAGGGCCCAAGGAGCTGGCCGGTGTGGGTGGAGGGCCCCTCACTTAGCGAAGGCCATGGGGGTCGGTCCACGAGACCCCGCTGACCTTTCTGATGCTCCCAGTGTCTCCTCGCCCTCCTCGCAGCCTCCTGGGGGTGCTGGTCTCTGTCCCACCTCCAGGGAGGCGGGCTCTGCCTTCAAGGCCCTACGCTCTCTCTGCATAGCCCTGCACCACTTCAAAGGAGGAGTCCAGCCTGGGGAGGGACCCTGGGAGGGCACCAGGACAGAGGGGGCACAGAAAACCATGAATCAGCGTCTTCACTGCCCCTCACCACCAGACACCTGTGGGGTGCTGCCCTCACCACCGGGCACCTGTGGGATGCTGCTCTCACCACTGGGCACCTGTGGGGCGCTGACCCTCACCACCGGGCACCTGTGGGGTGCTGACCCTCACCACTGGGCACTTACGGGGCACTGACCTCTTACCACTTGGCCCCTGTGGGGCGCTGACCCTCACCACTGGGCACTTATGGGGCACTGACCGTCACCACTGGGCACTTATGGGGCACTGACCTCTCACCACCAGGCAACTGTGGGGCGCTAACCCTCTCCACTGGGCACCTATGAGGCGCTGACCTCTCACCACTGGGCACCTGTGGGGCACTGACCTCTCACCACAGGGCACCTATGGGGCGCTGACCTCTCACCACCGGGCCCTTGTAGGGCACTGACCCTCACCACTGGCACTGACCTCTCACCACTGGGCACCTACGGGGCACTGACCTCTCACCACTGGGCACCTGTAGGGCGCTGACCCTCACCACTGGGCACCTGTGGGGCGCTGACCCTCACCACTGGCACTTACGGGGCGCTGATCTCTCACCACTGGGCACCTGTAGGGTGCTGACCCTCACCACTGGGCACCTGTGGGGCGCTGACCCTCACCACTGGCACTTATGGGGCGCTGACCTCTCACCACTGGGCACCTGTGGGGCACTGACCTCTCACCACTGGGCACCTGTGGGGCGCTGACCTCTCACCACTGGGCCCTTGTAGGGCACTGACCCTCACCACTGGCACTGACCTCTCACCACTGGGCACCTGTAGGGCGCTGACCCTCACCACTGGCACTTATGGGGCGCTGACCTCTCACCACTGGGCACCTGTGGGGCACTGACCTCTCACCACTGGGCCCTTGTAGGGCACTGACCCTCACCACTGGCACTGACCTCTCACCACTGGGCACCTGTAGGGCGCTGACCCTCACCACTGGCACTTATGGGGCACTGACCCTCACCACTGGGCACCTGTAGGGTGCTGACCCTCACCACTGGGCACCTGTGGGGCACTGATCGCTCACCACTGGACACCTGTGGGGCACTGATCTCTCACCACTGGGCACCTATGGGGCGCTGACCTCTCACCACCGGGCCCTTGTAGGGCACTGACCCTCACCACTGGCACTGACCTCTCACCACTGGGCACCTACAGGGCACTGACCTCTCACCACTGGGCGCCTGTAGGGCACTGACCCTCACCACTGGGCGCCTCTAGGGCACTGACCCTCACCACTGGCACTTATGGGGCACTGACCCTCACCACTGGGCACCTGTAGGGCGCTGACCGTCACCACTGGGCACCTGTAGGGCGCTGACCCTCACCACTGGGCACCTGTGGGGCACTGACCGCTCACCACTGGACACCTGTGGGGCACTGATCTCTCACCACTGGGCACCTACGGGGCGCTGACCTCTCACCACTGGGCACCTACGGGGCACTGACCTCTCACCAGTGGGCAGCTGTGGGGCGCTGACCGCTCACCACTGGGCACCTACAGGGCACCGAACTCTCACCACTGGGCACCTGTGGGGCATTGACCTCTCAACACTGGGCACCTACAGGGCACTGACCTCACCACTGGGCACCTGTGGGGCACTGCTCCAGCCACACCAGGACCTGGGATCCCCCTTTGGTCTCCAGTTAGCGGGTGCCCCCAGGGAAGCTTTTGCTTTTCCAGAGCCAACTCAGAGTGGGGGTGCCATGGGCCCTGCAGGCACCCCACCCCTGAAGTGGGCACTGTTCCCTCTGCGCCTGCCCCGGATGGGTGGGATCTCCGCCTGGGCTGAGCCCGGTCAGATGGGGTTTCAGGATGGGGCGGGGACTTCCTGGGATTTGCTGCTAATCAGGGCCTTGGGCGGGGAAGTTCATGTGTGGCTCCAACAGGTTATCTCTGCCTGGGAAAGGGCTGGGGGGTGCCCCGGGGCCAGGAGGGTGGGCACCGAGGGCCTTGGGCGGCCTGCAGGTGAAAAGGCTGGTGGGGCGGGCTCCACAGCTCGGGGACCCCTGGAAGGCCTGCCAGTGGGGAGGACTCCTGTGTGTGACCCCTTCTCCTCAGGGAGACCCCTTTGCCTGGGGGACGTGTGAGGGTGGGGGTGCCCCCTGGGCAGTGGGGGGTGGGGACCCCAGGTGTCCAGCCCTCCCCTGGGCCTCCGAGTGCTCCCAAGGGGAGGGGAGGAGGCAGCCGTCCTCAGCCAGCCCCCTCACAATCCATCTGGGAGGGACACCTTCAAACCGACTCTCTCTCTCACGGCCTGGCTGGAGCCGGGCGGCAGTGGCAGCGGGCAGAGGCCGGGCGCCTGCAGCGCGGGGGTGGCAGGCTGTGGGTGGACGTGCTGGCCCTCGAGCCCCCGGGGTGGGCGGAGTGGGGGGGGGGCGCTCTCGAGACGCTCAGCCCGTGCCTGCCGCTACCTCCATCCTGCCGAGGCCTGTCCCGGCCCGGCCTTCCCGGAACCCCAGGCTGCAGGGCTGTGTGGGGGGGCCTGTGCCCCTCTTATCCTGGCTGGAGCCTTCTGTGAGGTTCCCCCACCCTGTGGGCCTGAGGCAGGCCCAGGCCGGAGGGGTTCGTTCAGGCCTGCCCCGAGGCCCCGCGACAGAGAGGGACGCATTGCCTTTCCTGACCCGGCCAGCCGTTCCAAGGCGAGCCTCCCTCAACTTCCTCCTCAGGGTCCCAGGCTCTCCCCGCACGTGCGGATGCGTCCCAGGACTGGCTCTCACCACGTTTTCCCCTGGTCTTGGCCCCCAAAGTCTCACCCGACACCTGCCATCTGCCTGGGGAAGCCCGCCACCCGCCTCCCCCAGGGCAGAAGCACTGGTCCCCAGCCGTGCCTGTGACCCCGTGGTGCGAGGTCAGAGGATGAAGGTGAAAGTCGCTCTGTCGTGCCAGCTCCTTGCAGCCCCGGGGACAGCGCAGTTTGGGGTCAGCAGGTGTTTGTCACGTGGATGGAGGGCCCCGGGAAGCCCTCGATGGACGCTGGGTCCCGTGGCGAGGTGGGGTATGGCGGGCAGAGGAATAGGGTCCTTGAGGCCACAGTGGGGGCACGGGGGGGCCGGTGCAGGGGCGGAGCACACACTGCCGTCGAGGAGGCGGGAGCGGCTGGTGGGCACACGGTACGGTGGGTGGAGGGCTGAGTCCCTGGAGGATGAGCCCAGAAATGGAAGCGTGTCTCCCGGAATCCTGGAGCCCCACACAGGGCGAGTGCGGTGTTCAGAGCCGCCAGGAAGGCGGCGGGAGTCCCAGGGGAGAGAGCGCTTTGCCCGATCCCCCCGCCCATGGAGAGGGTGGCTGGGCATCTGCCTGGGCCTGGCGGCCTTGGGGATGGAGCGCAGGGGCCCTGAGGAGGGAAACGCTGGGAGGGGAGAGTTTCTGCGTGGCTGGGGCTTCTGGCCCTGGGATCCGGGCCCCACCCAGGGGCCTGGAGCAGAGTTGGGACCAACTGCCGGCATACAGGGGGTGGGGAGCGCCTTGCCTGCCTCAGTGGGCCCCGAGAACCGCCCACCACCCCGCTGCCGCTGCTCCCAGCGGGCGCAAGGCCGAAAGATGATGTCACGTCTGCGGCGGGGGCCCCCACCTCAACCCTGCCAGCCTCCGCTCCCCCAGGCCACCCCAGGGTCACTGAGCGGGCGGGCAGCGTCTCCTGGGCAGCCTCACGTGGTCTTCCTGAATCCCTGGCCTCCTTGCTGGGCAGTGGAGCCTGGCCGGGGCCAAGCCAGCCCACCCTCTGGGGTTTGGGGTGGTTTGTGAGGAGATGGGCCAGGCTAGCGGGGAGAAAGTGGGGGTCAGGGCGGCGCCTCCCCCGGGAGCTGAAGTAGGGGAAGCCGAGGCAGAAGCCCAGGGTGCCGGGGTCCCCCGGGACGCCGCCAGCCCTCTGCGCCCTGGACGCTCCGGAGGGGACCCTCTGCTTGGTGCCCACCTTGCCGGCAGGCGGGCCACTGAGGCCGGGCGCTGGCAGGGCAGGGAAGGCCTGCGGCACTGGCTCCAGGCCCCTGGGTTTGATGGCCGGCCCGCCTTCCCGCGCCGGCCAGCTTGGCTGTCACCAACATCCCAGCGGCACAGGGTCGCCCCTCACACCCTCCTCCCGCCATCTCCTCCTCAGAGGTGATGGGGTCCCCAGGCGGAAGCAGCGGCAGACATGTTGCGGCCCCTCGAGGCCCCTTGCCGTCTGGCCCAGCCCCGCCTCACCACGCGGGGGCCTGTGGCTGCCCCGCCCTCTGAGCAGGGCTGAGCTGGGTGGGGATGTGCCAGAGTGCAGATGGGGGTCCCAGGCAGACAGCAGCGCTGTGTCCGCGGGCAGAGCCAGAGAGGCTGAGCGGGCACACCTCACCAGGGGCGGACTTTGGAAGCCGCGTTGCTGACTGCTGACTGCCCACTGACCTTCATCTGTGGCCCACCCCGGGGCGTGCACTGCTCCTGGGGGCTGGGTCTGTGTGTGTGTGTGTGTGTGTGTGTGTAGGGGGGAAACCAGGGCCTCCAGCTGCCCATCAGTGCCCTCAGCCAGGTCCTGACCACCCCAGGCCTTGGCCAGCCCCTGCTGGGTGTATCCCTGTCTGGGGGGGGGGGGCCGGACAGGGTCTGGGAGTCGGGCCTCTCCTGGGCAGCGTGGTCCAGGCCCCTCCTGATCCGGGCCCTTGGTGAGTGGCCCCCGGCCCTGATGCTCAGGCTCCTGCTTGCCCCCTCCGGGGCCTGGGCCAGCCGCCCTCACAGCTTGGAAGGGCCCCCAGCTCAGGTAACTGGCTGCTGTGGCAGGCTTTGCGGCCCAGAAGGTCCAGGCCTCAGCCTCCCCGTCTGCAGAACCGAAGTCGTGGCCTACGACGGCTGCTCCCGGTCGGGCGGGGAGCGGGCAGTGAGCCCTGGGCGGCAGGGGCCACCGTCGCCCCAGTGGGGCCTGGCCCCACCCCCCACCCCAGGCCCAGCACGGAGCGGCCATCAGCGGGGTCCCCATCTGGAAATGATTGCGCCCGTGGCCCTCAAAGATATAATTAAAATATATTGGGTTTTTCTGCTCCTTCCTTGGCTGGGGAGGAATCCAGGCTGGTTATGAAACCAGATCACTCTGACGTGGGGCCGGGGCATCGCACGCACGGATGGCCGCTCTGAGCCCGCTGGGTCACAGCTGCCCCGGCCTGCTGCCCCCGGCCAGAGGGGCCCTGTCCTCCCCGGGGAGGGTGGCCTGCTGAGCGGTGGATGGGAGTCCCCAGCTTCATCCTCCCCTCCTCCCCGGAGCACCCCTTCCCTTCCGCTTCTTCATCCTCCAGGCCTCATCCCCCACCCCGGGGAGCCTCCCTGGCGGGATGGGGCCCTTCTTCCCCAAGCAGCCCACCTGGGAGATCCGAGGGGCATCTTGACCCCCAGGGGGGGTGTGTGGCCCAGGGTGGGTCTGGGTGCGTGGTACCAGCCCCACCTGCAGCCCAGGTGCCTCCACAAACCACTGGCTCCAGGCGTCCGGGGCCTGAGACCTGCCCAGCGAAGCTGCCAGAGACGGTGGCCCCTGCTGGCGGAGCCCACGGGGCAGGTGTGTGCTGGGCGGGCCCTGGGACCCCCTCCTTCTCCAAGGAGCCTCTCTGACCCTCCCTCTGCTGTTCCCCTCGGGGCTGCAAGGGAGCCGCAGGTCTCTGGCCCCCCTCCCCATCACAGCCCCTCGAGGGGAAGGGGCAGCGGGCCGGCCCCCCAGACCCGACCCAGGACCCCAGCACAGGCCCCAGGCCGGGTGGGCCCCAGAGTGCACCACAGGCTCTGGCCGACGGGGCCCCTGCCTGCCCGCCCTGAGGCTGCTCTTCCATCGGGAGGAGCCTTTGTCCCAGTGGGCAGGCTGGACGCAGGTGGGACAGACGGTCTGTCCGGGTCTAGCGGGGCCACATCACCCTGCCCCTAACCCAGGACCGTGGGGGTCAGGGGCCCCAGCCCCTCGTATCCACCTTGCGGCCGCCGCCCCTCCACGCCCGGCTTGGGCACCCAGGGCCTCCCCGCAGGGTCCCCGCGGCCCTGCCCGCGTCTGGTGTGGCCCGGCCCGGGCGTCAGCGTCCTGACCAGCACCGGCTGAGAAGCCTCTCCCTCCCTCCACCCCGAGGCTCTCCAGAAAGTGCAGCTGTGGGGGCAGCACTTGGGGGGGGGGTTCCTCTGAGAACCGAAGGTGGAGGTCAGGAGCCGGGGGCCGAGGTTTGAGGGGGTCCACGGCCCGCGTGGCGGAGGGGCAGCTGGGGAAGCCCTGCCCTGNCCGCGTCTGGTGTGGCCCGGCCCGGGGGTCAGCGTCCTGACCCAGCACCGGCTGAGAAGCCTCTCCCTCCCTCCACCCCGAGGCTCTCCAGAAAGTGCAGCTGTGGGGGCAGCACTCGGCGGGGGGGGTTCCTCTGAGAACCGAAGGTGGAGGTCAGGAGCCGGGGGCCGAGGTTTGAGGGGGTCCACGGCCCGCGTGGCGGAGGGGCAGCTGGGGAAGCCCTGCCCTGGGCCCTGGCACCCTGTCCCCACTCCTGCCCCAGCTTGGCCCCAGCCCAGCCCCAGTGCAGCCCCCAGCATGTCCTGGCCCCAGGCCTCTCCCTGGTCGGGCCACTGGCAAGGCCCAAGACAACTTCCTCCAGGAAGCTGCTTCCCCAGGCCGTCCCGGCCGGGGAGGGTGTGTCAGGCCTCCGGTGGGGCGCTGGGGGGCCAGACAAGCCTGGGCCGGGGTGAGGGTGCATTCCTGCTGCCCGAGCCTGCGGGGAGGGGGTTCCCAGAAGTGCGGGGAGGCCTGGCCAGCAGCCCGCGGGGAGAGCCCCTGGCACTTCCTGCTTGGCAAGAGGGCTCAGGGCAGCAACAACAACTGTGCATGCCCGCCCTCCTGGGCACCCCCCACCCCCGGCTCGCCCTCCTGGCTCCCCCTCCTGGCCTCCCTCCGCCCAGGCCCCGAGGCCTCCCCTCCAGGACGCAGACCAGACAAGACTGGTCCCCCGACTTGCCGGCCCTGGCACCACTAGGGGCCCCATCTCTGCTGCCTGCTGTGTCCACCCTGGGCTCCCCCATAGGGCCGGCCTGGTGGTTGCTGTCTGTGTGAGGACACGTGGGCTTGGAGCCCGGCCCCCAGGAAGCGGAGGAGGGCGGGTGACCAGGGCAGGGCTGGGGCGTGACCGTGGGCAAGTCTCCTCGCGTGGTGTGGGCCCTGTGCAGCCCGCCCTGCAGGGTGGGGGGATGAGATCACGCTCCGTGCAGGCGGGTGCGCCAGCACCTGGAGTGGGGAGCGGGTGGGCACGTCGGGGCAGGTACCTGGCTTCACCTGCCTGCCCCACAGCCCTTGGGCTGGGCTTGGCCGCCCCAGGGCATGTCGAGACCCTCCTGGCAGGGCCAGGCGGGGCTTCAGGTGCTGCCTTCAGGAGAGAGGCCCCCGGCACACCCGCTCCTCTAGGAAGCCCCCGGACCCCCAGGACGGCCCATGGCGAGGCCCTCATGGCGAGGAGGGGCCGCAACCCGGGGACTGGGTGTAGGGCACAGGAGCATGGGGACATTGAGTGGCCGGACGTGCGTTTCCGGTTCCTTGATGCCTGCCCGGCGTGGAGCTCGGGCGAGAGGCGCCCCCTTCCTCGGGGGGGAGAACCCACTTGGTAGCCCTGGCCCACGGCGTGGGGCTGGACTCTGGTAGGAGGCTGTCTACCGGGCTCAGAGGAGCCTGTGGGTCATTGGCCTGTGACCTCCCACGGCTGGGAGAGGCTGAGGGGCTTGCCTGTGCTTCAAGAAGGGGCAGAGCCTGGCCAGGGTACGGGGCCGGCCCCTCCCTGGGCAGGGGCCAGCCTCTGGCCCTCGGGCACCAAGGACCCTCTACCCAGCAGGCCTTCATGGACAGCGGGCACCCCAGGCCGGGAAGCCTGGTGGGTGGGGGAGCCAGCATGGTGTGCAGCGGTGGGCAGGGCGCTGTGAGGAAGTGGCTGGACCTTGCTGGCCGCAGGGGCCCCCAGGAACCCCCACAAGCAGCTGCAGCCCTGCCTCCCTGCCCACCCCCCGCCCCTGCTGCGGTTACCCCCACCGATGACCTCTGCGCCTGCCCAGCCCCCGCCCCATCGCGGTCACCCCCACCGACGACCTCTGTGTTTCCCATTCATTCCTCATTCTCCGCTTGCCCACCTGACCCCCAGCCAGAAGGCTGACTCCACCAGGGCAGAGACTGGGTGGGTCTGTCCCCGCTGACCCCGGGGAGCGCGTGGAGCCGTGAAGGTGCCCGTGAACTAAAGAGCCGACGGCCGGGCGTGTGGCGCCATCATCGGGCCTCAGGGCCCAGGCCTGCTGATGGCTGGGGACGGGCTGAGCGGCGGCGGGTAGGGGTCTGGACAGGGGTCTACTCAGAGTTCACGGCCCCACCACGGCCCCTGGCAGCACCGCTGCCCCCTGGACCTGTCGGGGACCCAGCCCTGGGCCCTGGGAGGGGGTGGGCGCAGACAGACAGGAGCCCCGGGGCCCCACCCTGCCTGGGGATCAGCCCTGGGCCAGGCACACAGGGAAGGGCACCCCGTCTGGGAGGCCCCTCGGGCCCACTCGCTGTGACCCCAGTGTTCTGGAGACCCTCACCCTCCCCGTGCCTCCCACCCCCCAGCTTCTGCCGATACCGTGGCTCCTGCCAGGATGGGCGCTCACTGGTGCCCTGTCCTGGCAAAGACTCCGTGGGCACACAGGTGAGGTTGGCGTCCCGCCCTGCGCTCATGGCGGCCAGTCTGCCAGGCCTGGCCGGGCTCTGGGTCTCAGGCTCCTGCTCCCTTCATGACCCAGCCGCCCTGCCCCCGTCCCAGCGCTGCAGCCGGGGGGCCTGCCAGTGGCCCCGCTCGGGAGTGGGCACATGGCGGGTAGACGGCAGGAAGCAGGGCATGAGGAAGAAGGATGGGAGAGGGCACCCCCTGTGGGGACTGGGCCGCCTCGCGGGGCGCAGCCTCACCCACCCACTCACGGAAACGGGAGGGGAGGGGCCGGGCCACTGAGCAGAAACAAATAGGTCCAAGAGGGCAGAAGGGCTGACTCCCACTAGACCCGAGCCTCAGACCATCAGCAAGCTGAGTGACCGCCGCAGGCGCCGTGCAGGTCCAAAGGTGGGCAGGGGCCCAGTTTCTGGAAATCCCCACCCCTCCCCCAAACTAGCCGGAACACTCCTGCCACTCATTAGCCTATGAAATGCGCGCCTGCATCCTCAGCGCCTCCGACTCTCTGCGCCCCCACGGGCTGTGGCCCGCCAGGCCCCGCTGTCCGTGGGATTCGGGTGCACCCTCATCCATCTTCACCACTGCAGCGCCTGAAATAACCCGCCCCTGCAAACACTGATGGCTCTGTTGGTAAAGAAGCCATGTGCAATGCAGGAGACCCCGGTTTGATTCCTGGGTCGGGAAGATCCGGAGAAGGGATAGGCTGCCCACTCCTGCATTCTTGGGCTTCCCTTGTGGCTCAGCTGGTAAAGAATCCACCTGCAATTCGAGAGACCTGTGTTTGATCCCTGGGTTGGGAAGCTCCCCTAGAGAAGGGAAAGGCTGCCCACTCCCGCATTCTGGCCTGGAGAACTCCATGGACTGGACAGCCCACGGGGTCACAAAGAGTCGGACACGACTGAGCGACTTTCACTATAAACACTGACCACCCCTGCACCCTAAGGCTGCTCTAGCCCTCTGAGATGACCCGGAGTCTGCAGAGCTTGTTTCTCTCTAAATAAATCCACTTCTTAGCTATCACTTTGTAGCTTACTGAATTCTCTCTGCCATGAAACATCCTGAGCTCCATTAAGCCCTGAGACCAGGTGTGTGATCTCGGTTAAAAGGGGGACCTCTCTGTGGTCTGGTGGCTAAGACTCCAAGCTCCTAATGCAGGGGCCCAGATTCGAACCCTGGTTGGCAAGCTAGATCCCACGTGCTATGGCAGACAGCCGAGGCACCCCGCTGTGCCAGCCCTGATCCATCCTGTTCTCTCCACCCGTTTTACCCACGGATATTTGTCCTCCGACTTTCTTGCTTAACCGCACTCTGAAAAGGAGTGCCCTCTAGCTACACCTGGCGTTTACCCTTCCAAGACAACACTCCCTAACTCTCCTCTGCGAGCAGCCTTCATCACAGAAAGAATGTCACAGGGATGGTGACCCCGAGGACCCCCAAACCTGTCCTGGAATCACCCGATGCCTGCCCTAATGACCTCAGTGCCGCCAGGAGGAGGAGAATGCACGGCCACACCAACAGCACTCCTTGTCTCCAGCCTGTTTGCCATCCTAAACCATAAGACCTCTTCCAGCTTCCCAGGAACAGGGGCGTGGTCCTGGAAGCGTCAGCTTGCTGTGGTCCCCTCCGCCTGGCAAAGTAACAAAGGCAGTCCTTTCTGTGAGGTCAGCAAGTCGTGTCCCACTCTCTGCAACCCCGGGGACCGTAGCCTGCCAGGCTCCCCTGTCCAGGGAGTCTCCAGGCAAGAACGCTGGGGTGGGTTGCCATTTCCTCCCCTCTACTCCTCCAAATCTCAGTCTCCATGTTTATATTTAGCATCAGTGAACAAAGGCCACTTTTTTAGCAACACACACACTAAAGCTAAGCTTTGCCGTGCTGCATTAAAGATCCCACGTGCCGCAATGGAAATCAAGATCCCGCGGGTCCTCCCTCCCTCCCTCCCTCCCTCACTCACTCACTTGCTCACTCACTCACGTGCCAGGTCATCCCAGTCACTGTCCATAGGAGCCAGGACTCATCCTTTCTGCCTGCTCTGGATCCAGGCAGGCTGCAGGAGTCTCTGGGTAGCTGCCCACCCATCCATTTGTTCCCCCATCCATACCCTTGAACCGTCCAGTTGGTGCCCAGCACCAGGTCTGGGACAAGGGCTGTATCTCCACCTGAGCCTGGCCCACTGCTGGGTCATTATGGACGTGAGGGCCACGAGTCTAGCACTTCCTGCGCCCGTGTGTCGGGCTGGGGGGCAGCACCCACCCCACTGAGAGGGAGCTCAGAAAAGTCACTGGACAAGGATGGGGCTGGGGAGGAAGGCAGGGGGGGGGTCCTGCTGCGGACGGGTCCCATGGTCCCACCCCGGGCTTGCTCAGTGGCGATGGTGCCCGTCAGCTCCCCACCTGCCCTGGGCCTGGGCCTGCCAGCTGGCCCCTGTGTAGTGGGTGGGCCTGCCCTCCACTGTCTCCTGTGAGGGGCTGGGCCAGTCACAGGGGTCTGAAGAACAGAGGGGAGTGTGGGAGGGCAGGACCACGCCCCAGGCAGCCGGGCAGGGCACCAGGTTGGTGAGGGTCCCAGGGACCCCGGGGGCAGGGCCGGGTGGACTCTGGATGCAGCGCCGCCTGCCCACGGGAGTCTCAGGCTGGCCCAACAGTGCCCCCTGCAGGCCGCCTGCGCTCCCAACTCCCAGGTGGCCACGGCAACATGGGCGGTGCATGGGGGGCTGGGCACCTGGGGGTCAGGAGAGCTGCGGCCAGAAGGGCACACGGGGGCCTGGGACCCAGGACCGGCTGCCGGGACCAGGAAGGGCATGCCTGTCCTGACACGGACAGCCCAAAGGGCATGCCTGTCCTGACACGGACAGCCCCACAGGTGTGCCTTCTGCCTGGAGGACACCCCCTGCAGCCCCGGGACACACCCCCACACAGCCCCGAGGACATCCCCCACGCAGCCCCGGAGACACCCCATGCAGCCCAGGGGACACACCCTACACCCCCAGGCAGGCCCCCCCACCCCACCCCACCCCAGGCAGCCCCCAGACAAGCCCCGCTAAGTTAGGGGGGCCCTGCTCTGGCCCTGCCCAGGCGATGGCTCCGGCTGCTCCCCACCAATTCCTGTCTCCCCGTGGCCTGGGTGCCGCTGGGCCGTCCCCTCTGGGCCCCCCCCACCCCAGACACAGGAATGAGAGCCCCGCGCCCGTGGCAGCCCAGGGCAGAGAGGGAACTCTGGGTGGCACGCCTGGGTCACACAGGCACAGACAGAGGGTTCTTCCCCAGGGCCAGCAGCGTTGAGGGCTGGCCAGCCCCAGGGAGAGCTTGTGGGCCCCTGCCTGGCAGTCCCCACTTGCTTGGACTGTGAGGGGCTGAGGGGGTTTGGGGTTTGGCCTCGGCTGGGGGTCGCTATGCATGGAGGCAGCGCTTGACTTCGGGCGGAGTCCGTGGCAGGAGAGGGCTGGTAGGACCCCCGGGAGCGGGTGACAGGGCGGGGACACAGCGGCTCAGCAGGGAGCCCTGTGGTCAGCCTACTCTGGCCAGCCCCCCAAGTTCCCGTCCCCCTCGAGGACTCAGCCGAATGGGTGGAGCCCAGTGAGAGGGCTGAGACTGCCCCGGGCAGCCCAGGCGGACCCTGCTGGGGGGCGCGGGCGGGCGGTGATGCCCACGGACCTGGGCGTCTCCCCGAGGCGGGCGCGCTCCGGGTGGGCGTGGCCACAGCTGCCGGAGGACCGGCGGCAGCGGCGGGGCCTTGGGTGAGACAGCGCCCCGCGTGGTGGGGTCGTGAACTGCTCCGGCCTCCCCTGCGGCGGACACTGATCGCACAGCCCCGGAGGCTGGAGGGTCACGATCGGGCGGCCGTCGCTCGGCTTCGGGATGCGGGGCTGCGTCCCGCCGGCCTGCAGACGCTGCCTTCTCGCCGCGTCCTCGCGGTGGAGGCGGAGAGGCCTCAACGTGAGGACGCCAGTGCGTCCCATGACGGGAACCACCCCTCCGCTTCCCCTAAAGGGCCCACCGCCTCCTGATCCCACCGCTTGGTCTAGGGCTCCAGCCCCTGAATCTGGGGGCCCGAACGTCCGCTCTGTATTGGGGTTCCGGGTCCCACCCCACCGCCGGGAGGGGCTCACTGGCTGTACGTCTGGAGGTGGCTGCCAGGGCTAGGCCCACACCTCTGGCCTCCTTTCTGGCTGACCCGCTCCCGCCCAGCAGAGGCCCCCGGCCGTGGTGATGGCGTGCCAGGCGCAGGGGTGCGGAAGCCGGGGCTGCGGCTGTGTGCCCAGCTCGGGTCATGTTTACCCTCAGGAGCCCGGTGCCAGGCCCCCGCCCGGCCTCTCGGCCCTGAGTTGACTCGGGCCCCAGGATAAACACCCATTCAGCTGCACAAGGCCCCTTTGTCCAGGGCGACGCTGCTGGCCTAGGACGCTGTCCGGCGGCCCGTGTCCTCAGCGTGGCCAGCCGCCCCTCGTGGCCTTGTCTGGGCAGACGCCGGGCCCAGCTCAGAGGCCCCAGCTGGGGACAGCGCCCTGGGCGGCTTGTGGAGTGGCAAGCAGCAGGGGGCAAGCCTGCGGGCCCTCTTGGAGTGAGCCACGTAGCTACAGCCTCGGGGCCCCCGCCCTCGCCAGGCACATGTGGGAGGTGTGGGGGGTGGTCCCGGCGCTGCAGGCATCCCTTGCTCACCCTGGCCCCTGCGGGTGGGCCCACAGACCCCTGGGCAAGGTGCGGCCAGCCAGGGGAGGGTCTGGTGTCGGGAGGTGGCTGGCTTGGGCCTCGAGGGCACAGTGTTGGGGCTAGCTGGGGTGACTCTGGCAGGAGCCCCAGGACCCCGCAGCCCTGCATCTGGCTGGGTTTGGGTGCTGAGGACACCCCTCCAGGAGTTAAGCAGAAAGCGGCCGGCCTGGGCCTGCAGGCCCAGCCCAGCGGGACAGCTTCTTGAGCACAGGAGGGCTGCGTGTGACTCAGGTCAGGAGAGGCCTGCTGGCGGTGTTACTGAGGATGGGGGAGTTGGGGGACCCACAGGGGTCCCCGCGGGCTGGACAGGAGGGACTTGAGTACAGCCCCGGGGAGCCTGGGGCTGGGAGGAGTGGCCCCCTCAGTCCCCACCCCTGTCACTCTGAGTCCTGAGAAGGGGCATGCTGTGCAACTGTGGGGGCCACAGGGGCGCCCGAGGGAGTGTGGGGGGCGGGCATCCCCAGGGTCCCATCCTTCTGCCGCGTGTGGCCGGCAGCGACCCCTGGTGGCGGCGAGCATGCCACTGCGGCCCCCCAGGGACCTGCCCTCCTGAAGGGGTGGGGGGTGCCTGCTGCCTCTCCGTGGGGACCCCTGCTCCCTGTACTGGTGCCCCCCCCCTCAGGATGGCGCCCTGGGCTCGGGGTGGACGTGTAGACCCTGGGGGTGCCCTCTGGCGGCTCCCAGGTCATGTCGTGAGGAGTAACCGCTCCAGAGCTTGAGCTTCCGTGACCGGTGTCCAGCCAGCGGTCGGCCTGCCCCCTCCACGGTCCCACTGCCCAGCAGGCTGGGCCTGCTCGGTTCAGAGGGACCCCGGGGGCCGCCCGGCCCTCACTGCCCCCGGGCCAGGGACCCCCGGCCCTGCCCCATGGGAAGGGGCCCAGGAGGAAGACGCACTCAGCCTCTCCTGGGGAGCAGGCCCCTGGCCCTGGGGGTGCAGACTCTGAGCCTTTCCTGTCAGGAGCATTGGATGTCTGTCTGGCAGGGCTCTGCAGGGAGACCCCCTGCTGTGGAGACCCCTTGTCCGTGAGTTTCCACGCACAGCGTCTTCCTGGGTCTCAGGAGACTGGGGGCTTCCAGCCAGGAGGGGGGCAGCTGGGAACTGCTGGTCATGACACCCCCCCCACCCCAGTGAGCGTCCCACTGCGGGGCCTGCAGCCCTCACCGGGACACAGAGCCGACCCCTGCCGCGGCTGCCTTTCTTCCATGAAGGCACTGGTCTGCGAGACCTGTGGTTGATGCAGACAGCGTCTACCCCAGCACCACGTGGCTGGCCAGGTGGACTGGGGGACTGGGGCCCGCTTAGCCGACACCCAGTAGGTGCTGGTGGCCGGCCGGGCAGCTGCAAGGTGCGGGCAGGGACGGAGAGAAGGCATCGAAGGGACAGCGGCTGTGGTCAGATCAGCCAGAAACTGCCCCTTTAATGAAGGCCAGGACAGCTCTATTGCTTAGATTTAAGAGAAACTTTATTAGTTTTTTCCCAAAGCAACCTAGTTTAAAAACAAATTGAAAAAAGAATTGACGTCAATAGAGAAGGAAAACCTAGACAGACACACACACACACACAGGGAAGACAGCAAGGTCAGGGCTGCCAGGTCAGATTCTTTTCATCTTGGAGATGAGGTCGTCACAGATCCTGGTCAGCTCATCGTTCTCCTTAGTCTGAGGAGGAGAGTCGCGCCCCTGGGTTTCTCACAGTGCCTGGAGCCTGGTGCCCCCCGAGCCTTCCCGAGCTGCGAGGCCTGCCCGCCCCCGCCCCTGCTGGCCTAGGGACCCTGCGCCCACCTTCTGCTCCACCACCTTCTCCAGGGAGTGGACACGCATCTGCTCTTTCCTCAAGACCGCCTGCAGCGCCAGAGCGTCCGTCTGGGCCTTGCTGCGCACCTGGGCGATCTCCTCGCTTGCCCTGGAGCAGCAGAGGGCCTGGCTGAGCCGCAGGCGGGGCCAGACGCCCCTAGGCTCCTGCTCCCCCGAGTCCCCGAGCCCCGCGCCCCCATCCTGACCCCACGGAGCCCCGCCTCCCCACGCACTGCTGGAGCTTCTCCTCCGCCTGGGCCTTCAGCGCCTGGTACTTCTGGGCCTCCTTCTCCACCCTCTCTATGTAATCCTCGACACACTTCTTCAGAGACTCTTCGTTCTAGGAGGAAGATGGACGCTGAGCCCTGAGCCGAGGCCCAGCTCTTTGGGGGTTCGTGGAGCAGCTGTGGAAAAGGCCACGTGGGAGCAGCCTGCCTGTTTCCCTGCAGACAGCCCAGGCCTCCCCGACCCCCACCCGGGACCCTGCCCGCCCCTCAGGGCCCTGCCACGGGGGCTCTGTCCAGGCACTGTGGGGGAACCTGGCTCAGGCACCAGGCCCTGGAACAGCCTGTCTCGTTCCCCGAGCCCCGGGCTCAGGGGGCTGGGTGCCCTGCCGCATGGCGGTAGGGACAGCACAGCAACCAGCACAGGCCCGCAGTCTCCGCGCAGGCCCACACGGACGCCTCGCGGGCACCGTGTCCTGTTGCAGGTGACAAGCCAAGAGCCCAGGGTGCAGGCAGAGGCAGGGCTGAGCCGGGCCCCACCTGCGGGCCTGCCTCTCGCTTCTTGCCAGGCTCCGCACCGGGGCTATGCTCAGCCCCTCCTCCTGCAGGGCCCCCGCCCCTCCCCGGGCCCCAGGCTGGCCCAGCACCCACCGTGCGGTAGCCTTCGATCACCTCCTTCTGCTTCTCAAACCGCTTAAAGAGGTCGGAGAACGACTTCTCCATGGAGTGCAGGTCGGCCGTCAGCTGTGCTCTCTCCTTCAGGACCTTCTGCATTTCGGCCTTGGCGAGCTCCTTCTGTTTCTGAGATTCCTCTGGAGGAGAGACCAGCACCTCGGATTGGTGGGCAGCAGGGTGTCTGCCTCTCTCGGGACCTCCCAGGGCGGACCCTTAGGGCTCCAAATGCCCAGAAAACAGCTGTCTCCTTAACACCAGCTCCACCCAGAGACCAAGGCAGCTGGCAGTGAGCCCAGGCCTGTCCCACACTCGGGGCTTCCAGCCTGGACACGGCTAGTGCCCAACATCCATGGAGGCCGCCGGGGGACGCACAGCCCCCAGGGCAGGGTGGACACTGCAGCGTCAGGGAAGGGACCCAACCTGCCCGCTGCCTCGCCACCCCCGCCCCTGATGCAGGGGGCAGGGGGCAGGGGGCAGGGGGCGGCACTCACCCATCACCTGGTAGACAGTCCCCTCAAAGCTGTCCATGATCTTCCTGTGGGGGGAGAGTGGAGGG
>SJYO01041852.1:95849003-96012374 GCA_006410555.1 Capra ibex
GCCCGCGCCCGCGCCCGCGCCCGCGCCCGCGCCCGCGCCCGCGCCCGCGCCCGCGCCCGGCGGCCGCACTCACCCCATCTCCAGGAGCCTCTCCTGCAGCGCCGCGCACTTGCCCCGCAGCACCTCGTTCTCCTTCTGCGTGGCTTCCACCTGCGCGGTCACACGCCCGCGTTGGCCCAGGGCCGCTCCCCGCGCTGACGTCTCCCGCCCCACTTGGTGGACGTCCTGCGCGGGGGACGCCTCCCAACACGGGAGGGGCGGGGCGGGGCAGCCTGAGGCGGGTGGGAGGTGCTGGGCGCCGCAGGGTCCAGCCCAGGCCTGCACCACCTTAGACATCGCCCCGGCCTCATCCCATCACCAGTGAGGAGGCTGGGGGGCGCTCCCCTGGGACGGCGCAGACCCTCATGCTACGGGTTCCATGACACACGTGGGGGCGGAAACAGGATGCCCGGCTGCCGGACCGCCCGGTCCTGGCGCAGCGAGTGGAGCCTATGATGTTGCCCACCCCCGCCCCGCCCGCAAGCTCACCGCCAAGTCCAGGTCCTTCTGGCTGTACTGCAGCACGTCCACGATCGGCCCCAGCGGCAGCAGTGGAGCCCCGGGTCCGAGGTCACACGGAGGCGGGCCAGGCATCTGCGGGAGAGACCGGCAGGGCCGTGAGCTCCCCTGCGTGGCCCTCCACCCCCCGGCTCCCCACAGCACAGCGCGGCCAGAGGCAGTGCCTCGGCCCCCACCCACCCCGTGAAGCCGGGTCCTTAGAATACGCCTGTCTCTAAAGCAGAGGAGAGGAGGCACTTACAGGGACGCCAGGGGCTCCTGGGAAGTCCAGGTCGAGCAGCTGGGCCTCCGGGGGGCTTCCAGAGGGAGGCGCGTCCACACTGTGAGCACGGAGACCGGGAGAAAAGCTGCCCGCCGTCTGCATGAGCCCGGGGCACTCCTCGGAGGTCAGAAGGCCCGTGCTCGGGACAGGTGGGCCCCGCGGCCCGTCAGGCTGCCCACCGCTGCTGTGGGCACACAGGAGCACGCCTGCTCACCAAATGGGCCCCCAGGCGGGCCCAGCCCCCGCCCCTGCCTGCCCCTGCCGCCAGTGGGGCGTACCTGCTGGGTGCCAGCCTCCGGGGACTGTCCTGCAGGAGCGGGTCGAAGTTAAGGTACAGAGACTGCTTCCTCAGGGCTGACTCTTTAAACTAAGAGGGGGGGCAGGGTCAGCAGTCTCCCCAGCGTGCCTGCCCCATCCCTCGGGGGAGCCCAGCCCGCAGGAGACGCCTCTGGGGCCTGAGCCAAGTGGTCTGGGGGCGGGGGGGCAGGACTGCGCTGGGAAGAGTGGCTGCAGCAAAGGGCCGGGGGTGACGCCGCCTCCAGGGACGCAGAGCCTGCTCCCGGGCAGCAGGGCCACAGCAATGCTGGGTACTCACCGAGGATGCCCCAAACTGCTCCAGGTAGTCCACCTCGGCCCCTGCGCCTAGGACTGAGAGGAGGGTCAGCAGCCGCCCCCTGCCTGCCACAGGCTGCCCGCCCCCCATGGGCCTCAGTGAAACAAGGCCAGGTCAGCCGTGTGCCCCCCAGCCTGGCGCTTGGCCGTGCCCAGCACAGCACCCCTCCCCGGGCTCCTGGACCAAGTGCTCTTTGCTATAGAGCAGGATTGCTCAGGGTGCCTGGGGCTGGAGGGTTCGGGGGCGTCACAGAAATGTTCCCTGGGGGCCAGGTCGCCCTGGTTGAGAACCACCACGGAGGAGTTACTATCTGATAGTCTGAAATCTGCTTAAAAACCCAAGGGTGGCTGATGCATAGACAAAGATTTAAAGCTGACACCAGGAGCCCAAGCGGCGCAGAGCGAGCTGGGGTTGAGCGTGGACGTCTGCGCCCCTGAAGACGCCATCGAGAGAGTGAAGGCAGCCTCTGCAAGCCACGTGCCTGAGGAGCAGCTCTCCTCTGGATCATATTAGAGTCGCAACAGCGTGACAACAAAAATAGTCCGAGTAAAACCAGGCAAAGAACCTGAGCACAGGAAGGTCAGGAGCACGCGCACCGCATCAGGGAGCAAGCCTACCACGCAGCCACAGCCCGGACCTCAGACCCTGCGGAGCCAGGCTGGGCCCCCGCCCAGAGACAGGCAGCAGCGCGCGCGCTCCGGGCAGCCCGCCCGAGGGCCAGAGCAGCAGTGGGAGGAGACGAGGTGCCATCCACGGCGGGGGCGCTGCTCGGCCAGGATAGAAGCCCCGACTCACCCTGACCCGAGGCAGAGCGCCATCAACGCGAAGAGACACGAGACGCCAGGGCCCCTGGGGCAGAGGGAGGCTCCTCCCAGCTCCCAGCCCCGCTGGCACGGTGAGGACCCCACAGAGAGCCCCCCAGAGACCCTCGGCCCGTGCCCTGCCTGCCTCAGGCCTGGGGTCTTCACGGGACGGAGACCCGCGAGCTCTCCTGCCCTGAAAGGCCCTGGCTGCACTAAGGCGGCTCAGCCTGTCTCTGGGGGCGGGTGGCTCCCCCTCTCCAGGGGCCTCGGTTCATAGAGCCCTCCCGGCTCGGCGGCCTGCTGCCTCCTGCGCTGAGGACGGACGACCACATACCCTCCGCGGGGTCCCGGAACTGCTCCCCACTCAGGTCCAGGGTGGGCTCCGGCTCGCTCTCGGTGGGGGGTGGGTGTGCAGTCTGTGGCTTGCTGCTTGGGCTGCTGAGGGGCGCCGACCCCCCTGAAGAGCCTGTGGTCCCCCCCTAAAAGGGAGGTGGGGTCACTGCGGGGCTGGCCGAAACAAGGGGTGCCGGGGAGCAGGGGCAGCGGCGTGCCCTCCCCACCAGTCTCCCTCTGCCTGTGGCGCCCGCAGACGTGGTGGCCGCGCCCGTACCTCGCCCGCTGCTTCTGGCGTCCTCGTCCCGGGTGTGTCATCTGAGCACGCCTGCCTGAAGAGACGGGGTCAGCAGGGCCTGAGCCCACCCCCAGCTCCGAGCTGCTGGGGTCCTGCGACCCCTCCCCTAGAAGCCAGGTTCAGGGCCGCATCGGGGGCCCCACAAAGCCATCCCACTCAACCTTGCCTGCACAAGAATCACGCTCCTCAGGAGTGGGCAAAGAGCCCTGAGGTCGTTTCAACTCAAGTAAAAGCAAAAATAAGTGAATCCTATGGCTACTAGGAAATGGCAACAGAAGCCAGCCCGGGAGGCTGAGGCCCACGCTTCGCGACCTCGGCTCCGACGCGTGTGGCGGACAGGAAAGTGGCCGTCGGTGTCCTGCGGAGCCGCGTCCGGAAAGTCGAGGTGGGACGTCCGTAGAAGATCTTCCACCCGTCGTCGGGGCCCGAAGTGGGTGCGGCGACGGGACGCCTCCTTCCGGTCGGTCGTCTCCCGCTGGAGCGGAGGCCCGGTCACTGGGACAGGAAGGGCGGGACGGGTGCCAGGGTCGGGGGTCGTCGGGGTCTTTGGGGGGGGGGGGCGGGGCGGGGCCCGAAAACTTGAGTGACAACCAGAGTCCACCGACGAAGACCAGTCGAAGACCCGTCTCATGACCTTCACTTCTCTTTCGTCAAAGTCCTGACACCCAGATGTGGACGTCTAAGTCCTTGTCAAGTCTTCGCCCGGACAAAACTTTGGACAGAAAGAAGTCGTGGCCGGAAGGACCACTAACTTTCCTCTTCAACAATGAGTCAGCGGTTCAGTACAGGTTGAGAGCCGCTGGGGCACCTGACGTCGTCCGGACCTGGAGTTTTATGCCAAAAAAAAAAGAGTTCTGAATTTGTGGATTGTCCAGAAGTCCACTCGTTTCCTGTACTTTGCGCATAGGCGACACCGGGTGGTGTCGACAGGAGTCGTCCCGCCGAGGAGTCTTTCGACCAGGACGGAGCTGGTGCCGGTGTGTCCGGGAGACAGGTCGCTCCGCCCGTCGAAGCCCTACGCCGCCGGTCACCCCGGGTCGGGCTCGGGTACGTTGAGACGAGCCGGTGCCAAATCGGGACTCTCCAACTCCCGGGTGAACCTCGGCGCAGGAGAGTTCCGGACTCAGACAGACTAGGGGGAGTCTGGAGCACGTGTTCGACACGAGTCGAAAGAGGCGGAGGGTGTGGACCTCGGCGGAGGTGTCGTGCGTCGCGAACCAGTACCCCGAGGTCGAGGAACCCCCCTGGCAAAGTGCCTTGTTGTTCGAGTACTGTTTTGCTTCTGGAAGAGACGACCAGAGTACTTCCCTCACTCAATTTTCGACCTAAGTAGTGGGTCTTCCTGTTCCGGGTAGCTGACAGTCCGACACGTTTACGTCCGGCAGACCAGCCGCCACTCGTCCACGGGGCCCCGAGGTCAAGTTCTGTCTCGGTGCGTCCCCCGGCGCGTCCGACCCGGTCCGGAGACGACTCTCCCCGCCCGACGGTCCGACACACGGACGGCGCGGGTCGTGTCCCGGTCGAAGTACTTCACGGGACCCCGCCCCCGTAAACGTCCCTGCCACCCCCCCCCCGAGCGCAACCGATTCCGGGGTCCGACCACGGAGGCCCCAGGGCCGCGGGGAGGTGTGAGCGTCTCCGAGGGGTAGAGTCAGGAGAGGGTGCCGCTTTGGGCCACTACTGAACACGTCACTCGCCGGTCCTCACGTCGACCCTGCCCCGTTCGGGCCGGAACTCAGGTCGAGGGGGTCGGACAGGGGTCCCTCCGACCGAGGAGAGACGTCCGGAGCAGAGGGCGGGTCCTGTCTTCACTGGCACCCTGTGTGTCTTGTCCCGACGGTGACCCCAGGGTGCCCTTCGGGTGTTCTGGTGACTGCCCCGTCCCCGCCACCAAACTCATCACCACGGTCGGCCGGCACGGGGATGTGTGGACGGAGCGGGGTGTGCCTTGTCGAGTCTGCCGTGTCCGAAGTCCGACGTCATTCCCTCGTCGCGAAGTCTCTCACAGAGGGCCTGAGTCTGATCGTTTCTGAAGAATTTGTCCTAAAATTTTTTTCTTTTGATTAAATGTGACTATGTAAACAGACGCAACTTTAAACCTTAAAGAGAAGTAGTTTTCTATGGTAATTCTTTCACTGCGCCACCCCTAAGGGACCACCAGGTCACCAATTCTTAGGCGGAAGGTTTCGTCCCCTCTCACGTATGCACGATTCAGTGTAGACTGAGAAACACTAAGACAATTTTAGTGACGTGGGGTGGTCCGAGGAGACAGGTACCCTGAGAGGTCCGTTCTTATGACCTCACCCAACGGTACGGGAGGAGCTCCCCTAGAAGGGGTGGGTCCCTAGTTTGGGTGCAGAGGACTCCGAGGACTGAACATCCTCCTAAGAGATGGTGACTCGATGACCCCTTCGGGGGTCACGTCCCCTGGACCCAAGTCAGGGACCAACCCTCGATTTGGGGGGGGTACCGTGCTCCTCGACTGGGGTTCATTCTGGGCCGTGAGGGCCCTTGTTGATCAATTAATTTACGAGATACTTGATCTCACTGTTCCGTTCGGGCTGGTCTATCCTCTTTTATGAACGTATTAAGTGTCCGCTCTTTTCCGAACATCGGTCTTATACGTTTGGTTATTTTTATGTGTGTTGAGGGGGGGGTTTTTTTTTACTCGCCTTCTTGTGGTTTTTCGTGTATTTTTTGAGACTACTCATGTCCCAACTCCCGTCCCTCTCTTCCTTTTGTCTCTTTCTACCACCTACCGCAGTAGGTGAGTCGCCTGTGCTCAAACTCGTTCGGGGTCCTCTTACCGCTCCCTGTCTCTTCGGACCGTCCGGCGTCGGGTACCCCAACGTGTCTCAGCCTGCGCTGACTCGTCGACTTGAGGTTGTCATGTCCTTCACCGGCACTAGAGGGACCGGTAGCCTCTGCGCTCCGGTCACGGCACTGTGGTGGTGTCGGCTGGCCCCTCTTCCGTGTCGCCCCAGTCACGGGTGTCTGCCGACCCGTCCGGTGGCGAGTCGTGTGTTTCCGACGTGCGTTTCCGCCTGTCGCCGTAGCTTCACTGCGAGCCGACACCTGTGCCGGGCGCCCGGCCCGAGGTCCCTCCGCTCCCGGCGGGTCGTCCGGTGTCCCTGCGGGCGGCTACGAGGCAGGTGTGTCTCAGGGTCCTGTGGCCGCGGCTCGCGTGGGGTCTGAGGTCCCTTGGTGTGCGACTCAGTCGCGTGACGACGGAAGGCCCTGGCCTCTTGGCGTCCCCGGAGACGCCCGGTGTCTCTGTAACCCACTGCCCCTGTTTGAGTGACCCTTGTACTGACCCTTTGTGGGCGAGTTGTTGTTTGGAGTAGACACCTGAAGTGACGGATGCTGAACTTTTTCACAGTCAGTGAGTCAACACAGGTTGAGAAACGTCAGGGTACCTGACACCGGGCGGTCCGAGGAGACAGGTACCTTTAGAGGTCCGTTCCTGTGACCTCACCCCTCTGTACGGGAAGTGGTCCCCCAGAAGGACTTAGTCCCTAGTCTGGACCGAGACGGACGTATCGTCTGAGGAGTGGTAGACCCGACGGTCCCTCCGGGCACGTTGAGTGTGGAGTTGTTTCACAAAAAATTTGAACTTTGAAAATTTTCGACTCGAGAGATGGGTGGATTCAGACGTGGACGTCTCGACCTGTGCGGTCCCCTGTGTCGTGTGACTCCGGTGTGGGTGCGTCCGACCGTGTGCGACTGGGAGGGACCGGTACGTGGGGAGCGGGGAGTGAGGTCGAGGGGCCGGTCGAGGACTTCGGGCTTTGCCCCTCCTTTTACAGGTCCTGGACGAACCGGGCAACACAGTCAGCCTCGGCCCTCCGGTCTCGGGCTAGCGTAACCTGGGTTTTCACAGCCAGGGCTCCAAAAGTACCTTCTCTGTCGTGATTCCGGGGCCATGGGGTCTGGGTCGTCGCGTGGGGGTAAGGGCGGGGGGCTCGTCAGCGGTCGGGTGCCGGTCGTGGGCGCCGTCTGGAGGAGGTCGCAGAGACTCGAAGATGAAACGAAGGAGAGGTTCTCGCGAGTTCACTTTGAGCCTTGGGCCGACCCGGACTCAGAGAAAAAGGGATTTCCCAAATAAACAAGTACCACACGACCGCACCCGACGGGAGCGACCCCTCGTGCCGAGGTCTCACGTCCGAGGCATGGACACCGAATCAGCAGGGAGACGTGCACTCTAGGGGCAAGGGGCTGGACCCTAGTTTGGGCGCCGGGGACGCAACCTTCCGTCTAAGAAGTGGTGACCTGCTCGTCCCTGCAGAGGGACAAGAACTCGGCGAGAGGAGCGGAGGGGTCTTCTCTACCACGGTTTCCGGGGCACCTGGACTCCCCTCGTGCCACTGAAGGTCCTCGGCGTCTCCGGACCAAGGAAATCCTTGTGGGGCGTCCCCACAGTGCACCCCCCACCGGTGTCGGTGTCTCTCCGGCCGTCGGGACGACAGGTGCAGAGGGGTCGGGACCTCGGCCCTCCAGGGACTCCCCCGCGAGTCGGGGTGGGGGTCCGCCGGTTCGACAGGTCACTCTTGGCCGCACGACGAGGGTCAAGACCCGGGACTTTGGGACTCACCATTGTTTACTACGAGTGACATTCTGACACCGACAATCGAGAGACGGCCTTGGACGTCTCGTGTGTCTGAGTTCCTCCCGGTGTGGGTCCTTCGAGCGAGACCCTTTCCTGTGCTCCACCTGAGACGAGTCGACCTGTCTTCTAGGTCCCAGTCTGGGCGACCGGGTGAGTCTCGACCCGAGAGGGTCCGGACACTGAAGTGTGACCCCTTCTTGGTCGGTGTAGTGCTCCGACGTTCCCTAGGTCAATTCCTTGCCCGTCCTTTTACGACCCGGACGCGCCGTGTCCGTAATACCGGTGCATGAGGTTTCTGGTGTTTATGAGGTTTCTAACACGTTCAGGTGCAAGGAACCTTTTTATAATGTCGTCTTTTTTCCAAATATCTTTTTTAAAATTAAACGAAAAAATTTTTTTCTTTTTCGGTTAAAAAACTTACAAAGGTTAGGTGGACAAATTTTTTTTTTTGGGACTGTCAGCGTGACCAGGAAATAGGTGGTCGTTTGCTTGTCCGGAGGATACTAACGGACAAGGGACACATGTGTCCACGCATACTCGTTTACTGTCCAGGACTACGTGGGTGAATTTTTCCTTTTTTTTTTGTATAATTACTAGCGACGGAGGGTCAATGTGTGAGGGTCCCCGAGGGCCTTGTCGGAAGAGAGGCACCAGGGGTTTAGGTTTCATTCTGTTCTGTTGCATCCCTAGGTGGGTTTCCCGTTTGGTAAGTGTGGTGCGCACCGGCGGGGTGGGGTGCGTCTAGGACTCTTCCCGTGACGTCTCGTCCCGTCCCCCGGTGTCGCAGTCTTGGCTCCACAGTCAAGTGACCCGTGGTTCCCTCCTCTGGCCGAATTTCTTTCCGGCGACAAGGATTTGTTCGCATAAAGTTAAAGTTAATCCTCCACCCCCATTATAAGATCTTGAAGTTTTAGTTCGACAAAAGGACGGAAGATGATGGTCACCCGTTCAGACACGAAGAGACGGGTCTGGACGAAGTTGCTCCTGTGTGAGGTCAGCCAGTCTCCTTCTTCGGCGTGGATTTTCGAGTTAATTTAAGGAATTTATGGCACTTCGACTTCGGTAAGAACTTCAGTTTGATTGAAGGGAACGTTTTGAGAGTTGAGACTCGTCAGTAGTATTTGAGTCGATTCGTGACTCATTGTGTCCACCCTTCTTTGCACTTGGACGCCCGTGAGCCCTCAGGTTTTCTCCATCGGGTGCTAGTTTCCGTTTGCTGACGAGTCGACTTGTGTCGAACTGTGCGAAGTCTGGGCGCTCACGTGGACCTGTTCCCCCTCTGCTGCGTCTTCAATTCTTTTTGCGGTAGGGGGATTGTGGGCAGACGTGAGGGTCCTTTTCGGGATTTCTCTGAATCTTGGGAGCAAGAACCGTCTCTGTCGTCGCACCCTTAGGTGGAGGTCAGTCAGCGGAAGGTGTCCAGGGGCCCTCCGAGACCGGGCGGAAACCCGAGGGTATTCCGTGTCAGCTACCGCAGGTTGAAGGACGAAGAGAGCGACGGCCTCTTGTCCGCGCCCTCCCCGGGACCCTCGGCGAGTCCGACGCGCAGACCCGCGACCCTTCTCCGTCGAGCGTTCCCGCCGTGGGTTTCTGCGACACCGCTCACCGTCCCGCGGGGTCCGTCCCGGGAAATGTCGGCTTCCCGCCCGCCTGACGTGCCCCGGGAGTCCGAGAGCCCCGCGGCCTGAAGACCCGTCGTCCCCAGGGCCCCGGGCGCCTCTAGGGTCCCCCGCGTCTGGAGAGCCCCATGTTCCCGGGGCTCTGAACACCCCGCGTCCCCGGGGTCCCACTCGCTCCAGAACCCCACGTCCCCCGGACCCCGAACGCCCCCAGGGCCCCAGGCCTTACTGCGCCCCCGCCACTCGCGTCGCCCTCAAGGTTGGGGCCCGGCGCTCGGGGGCCAGGGCCGCGGGGGTCCCTTGTCGGCGCCTTTTGCGGGCCGTGGCTGCGCCCGCCTGCGCGAGGCCCGCCGCGCCCGGTCCGAGCCGCGCGACTTCCTTGCCTGTGGCAGGCCGGGTCCGAGTGCGCGCCGAGGCGCGGCCGCGAGGGCCCGGTGCGGCTCGGGCCGCGGCCTCTTCTCGCCCTCCGAGGCCGGGAGTCCGGCGCGAGGAGGGAGGTTCGCACGCCGCGGAGTCGCGGGTGCCCTGGCCGCCGCCCGCCGGCGGTCCGATGCTCGAGGGCCCCCGCCCCGAACACAACCCCCGCCCTGGGGCAGACGCCGACCCGCCCCGAGCACCCCTCCTTCCCAACAACCTACCCGCCCCGAACAACTGGCTCCCCGCACAAGCCACCCGCCCCAAACACGGCTACCCGCCCCGGACGCGTCTGGGGCCGCGCAAAGGCGCCGGTCGGCCGCTTACCGCGAACGCGTCGGGGCCGGCGCGGACGTCTGAGCCTCGGGGTGGCCGGATGTGCCGACGCTCGCCACCTACAGCCAGGGGGAGAGCCTGGCGCTCCGGGCGGTCACCGCCGCTGAACTCCGCCGCGCCCCGTGCGAACCGAGCCCCAACCGCTAGCTAGGTCGCGCTTCTCGGGCCAGGGCGACTGCCGGGCCGGCCGGCAAGCTCCAGGGGTGACCGGGTCTGGCGACCGGGCGGCAGCGGCGAGAACGACGGGACAGACCCCGACCGACGCACCGGAACCCGTCCGGAGGACGAGAGAGCCCAGGGAGACGCCGAGGCGGGACACGCTAGCCATCCCGCCGCCTCCGGGGGTCCGGCACGCACCAGGTTCCGGTCTCTCTTCCGACCCGTGAGAGGTAGACTTGGGTCACCGTCGATACCAGCCTGGAGCCTCCCCAGAGGTCTACTCCGACCGCCAGTCGCGAGGACGGGCGAGTCCTCGTCGAGACTCCGGTGCTCAGACGTACTTTCACCTTCAGTCAGACAGTACAGGTTGAGAAACGTTGGGGTACCTGCGATATGTCAGGTACCTTAAGAGGTCCGGTCTTCTGGCCGCACCCATCGGAAAGGGGAGAGATCTCGAGAAGGGTTGGGTCCCTAGTTTGGGTCCAGAGGGCGTGACGTCCGTCTAAGAAATGGTCGACTCGGCGTTCCCTTCAGGAAACAAAGTTTACTTTACTGAGTGATTTTCCCACTTCTGTCTTGCGAGGAGGGGGTCCTCTCCCCAGCGACCCGGACCTCACCGGTATCCCCGGTACACCAGGTCTCCGGAGGGTAGACTCAAGGGTCCGAGACTCGAAGAACGCCCACCACTCTTCCCCAGACTACCCTTTCTCGGGGAAAGGTGGACATACGACTGAGTCGGACCGTCGTCCCTCTTTAACTTCTCCCCCGGGGTCGACTGGTCCGGGGCGACACCCGGGACTCCGGTCTGCTACGTACTGTCTCTACCCCACCTCCGAGAAAATCTGTCCTAGTCCCCCGACCTACCCCCACCCCCTGTCCGTGAGACTACGTCCACGGGTCCGACAGGTGCCTCCCGGCCGTTTCGACGTCGACAGGTGTGGCGACAGGAGATTAGGTTCTCAGTCCGTCACGACCGGTCCAAGGGGTCCTGGTCGTCGAGACACTAGACCCGGTCTCGTTTTGTGCCTGGGGACCCCCACGGACACGTCTCCTACCTTCGATCCAGAAAAAAGATCAGGTAGACCTGGGCATTACTGGTGGAGTTCAGTGGTTCCAGGGTGGAGTGTCGTATCTTCGGGCCCCCTCCAAGACTTTGAGTTCGACCTCCACCCAGACCTTTGGACGGTGACCCTCGGTCCCAGGTTCAGGAGGAGCCCGAGTCGTGGTCGGAACTGTCGGAGGCCCCGGTCCACCCTCCACCCGCCTCCAGACCTACGTGACCCGAGTCGTTCGGGTCGCAGTCAAGGCCCACGGCGAGCACGGGAGCCCGTGTACCGTCGGACCCCGGAGGGAGGGCCTGTGCGACGGGAAACTCGAGTCCCGAGGTCCGTCTTTCACGGGACACGAGGCAGCCCCACCCGGACCCTTGAACCCCTGGTTTCAACACCCCGTCACGAGAACCCCTTTCTAGGAAGAAGGTCCCGTCTTCCCAGGTGTCCGGCCACCCGCTCTCGGAAGTGTCACCTGACCGTCACCCCTACTGGCGGGCCCCTTGTCGTCCTCGGACCTGAACCAGACCTGGGGTGGCCCGTCGGACGTCCCGAGACGAGCCCGGCCACTCCGGGTCCCGCGTCCCGACTCCAGTACCGACTCCCCCCGACGTCTCGGGGACCCCTCGGACCGGCCCCCCTGGACGGAGTGCTGCCGGTCGACTTGGCAGTCCACTCCCACGCCTCTGTCCAGACGGTCCCGGAACCCGTCCTCTTCTGAGGGTAGACCCTCCTCGAGGCGAGCACCTCCACCGAAGTCTGACCGGACGTACAATTGTACCGTAGGCCCCCTCGCTCCTCGGTCACAGACTCCCCCGGAGACGACGAGGTCGGTGCGACGTGACCAGTGGGGGGTCGTTGAGTCCCGTCGTGGGCCCTGGGGAGTCCTGTGCCGGGTGGACGGGGCTTGCCCTCCGGGGGGTAGTGGCGAGCTCCGACCACATCTCCACTGACAGGTACAGTCGAGCGACCCAGTGACCCGCGGGTCTGTGGACCAGTTTGTGACACGGGAATCCTAACGACCCTCGCACAAAAATCTACTGTCACTGTAAGTTTACCCACCTGAAATCCGTGTCAGTTCGTTCGTGTGTGTACGTGTGTGTGTGGGGTGTGTCCGCGTGGGAGGGGTGGGGACTCACGTGACGACCGAGACTCCAGTGACAAACAGACCCTCGCGACCGGTCGTCTCACCCAAACAGTCCTGGTCCGAGGAGGGTGGGGAACGACCCGGACAAGTCACTTTCCGACGGAGGACGATGTTCCGTCGACGGGTCGAGGGGAACAGGGGAGGACTTCACCCAGTATCCAGTGACCCGACCTGGCTCAGTGTACCGGTGTCGATGACTCCTTTACACCGGAACTTCTCTTTCTCTTTCTCTTCCGACTCGTTGCCCGACACAGGATCTACCCTGTTGCCCGGCACAAGAGCTACCCCTGTCACCCGGCGCAGGATCTGCCTCTGTCGCCCAGCGCAAGATCTACCCCGACGGGTGGTCGTGACTGAGTGTTCCTTCGGCGCCAGTGGGTCGGAGGCACCACCGTCAGGGTCGTGAGTCCGATCAGACTCAGGAACTCAGTTCCTGGTCCTTCCTCCTGTGGGGGTGGACCGCGGCCGGTAGGACTCCGACACTGGTGTCCCGGTCCGACGGGCGACGGACGGGGGACCTCCCCACGGACGGACTCGCTGCCACCAGGGTCTGGTGTCTCGCACCGGACCCTCCGGGCGTCGGAGTGGAGGAGAGGAACTTCGAAAGTTTCTCCGTGAGTGTCAAGTCCCTAGAGGGCCGGACGTGTGGCAGAGCAGGAGGCGACGCCCACGCAGGGCCTTGCGCCCTCACCACCTACGCCGGCACGACTAGACTTACGACTCGTCGGGTCGTCGTCCTCGTCCGGACGTGCAGGGCTGGGATCGCAAACGAGGTTTTTCAGTTGTTTCTTATGCATTTTTTGATTTTGTTAATTTTTTACATTTCGATACTGTCAGGTTATACGAAAGACTACTTACACGAAAAAAGTTCTACGGGTTTCCTAGGGAAAAGGGGAATTTCAGGTCAGTAAGGTCGTCTCCACGGAGACACAGCCAGTGAGACTCGGTTGTGTGGGCCCTCGTACTGCACGGGAAGGTCCTACACAGTCGAGAGAGCACGAGGTCCTTTTGGCAGTCCTCGCGAGTGACGGGGTCCCATCGCAGAACGTCTCGGGGTCGGTCGCGACCCAGCACCGGTCCCTAGGCAGGTTCGACACCCACGGGACCCCGAGTCGCAACGGACGTCGTCCTGGAGACGGCAAGAGGTCCTCGCAAACGTGCGCCCCAGGAGGACTTGTCCGCAAGAGCCCCTCGTGGCACGACCGAGGTCCCCATCGACAACCCAAACTCCCCTCAGACTCATGAAAGGTCTCGTCGACGTGGTAGAGGGGCGGAGGTCGGGAGGCTCGCAGGGGGTGCCACGACCGGAGTCCGTGGACCGACCAACTAAGGGTCGGCCGAGGGCGGCGGCACCCGGCGGTCGGCCGGTGTGACCCGCAGAGGGGTGCGCGAGGCGACGGTGGGTGCGCAGAGGTCACGCTACGGAGGGAGGAGTGCGGGGCCGGGCAGGAGGTCAACCTGACGAGGAAGGACACTCAAACCCCTCAGAGACGGGTAGGGTCTCCGTTCGGGTAGCGCAGGTGCGAACCGTCAGTAGAAGAGGTTCAGACGCCGACCAGGGAGACGTAGAGTCGTCCCAAAACGGGTCTCGTTCAGAAAGAAGGAGTACCCCGGGGCAAACTGTCAGAAGGGAGAGTGACTCGGACGAGAACCACAGGTCGGATGCGTGACGGACCTGGATCTTTGGGCAAGAGATGTTCGAGATACGAAAACGTGAAATGCGAGTTCAGACTCTAGGTAAAGAAGGGGGATGGTAAATAAACTAACCCAACCCGTACGTCCTAGAATCAAGGGACTGGTCCCCAGCTCGGGTCTGGGGACGTGACCCTTTCTCCAGAATCGGTCACCTGGTGATTCCTTCCGGACCCCGGACAAAGTTCGGCTCAAGACACATGGTACGTCGACTCCACGGTCTTCCACAGGTGACGGGACGGTCCCGGAGAGTGTCGCCTCAAACCGACACCAAGGTTGTCAGGGCGAAGAACACCCGTCCGACCTGCCGTTGAACGAGGACGGGTTGGCCTCACTGTCCGGCAGCCGCTACCCGGGGTGGTGCGGTACAGGTGAACGAGACCACTTCGGTCAGGTGGGACACTCCCCGCTCCCGCTGGAGACCCGACACTCCGGGGGACTGTTGTCGATACCCACGCCCAGGAGGGCCCAGTTCGGAAGCCTACTGTAGGGTCGGTTCTCCGTTCCTGGGTTGGTTCGGCGCTTTCGGCCCCTGCTAATTCTGGTAGACAATTCGGTCGGTCGGACACCGTTGAACAGGGTGTCGTCGTCCGTCGACAGGGCCGGAGTGTGTGGCCGGGCAAAGCCACCGTCCCCGGACGAACGGTGAGGGCGGGCTTCCTCCCTTCCGCCAAAGAGGCGGGAAAGGGATTTCTCGTGCCGTTCGAGCGGTTGCCGCTACTATGGGCCTTTGGGGACCTTTAGCGTGGACGACGCACGGGGAGTGCACCGAACCACGAGTGAGTCCCCTCGTCGTTCGGGACCCGAGGTCCCTGTGGGGAGGGGTCCGTCTGACTGGTACGGAGTCGGAGGCCCTCCGTCGAAACACGGGCACACCGCCCGCGGGTGAAGGATTTCCAGACGTAACAATGAAAGCAAGGTCTTGGTGGGGCGGGATGGGGAGCCACTCTCAATTGCCCGGACCCCGAAAACGCCTGTAGAATTTGCCCCGGGAGCCGGCCGACGGCAGTGCTGTAGTGATTCTAGGGCGCACGAGAGAGGACACTAGGAGTCCCGACCGGACGACCCTCCACGACGATGGACCAGATCCGGTGTCCCTGTGTCTCCGGGGCAGTGTACCGACCTCTTCCGTCTCGACCGTGGCTGTGTCCCGGCGTGAGGTGCACGGACGTTCGCGGTCCGCCGCCCGAGACGCCTGGGGTCTGTGTCAGTCGTGGATACCCTCCGGCCGCCGGTGCGGCCACGGCCTCGGACACGAAAGACGTGCGTGGCGACTCCCGAAAGGCCCTTTTGAAGTGTCCGTAGAGACTCCACACGCAAAATGTTTCCCCGAATCTGAGGTCATTTTTATACATTAAAAATACATTAATGTTTCGTTTATAACTGTTCTTTCGTTGATTTCAGACTTTGTTTGTTTTTTTAGGAGTTCTGAGAAAAAAAAATTAAACCGACACGACCCAGAGTCAACGTACACCCTGGATCAAGAAACTGGTCACTAACTTGGGTCCAGGGGACATGACCCCCGTGTCAGAATCGATGCCTTGGTGGTCCCCTTCAGGGAGAGTTCTGAGAAGGAAATTTTTTCTAATAAATAAGCCGACACGACCCAGGGTCGACACCGTGCACCCTAGATCAAGGGGTCACTTCCCGACTTGGGTCGGGTGGCCGTGACCCCCGAGTCAGAATTGGTGACGTGGTGGTCCCTTCAGGGGTTCTCAGAAGAAAAAGAATTTTTTTATTACAAAGTGATTACACAAATAAAGGAGCAACGACGAGTCCGGGAAGAGATCAACGTGACTCGTCCGCGACGGGAGGGCGACGCCACGCGTCCGAAGAGTAACGCCCCGGAGGAGGACAACGACTCGTGCCCGCGATCCAGTCCGTCCGAGCCGTCGGCGCCGAGGGCCCGAGGTCTCGCGTCCGAGTCGTCGACACCAAGGTCTCGCGTCCGAGCCGTCGGCGCCGAGGGCCCGAAAGTCAGTGACACCGAGAGTCCCAATGGACGAGGGGCCGTACACCCTAGAAGGGTCTGGTCTCTGCCTTGGTCTCAGAGGACGTAACCGTCCTCCTAAAGGAGCGGTGACTCGGTGGTCCCTTCGGAGGGAAGTTCTAAGAATGTGTACTTTGTATGTGTGACCACTAATTTCTCCGTGTGTGGGGAGAGGGTGGGGCCAAGGTTCTTTTGTCGATTGCAGTTCCAGGAGGGTCAAGTCGACGACGGTAGGACACTGAAGTGGGTCCTCCTGAAAAGCTCAGTCGGACGGACCCTGTTTTGGCGAGGACATTGGGGAGAGAATTGGTCTTCTCGGTGGTGGGCCACCTTCGCGTCGGCAACCGAGTCCGTCCGACGGACGAGTACGCCCTCCGCAGTAGTCGTAGAAGGAGGGTCTCTCCGTCTCCCAGTCGTTGAACTACCGTCCCAGGGTTGCCCGGTCGTCTTTTTCTGCTGCAGGACCGTGTCCTCGCCGGACCCGACGCCTACTGTTGGGGCTATTCGGCTGGTGCCGATATGTGCCCTCTGTCCTTTTACTTAGAGGCGACCGCTGTTCTAGTGTTAGTCGGACCATGCCACTTCTTAATTAGTACGACCGGTTTACATTAACTCAAGACTGTGGAGACCCAACCTTCATGTTCTCAGTTCTTACTTCCGGTCAGTCAGGGTCGGCCAGCCAATGAACAATGCGAGTGTACCTTTCCGGTCTAATACGACTGTCGTGAGTGTCCGTCCCTGATTTCAGACTTCTGTCTAAAGGAGCCCCGAATTCTCGTAAGATTTTTATGTCTGCACTGTCGTTTCCCCATCGACCCGCTGAGAAGGTCCTGGACTCCGCCCCTAGTACGGAGGGCGGGTTCGGGGGGTGGGGTCTGGTGTGGGGAGTCGGAGACGAGGTCGGTCGGACGGAGGAAGTGGGGCGAACACAGGTCGTGTCAGGTGCGATGCCGGCGTCTAATAAATGTCACGAGGGTTCCCGGGGCAGAGGGAGAGGCAGTCGTGGTCGGACTTCGGGACCAAGGGCAGTACTCTTGTCCGAGACTGCCTGCCTCAGGGGATTTAGGTCCGGAGTTCCACTTCCAGGAGTCCCAGACTCCTGTGGACTTGTTCTCTGTTGAAGGGACAGGGAAGAGACAGGGGTCCGGGGCAGTGTATGTGTGGGACTGTGCACCGCCCGGTTCGGACCCCGGTGACGACGTTGGTGAGGGCAGACCCCCTGGGGCCTCACCCCCGTGCGTCCTCCCGAGGAGCCTTATTCGGGAGACACGGGACCCTGTCCCAGGACGCGCAGAGTCTACCCTTCCGAGAGGTCGAGGTGTCAGGACTGTCGGACGAGACGAAGTGATTCCTGGCGGGAGGCGGTGAAGACCCCTCTCGTCCGGCCCTGGCCCTTCCCGGGCGGGGGTTGACCTGTCGCCGGGGCGAGGGGTCCTCGGGCCGTTCGTCCCCGCGGAGACACCGAGGCGGATCTTTGGGGTAGGTCGGGTAGTTAGACAGAAGGTGTGGACACACGTATCCCGACGGCCACCGGTGATTCCTCGTACCCAGACGAAACGAAGCCAAGGGTCACGGGGTGGGGAGGGCCCGTGACTCCGTGGGGGTGGGACGCGGGGGCCGGCTCGGGGAGCACTCACACCTGTCAGACCGGTGGCCGGAGGGTGGAGACCCGGAGACACGACCGGCGTGGGACCCCGGTTACAAGGGCCGAGGGCACCGTGTAGACCGAGGGCCCCGTGAGTCCGCAGAGGGTTGGAGGTGGGACGGACCGCCGGGAGGACGGGACACTGGACTACGGTGTGAGTGAGAGACAGGGGTTCATGGACACACGTCCGAATCTCGCGGGTAGACACAGGGGGCCAGGTACTCCGACGACCTGTCGCGTTCCCGACGTGCTCTGTTTGGTCCTTCCCGAAGACGGGGCCGTGTCGTGAAACTTGTGTCACCGCTCTCGGGTGGGGAACGAATTTCCCTCGACACAGTGAAGGTTCCTCCACCCGTCTCGACGCCCGACTCGACGTCCGACGTCTCTACGGGGCACCCGCCCGTCGGGGAGCCCGACGTCCCACCTGACGTGTCGGGACCAGGGGTCTGTGCCTTTCCGCGGCCGGAGGGTCACGGGCGCCCCATGTGTGAGGGAAGTCCTCGTCTGACCCCGGCTGTCCGTGTGTGTCCTGGACCGACCGAGGTGTGGGTTCCAGATCTGGGGCGAAGTCGCACTGGTCCTGGGGTCCCGTCTCCACCTTTGGCTGATTTTCCTCCAGTAAGTGGTAGAGGCACAGGTGGGAGGGGCACGTGCACGGGTCCTGGCTGCGACTGCATCGAGGAGGGTCGTGTCGGTCGTGGGTCGTCGGTCAGACAGACCGCTGTGTCAAATTCAGTCAATTTCTTCCAAAAATAAAAACGTTACAGTAAGGTATGTTTTCGTTATCTTTGTATTGTCAGAATCCTTCAAATGTTGACTTATATGCTTGTCTTTTAGACATGTACAATAGGAAATGTCGGTAAAATGTTTCACTTAATTGACTAATATATTTTTTTTTAAGAAAGATTAGGGAGACGACGGAATTGAAAACCTCATAATATCCATCTTCCGGGTGAATCACGATAAATGTTCATGGTTCAATTCTGACATATTGAATGTATTTTAGGTAATTGAATAGTCGAGTCAAATCATAGAAACTGATAAGTCACGAGACATACTCCTTTTTAGGGTGGAACTATATGACTGTTTGTCGGTCTTTTGGTTGCGAAAGGTATCTCTACCACTTCCTCGGCTAATACTCTTGTGAGTGAGTCTGTGGTCATTTCTTTCAGCTGCGGTCTGACCAGGGTTCTTGTGTCCGTTTGGGTTCGGTCGGTAGACCGCTCATCGTCAAGGTGTAGACGTCGCAAATCGTCCGTTACAATCTAGTGGGCACCTTTGTCGATGCGATGTGAAAGGTCCGATTGCAGTTCCTGCGACCTCTACTTCGCCGACTTCGACCAGGTTCTGACGAAGTTCTATTGAAAAGGAGCTTAAATCAAGGTAAGTGTTAAATTTTGTACGTTTCGTGTGAGGGATGTGTCTCAATTGTAAAGAATTCTTTTGTCCCGCTCTTGTGAAGGGGTCCTCTGTCGTTCGATAATTGTCCTGGGAGGTCAATGTGTGCTCCTACGTACGACCCGTCAGCCGGAGGTCCACCGCGGCCAATCGAGTACCGGCCCTTCAGAGAGTCCCCGAGGCAATTTGTCCGGAGGTTCAGTTTGAGCAGGAGGCGGACCGCCAGGTGCACGGACTGAAACCACCCCCACGGCGTCTTGTACAGGACCTTCTGTCTTCGTGTCAGAGTCGCCGGGGACCCCGTGGCCTGAACGACGACCTCCCGCGACTCGTCCCGGCGAGTTGGAGACCCCCTGAGTCTGAGGGGTCCTTACGTCCCTTGAGGGCCCTCTCTTAGGTCTTCAATCAATTGATTGTAAGTGTCCACCACAGGTTGAAATCGACTGGAGAGTTTAAGGTCGGGGGTTGGGACGGGGTACTCTTTGGCTCGCTGGGAAATGCCGGAGACTCGGAGTCGGCGAGTTCCACGGCCTCGACTACACCTGCTCGGCGCTCCGGCACCGAGTCTTGGTGACGGTTCGCGGGCTTTGGTCCGTTCCTTAGGGGGAGTCGAGACCGGGACCCCACTGCGTCGGAGTGAGGTGGGACCTTGTCCCCGGTTCCACAAGTTGGACTTAGATTAGATTCGCCGGTTGTACTGTCGGGGGGGTGACTCCTCGGACTTGGGGAGATCCTTCAGCAGAGCACCCCCTTTCGTCCTTCTGATGAGATTTGGTGTCCCTTGATCTCTCTGCACCGATAATTTGTACATTGGGAACTAATTTGAGGTCTAGTTTTCTCTCTTTTTCTGGACATTTCTCGCAGAGACCCTGTTTGACCGTCGGCCTTGTCGGACAGGCGCGCCGTCACCGGAAGACACGTGTCGCCACTGTGACGCCGCAGACACGAGTCGACTCGTCGAGAGGGGGGCCGAGCGGACGAGGGTGGGTCTGACGAGAGAGTGGAGGGTGTAGGGGGTGTAGGCGAAGCGGAGGGGGACCTCCGGGGCCCTGGGGACGGAGATAGATGTGTCGGCGGGGAGGGTTGAACAGACTAGTGTTCGCGGGCTTGTCTTAGGACTAGTCTTAGGCAGACGACTCGACCCTGCTTCCAGTGAGAATTAGGTCTAGTTCCTGCGGTGAACGGCTCTAGTGGACCGTACCCAAAGAGACATCAGGACGGACGTAGACTTATGGGTGAGTTGACCCTAGGAGGACGCCAAGTTATAGGACAAAAGTAAACTGTTCAAAGGTCCAATGACCAGGAGTTTTTCGTGGACGCCACTGACATAAGGAATGGTCAGTAGACACAGAGGACGATGTGACCTCGAACGCAGTGAAGATTGTGGAACGTGTCAGTGTCTTTCCTGCACCCCACGTCCACCGGGCACTGACCTTCCTGTCCATGGACGAAGGGTCCCACTGCCCGCCGTCCGTCCTTCCGTTGACACGTTAAGGGAAAATGGACGAGGAGTCGACAGGTGTCATACTCGACCAGAATATACTTCAGACTTAAAAGGTTCTTTTGTAAATGAAGAAGATCAAAAATTGGACAAAAAGGTAAGTCACCCGTCCTATAAATATGTACGTTCATGACCTCGTCCGAGGTATGGTTCACTCTAGAGTCAGTGAAGTCAGTGCAGACTGAAAAACTCTCGGCCATGTGACGTCGGGTAGTCCGAGGAGACAGGTACCCTAAAGGGTTCGTTCTCATGATCTCACCCAGTGGTAAAGGAGGAGGTCCCCTAGAAGGGTTGGGTCCCTACCGTGGACGTAACGTCCGTCTGAAATGGCGACTCGGAGACCCCTTCGGGGACACCAGTGTTTCCGTGGGAAGCGACACTTCACGACACACACACACCGAACATGTGTACGTCTCTTCTTGAGTGTGAGTTAGTCCTTGGTGTCTTAGTCTCTGCTTCCTAAGACGTGTGCCGAAGAGTAGAAAACTCCCAAAAAAAAAGGATAGGGTTTTGTACATGAAAAATTTTTGACCGTTTACACCCCTTTGGGGATCCGGGTTGCGTAGAGACGTGAATTCTGTTGATCGGCCACTGGGACGTGGTTGTCAAGTGGTCGTGTCTGCCGTGTCGGATTGTGACTACGGGGTTGGTCTTTTCCGGAAGGTGAAGATGTACTTTCGCCACCACAGCTAGTCGGTCTGACTTGAGCCGCAGATTTTCTTCCTAGGTAGTTTAGACTGTAAGGTTATTCTGGTCTCTTACTACGAAGATTCGTGGTCTTAGTTTAAAGTCGGAGTTGAAGTCAAATAGTTCCCCGTATACAGTATTTGTTAATTGGGCGTCGTGAACACCCTCTCAGTGGGTCCCTTTCCGTGAATGCTTCAACAGGACTCTCGAGCAGACCCTGAGTCTCGACGAAAGACGCCTGAGTCAGAGGTAGAGGGGCTCCAGGTGTCCTACAGACACGTCACTTGTGTGCGCAGTCGGTGGTGCACTCCCTTGGTCCTCCGTGCGCTACGTCTGCTCGTGCGGTCCGGCCAAGGCACTCTGGGACGGTCACGGTGCGGCGGTGCGCGCGAGGGTCGTGGAGGAGGCGGGACTCCCCTACGGGGGGGCGGCTTAGGAGGGGCTCCTTCCGACCGTCGCCGGTGGTGCCCGTGTTACGGGTGGTGCCCGTGTTACGGGTGGTACGAGTCTCGTGTGTTCGACGGGTGAGGACGCGCACCGGTCGACAGACATGCGCGGGTGTTCGTAGGGAGATTCGTCTTCGCCGCTGTCATTTCGGGTCAAACCCCCCTGTGTGCGACTGTTTGGTTTGACGTGTGGTGGTGAGTACAAAGGTTAGAGGACGAGTGTCTCTCTCGCCCCGTTGTTACCGTTGACCTTTCTTTGGTCCGTGCGGACACTTCGCTCCGACTGAAGTATTTCTGCACGGAGTCTGGACCGTCGAAGATTATTTACAGGGGTCGAGTCTCGTCTTTGAGTCTGTGAACCTGCTGATTGACCCAGAGACTCCCTCCCTCTTCAAGTCTGTTCCCTCGACTCCTCTCTTGGTGTCCGGTCGGAGGCAGAGGGGCGGTTCGGCTGTAGGTGTGGTGTACCGTCTTCGAGTTGGGCTCCGGAAGAGGTGACCTGTCTCCAATCTTTCTTTTTGGAAGGCATCCGATTTTTTTTTTTTTTTTTTCCCTTTCGGAGAGTGCAAATGTGACGACAAGTCGGTGATTCAACCTAGACTGGGAAGACGTTGGGACACCTGACTTGTGACCCTAGGAGGCAGGTACCCCAGGAGGTCCGTTCTTATGACCTCGAGAGGGAGGAGGTCCCTAGGAGGGCTGGGTCCCTGACCTGGACACAGAGGACGTGGTCGTCCGTGAGAAGTGGTGACTCGGTTGACCCTTCGGGGGCAAAGATGACTCACATCAACGAAATGCTCGAACACAATCCGAGATGGTATATCGTTTCACTTAATTGATGTGTCATACGGATGAACGATGACAAATCAGGGACTCAGTGCAAGTTGAGAAACACTGGGGTACCTGATATCGGTCGGTTCGAGGAGACAGGTGCCCTAAAGGGTCCGTTATGACCGCACGCGACGGTGAAGGAAGAGGTCCCCTAGAAGGGCTGGGTCCCTGGTTAAACGTTCAGAGAACGTCTAAGGCATGTGGACTCGACGGATCGAGTTGTATTTGATAAGTTCGAAGAGTTTTGTAAAATAGAATTTTTTGTTTCTTTTGGGGTACATGGCGATGATTCTAGTCAAACCACATCGATGTTTGTAATTCAGGTTGGGTCCTTCGTGTAGGGAGGGAGGTCGGGGAGGACCTTGTGTGTGGCGGTCGAAGTCTGTGATCGTCTCAGTTCTGTCTGTCCTATGTCCCACTGGACGGTGTGTCGTTCTCGGCGACGGTAGTGCTGTCCCCCCCGTCCTGAGGTTTCTCTGCGTGTAAAGAACGTTCAGTGTAGGAAGAAGTCGACCCCCTAGGGTCTTTACGTCGCGGTGGAAGGTCTCAGACTAGACGACCAGGGTGCTGGCGGCTGACATGAAGAACTTAAACAACCCCCAAAACCCTACTTGTGGCCCGACAGCTTCCACGGATGTCCCTCTCTCCCCACTGCGATCTGGGGGCGATCTCCACTGCGATCTGGGGGCGATCTCCACCCGTGTCGATCCGGGTGTACACTTGTCCTCGACTTGTCGCGATGGAGCGGCTAACGAGAAGGGACGTTAGGTGCGAGGTCGTTTCCTGTGGACGTAAGTCGGGCCGTCGAGGGCACGGGAAATTTCGAGGGTGACGTAGGAACACACCCTTCGTCCTTCGCACGACGACTGCGTGTGACCCATTCCGAGCACAAGAAGAGATCGTTTTCGAAATGTTAGACGTTGGACTTGACTTGGAAGGGGCAGTACATGCAATTGTCAGGGTGTAAATGTTCTGTCGATAAGGACTGTTTGCAGTGGGTTGTGAGATTTAATGCTTTTACAGTGAACAGAAGCACAGGAACCAAAGCGTCCGTGGTTGTACAAGGAGAAATACATTCACGGACTTCTAGTGACTATTCTCTCGAGAATCGTCCGCTTGATGTGGGTCTTAGTTCTAAGTGGTGGATGCGGGCACTGGACCGGTCGGGTGCGTCCGCCGCGCCCGGATGGACCCCTGAAGAAACTACATCGCCAGTATCCGCTACCACAAGAACGGCATCAACTAGACGAAGACAGAGGCGTAGTCCTGTGAAAGTAGACAGAGGTTCAGCCGGCCGTTGCGCCTGTGTCTGAGGAAGCTTAGGCTTGATTTATTTTACTTTAATTGTGTCGTTTGGAGTGTTTGTTCTAGTAATGTATTCTTTTACGCATTTGTGTTATTGTCTCGTGAACGGGCGACCTAAAGGTTTGACATAATTGAGGTCTTGTCAGATCTTAGACTTATATGCCTCTGAATCATGTCCTATGCATAAAGTTTAGTTACTTCTTGTCTTTTTTATCTTTTGTGATGGCTCTCAGTCGTAAAGTGCAAGTGTACAGGTGGAATAAAAAGTACTCATTCAGTGTCCCAGTAATTAATCTTTTCTTTACTATGTATCGTAAATGGAAGGACTACTACTGAAAGAGAGAGAAGGTTTCAGTAACTACTCCTCAAAGGAAAATATAGACTCTCGTTTCATTTATTTGCAACGACAAAAATGTTTCCATGTCTTTAGCTGAGTTGCGAAGATCTCGATGTTTCGGAGAGACCCCCACACCAGACCATTCGCCCAATTCGTTGTCAGTGTCATTCCGCCGAAGAAAATGAAGGTTGGAGGAAGTTAGTGGTAAGAGACCACTCTTCTACTCCGATGAACGGTTCTGGTATGTCCTACGAATTTCGTTGGTCAAGGCTTTCTTTTGAGGACGACGGGCAATTCCTCACTCCGGTACCTTTAAATGTAGAGAGATTGGGACTTTGGAAGTCCTTTTTGATTGTACTCGACTTTACTTCAGAAATGAAGATTGTGGTGCTAGTGAGTGATTGCTCTGTGCACGGACGGCCCGTGGCGAGTGGAACCCTTGACGTGTGGAAGGGTGGGGGTCGGAGGAAGGACACCTCCGCGGTCCTTAAACGAAAGATCGTGTCGTTGTTGGTTGTGGCTTGACACGTTTCCATACAGTGGTTGGTTTTTTGTGTCTTGTTGGACTGGACCTTTGACGGAGATCCATCTCCAAGTGCTATCCCAGGTTTTCTCCGGTGTGTGACGTCACGGAGTAGTGGTTGGTTTTTTGTGTCTTGTTAGACTGGACCTTGACGGAGATCCATCTCCAAGTGTCATCCCAGGTTTTCTCCGGTGTGTGACGCCACGGAGTAGTGGTTGGTTTTTTGTGTCTTGTTAGACTGGACCTTTGACGGAGATCGATCTCCAAGTGTCATCCCAGGTTTTCTCCGGTGTGTGACTCCACGGAGTGGGCCAGGGTCAGACGCCCCGGGTCGCTTCAGACCTGCGGTCCTCTGTCACACACAGACCTCGGTAGTGTGCTCTTGCCTTTGCGATCAGGGACTCCAGTGAAAGATGTCCTAGAGTAAGAAAGACCTTGGGAAAGTCCATACTGGTTCCCTAAGGGACCACCGAGTCTCCCATCTCAGACGGACGTTACACTCTTTGACCTAAAGTTAGGGACCCACCCCTTCTAGGAGAACTCTTTTACCGTTGGGTGAGGTCATAAGAACGACCTTTTAGGGTGTCTGTCTCCTCGGACCACCCGATGTCGGGTACCCCAGCGTTTCTCAGTCTGTGCTGACTCGCTGAAGTGAAAGTGGGAGTCCACATTGATTTCGGGTAAAAGGTTAAAAGTCCGACGACCACACATCACACTCGGTTGACGGAACTATGTGTCGCTCGAGTGGCGAGTGGGGAGTGGAGGACCACCCTTCCTTCCGTCTGGTGGTGGTAGTTTTCGAGGTAGTGGACCAGACGAGTCTCCGTCGTCGAAAGGTGGTCTTTCCCACACTAGGTCTTTCCTTGTTTCTCCTCAATTGTTGTCCTCCCAGTCCTGCCTGTCCCAGAGGGACGCAGTGTGTCCACGACCTCTGCCAGGGGTCGTTCCCCGCTGTCCCCGATAGTTCTGTGTGCCGTGACCCCGAGGTGTCAGGTCGCCAGTCCTGAGATGTGAGGGTTGCGGCCTCCGTGCCCAAGTTAGGGACCAGTCCCTTGGTTCTAGGACGTACGGTTCGCGTCAGTTTTCTTTTTTTCTCTTTATGTGTTCGTGTACTAGGCTCAACGATGTTTGGACACTCGTTTGGGTTTTTGGCGTGTCTGGGTCGGTTTGTCGGATTGAAGAGTGTCGACTCTTTTTAGTCGTAGGTACATTTACGCTGAGTAAGTTTTATGACGACGACGATTCAGTGAAGTCAGCACAGGTTGAGACACGCTGGGGTGTCTGCCGTCGGGTGGTCCGGTGTGGCAGGGACCCTAAGAGGTCCGTTCCTGTGACCTCGCCCGACGGTAACGGACCTCGGACAGTTGAGGGTCAAGTGAGAAGATGGGTCCGTCTATAGACGGGTGTATGCAAAAATACAGACTTTCTTTAATTCACCGGGGAATTCACCAGTATCGGTTTGGGTTCACACGGGCACAGGAAAGGTGACCTCCGTCGAGACTTGTGGCGACTGGTGACGTCTGCCTCTCTTTCGCAGACCGGGGCGAAGGGACGACCGCCACTCCTGTCTGGAAGCGGAGACTTAATCCTTGGTTGTCTGAGGACCGAGTTGTATGAAGTCAATTAGATTTCGGTGTCGTAAAATTGAGTTCCGAGTAAGTCACCTAACCTACCGTAGATAGTTTACCTTCTTTCCGGGGTTTTATCGTCCCTCTTACAGTAGTACCCTATTCGTCCCCACTTCTTACGGTAGTAGAAGACTTGACATTCCTCGACTCCTTCTCCTTCATCGAACTTTAACTTGAACTTGTGTGTGTTGAAACCCGTCCGGACGTTTCCCAAGTGTCTAGGGTTCAGTCCCCGAAGGGACGTGAGACCGTGAAGACTCGACAATGGACTCCGCCCACAGTCAGTTCTCGTGTGAGGGGTCACCTCCCCTCGTCGGTCCGCCGTCCGGTCGCGTGTCCCGGCACCGAGAGACGTCGGGTCGGTCGGCGACGGGTGGCTGTCGGTGGGGTCCTGTCGGGGTTCCGGGACCAGGCGTTTGCCGTCACCCGTCCGAGTGGACTTCCCGAATTCTGTCCCGACCTGGGGTGGGTCCAAGGGTAGGTCGTCCGGACTTTTGGGTGTAAAGGGTGTTCAAGGGTCCTCGACACTACACCGACCAACCCCCGGGTGGTGATGAAATTCTATACGCAGTTTAAAAGCATGTGTGAAATTTTGTGGTGTCTATTGTGAAGTTTCACCAGATATTGTATATGGAACGCTAAAGAAACAATTGGGACCAGGAGTAAAGTAGAAGAAGGTGACGTGAACGGGTCAGACTTGTAGATCTTACCCCGAATCCCGGAAGTCCTCACCATTTCGACGTTTCGTTACTTTTCCGTGTAAACTTGGTACCGTGTTGAAAGTCAAAGGAGAGTTTAGTAGGTAGTCCTTTAAAAGACTCCAACAAACCTCTCACGGTTCTTTTACCCGAGACCTCATTAGTCGAGGTAATGGAGGGATCAAGTGGTTCAAGGTCGTTAAGCGAGGTTCGGAGAGACCCGAGACAATTTGTTGGCACGTGAGGGATACACGGTCACAGCCGATCTAGCACTCCTGTGTCAGGTACCCCCCTTTCCGTCCGGTTCAGTTGTCGTGGTTCTTTGCGTGAATGGATTATGTTGGAAGAGACATTTTTCTCAAAACAAAAAAGTTTTCGTAAAATTTCTTTCTAACGTCAATGATGTAAGAGTCAGGATTCGTCTCACTGGTTGTGGATCATTTACACCGAGGATAGATAAAGGTCTACGTACGTTAATTGCCAAGTCTTATATAGTGTAGTATTAATTTTACACCCCTTATTTTTATGGGAAGTCTCGAGAATGGTGTAGTCACGAACCAGACTATTTCCGTGGGGATCTCAACCTATGTAAATTAGATCCTCGAGTCAAGATAGACTTGAGTTCCTTTAGAAGTCAGTTCAAGTCCGTTAAACTTTCGTACCCCGAATTACGGTTCTTAAGACCGTCGATCTTAACAACCATACAGACAATGAATGTCTATTCTACATTTGAGCGTAAAAATAGAAAGCAGGAGTTGAAAGATAACCGGTGATGACCATGTAGTTTTTCTCTTTGATTGAAGTTGACGTTGTTATTCGTTAAAATATATAAGATCGACTTTTGAGTTACCGTACGAAACTTTTACGTTGTCGTTATTGGTTTCTTATTAGGGGAATGAATTGATAGTAAAGAAGGGAATCAATGTGTTGGTCTTTTTGAGTTCAGGATTTTTGTTTAAAGGTGTCATATTTATACCAACCATCCCAGACTTTAGTTTAATTACTTGTTCACTTTTACTGAGTTCGAACATAGCGTCTGTGTCCCCTTTTAGTTTACCTCCACACGGGTCCCAATCCGGAGTTGTGAGGCGTCACACAGTTCTCCGGGTCCAGACGTAAAGGGTCGAGGTTGTCCACGGAGTTGGAAATTTTCCGCGACTTTTCTGAGAAACTCTCAGGGAACCTGTCGTTTCTCTAGTTTGGTAGTTAGGATTTCCTTTAGTTGGGACTTGTAAGAATCTTTCTGACCACGTCCTCGAGGTTGTCACACCGGTGGGCTACACTTCTCGGTTGAGTAACCTTTTCTGAGACTACGACCCTTTCTAACTCCCGTTCTCTTCCCCCGTTGTCTCCTACTCCGCCAACCAGCTGTAGTGACTGAGTTACCTGTACTCAAACTCGTTTGAGTCCCTCTATTACTTCCTGTCCCTTTGGACCGCCGACGTCAGGCATCCCCTACGTTTCAGTCTGTGTTAAACCGTTGACTTGTTACGGGAAAATGAGGTAGAGTGTAAAACCATCGAGTTGTCTTTGATGGAAAACACCTTGACTTTGAGTACAAGATCTAATCCGTTTAATGTGAGTGGGTGGAGTGGGATCGAACCCTACTCTCATGAACACCCCTTTCACGAGTTTACCTTCTATTTTGGAAATAAAGGTGTGGCTCGATTGCAGGGAGGTTTCCCTAGTCAAGAACGTGAGTACCTCTACACCGACCGAGGGGAGAGGTTCTTGGACGTACGTAGAGGGTGACGGTGGTGTCCCCTGACACCCTTATTTTCGTGTGTCTTGTTTACCGTCCCCGTCACGGGGTCCTGTCCTTGTGACGACCGTGTCCTCGGTCGTCCGGACACACCGACACTCGGTCCGTCTTAGGGTCCCATGTGTCCTTGAAGTCTCGTTGATTCGTCAATTCCTGAATTGTAAAACAGAAGTCAATTTTCCCGCTAGTGACGTCGCCAGTTTCGAACTAGAGTTTCTATCGAAACACTGTTACGGTTTCTTACAAGTTTCACGACATGTTGACACGAGTGAAGTGTACGACCGTTCCGTTACGAGTTTAGGAAGTTCGATTCGGAGTTTTCATACACTTAGTTCTTGAAGGTCTGCATATTCGATCTAAATCTTTTCCGTCTCCTTGGTTTCTAGTTTGACAGTTGTGACTGACCGAGTGCCTCTTTCGTTACCTTAAGGTCTTTTTGTAGATGAAGACGAAGTAACTGATGGACTTTCTGAAACACACCTTTTAAGAATCCTCTACCCTTATGGTCTGGTGGAATGGACGGAGGACTCTTTGGACATACGTCTAGTTCTTCGTTGTCAATCTTGGTCTATACCTTGTTGCCTGACCAAGGTTTGACCCTTTCCTCATGTTAATTCGACACATAGTAGTGAGACGAATAAATTGAATATACGTGTCATGTAGTACGCTTTACGGCCCGACCTACTTAGTGTTCGACCTTAGTTGACGGTCCTTTTGTAGTTATTGGAGTCTATACGTCTACTATGGTGAATTTACCGTTTTTCACTTCTCCTTGATTTCTCGGAGAACTACTCCTACTTTCTCCTCACTTTTTCGACCGAACTTTGAGTTGTAAGTTTTTTGATTCTAGTGCCGTAGGCCAGGGTTGTGAAATACCGTTTATCTACCCCTTTGTTAAAAGAACCCAAGGTTTTAGTGACTCCTACCACTGACGTCGGTACTTTAATTATGTCTGTGAACGAGGACCCTTCCTTTCGATGCTGTTTGGATCTGTAACATAACTTTGAGTCTCTATAGGGAAACGGTTGTTTCTAGGTATGCCAGTTTCGACACCGAAAAGGTCATTAATACGTACCTACAATCTCAACTTGGTATTTCTTCCGACTCATGGTTTCTTGACTACGAAAGTTTAACACCACGATCTCTTCTGAGAACTCTCAGGGAACCTGTTGTTCTTTTAGTTTGGACTTATAAGTAAAGTTCCTGACTACGACTTCGAGGTTATGAAATCGGTGGACTACACTTCTCGGTTGAATAACCTTTTCTGAGGTTGTGACTCTTTCTAGCTTCCGTCCTCCTCTTTCCCCGTTGTCTCCTACTCTACCAACCTACCGTAGTGATTGAGTTACCTGTACTCAAACGCGTTTGAGGTCTTCTACCACTTCCTACCCTTTCGGACCTCACGGCGTCAGGTTCCCCAGTGTTTCTCGACTTGAGGTGAACCGTTCGTTTGTTATTGGGTAGGGAGTGTAGATCCGGGTCCCGACACTCTCGCACAGGAGAAGAGTGTGGAAAGGGGTTCTAGGAAGGGTGTAGAGAGTGTAGAAATTTTCAGTGCGAACACGACTATTGAGTTAAACACGGAGGGTTGGGTCTGACAATCTACGACGAAAGAGTTATAGAAAAGAAATGAGTAGACTTTTCGAATTTCGGATTAAGGAAGGCGTCTGGTCCAGACCAGGTGTGGTAGGAGAAGTAGAGCCATTGTTCCAAAGTATTCACTGGTTCCAGAGGTCCAGAGTTTCGATCTCAGCAGAAACTGAGGAGGGCCGTGGTCGGGGAGTTGGGTAGTCGTTCATGACTCTCAGGACGGAACCTTCGGATGGGCTTCGATGTGCGAGGAGTATGGTAGAGGTGACGCGTCAGAAGTGGTGGGGAAAGCGGACTGTACCGTCGACCGGGGTGGGAACAGGAGGAGATCGGTCAGGAGTGTGATCGATTTACGTAGGGGTGGACTCCGGGGACCACACACCTAGGAGTTCCCTGGTGGAGGGTCGAGTAGGGTTGCCTCCGGAACGGTCTGGTGCCTAGACTTCTCGTGCGGCCGGAAGTGGTGGCCTGTGGGGGACGGACATGAGAAGTCGGTGAGCAAAGGGACTTTATGGAGCAGACTGAACGACTGGGTGGACACAGTCTCATATTCGTCTTCTTTTTTTTTTTTGGTGCCAACCGTCACAGAACTGGAGGGGTCGTGCGACAGGGCGGATCTTTTGTGAGTTCCTTTGACGTTCGACGTACTCTTACCGGTTCCGAGGAGTCTCCCCTTGCGCGGAGTCCTCGGAGTCCCACCTGTCTCCCAGGACCTCGGACAGAACCAAACGAAGGACCGCGGGTGGAAGACACTGACAACGTGGTGGGTTGAAAGGACTGAGAAAGTGCCCACTCGGACTGAGCGGGACAACCTTGCGAGACACTTCAAAGACCGCCGGGAGGTCCGGTGGGGACCTTGGATCGTCCCGGGCGACGGACTCTGACTCGGGTCAAAACAACTGTGGGCAGTGACTCTGTGGAGGAGCCTAGGAGTCCCCGGAGGGCCAGGACGACACTGCGTGTCCCCGGCCCTGAGCAGTCCCCACCCCTGGGTCCCCGCGGGGCTCGGGCCGGCCAGTCAGTCCACGCCCCCTTGGAGGCGGGGCCGGGGGGGGGGGGCTCGGCGGCGTTGCCCGGGTGGACAGCCCAGACACCGGCGACCCGCCGGAACGCTCCGGGAGCCGCAGAAGCCCGAAGGCCGCGGAGGGCAGCCGGCACGCGAACGCAGGCTCCGAGGTCGCGCGCCCCCCGCCTCCCGACCGCTGCTCTCTGGCGCAGTCTCGCTCGGCCGGGCCCTGCGGGCGGGCCCTGCGGGCGGGCCCTGGGGGCGGGCCCTGCGGGCGGGCCCTGGGGGCGGGCGGCGCGCGGGCGGGCCCTCGTGGCCGCGCGCCGGGCTGGAGTGGACCGCAGCACCAGCGCTGCCAGGAGCAGCGGCCGCCCCGAAGCGCCGGACATCCGGTACCGCTCCGCCGCTCGCCCCGAGGGCCCCCGGCCGCCGCGCCCGCCGTCCGCGCTCGAGGAGAGGCGCGCCGCGGCTGACTGCGCGCGCGGGGCGGGGGTCGGCGCGAATATCCGCGGCGGGGCGGGGGGTCCGAGGGCGCGCGCGGCGCGGCCGCTCTGGTAGCGCGGCGCCGGGTCCCCCGCGGGGCGGCGGCGCGCGCGGCGCGTCCGCCCGGGTCCGGCCCCGCCGGCGGCGCTTTGGCGGCGGGGCGCGTGACGGTAGGCCCGCCGGCTCCCCGAGGCGGCCCCTCTGACTCCGCTCCGGGAGTCTCTTCCCACAGGGGAGGCGGTACCTCCGCCGGCCCGGCGGCCCGGCGAGCTGCGACTAACCGGCGCGGAAGCGCCCGCCCCCCTCCGCATAACCGCCCTCTAAGCCTCCGTCCGCTGAGCCCGCGCGGCTCCCCCGTTTCGCGCGCGGAGGCTAACCGGCTCGGGTCCGAACCCCGCGAGAGGCTAACCAGCCGTGCGGTCCCTGAAACAGGCGCGACCGCCCTTGGGCCTTGGGCCTTCTCCTCCGTCGGAGCCCGACGTCCGAAGCGCGGGGCTTTTGAGCGTCGGCCGCAGTCTACGGGTCTGGGGACTCGGATACAGTGCAACAAATGTGTGTGTGTGTGTGTGTGTTGGGCACTCGGACACAGTGCAAGAAGTGTGTGTGTATGGGGAAGGGAAGGGATGGGGGGGAGTGACCCGACCCGGAAACCGGTCAGAGGTACGTAATCCACCACTATGAACACACGTTTATTTCTTTTATTTTCTCTGACCCCAAGTTAGGGTCCCAACCCTTCTAGAGGACCTCTTCCTTTGCCGTTGGGTGAGGTCATAAGGTCCGGACCCTTTAGGGTCCCCGTCTCCTCTGACCGCCCGATGTCAGGTACAAAATCCCTTTTCGGTTAAGACTGAGGTACGAGCTTGACAAAACTGTTAGTATGTATTTGGGACGGAGTCTCTTGGGACGAAGAGACGGTCTGAGATTTCACGGAAAACGAGTCTTGGGACAGGAGGACATCTTCCGTCCTTCTTTAATCGTATGTGGGACGGTCTCCGAACGTTAAGATCCTCTATAAACGTTCTAATGGCCGGAAAAATGACAAGGGAGTGGAGGGGGTAGAGACTGGATACTTTCTTAGACCGTAGGTCTGGGCTCACTGTTACCAACAAAACTCTGTCAGACGGCGGAAGAGTCAGTCGTCCGAGAGTCTTATTTCATAAGGAACGGAGTCGTGGAGCAGGGTCTAAGTGACCGGATGGCACGTCACTCGTCTCGCTCGAACCTGAGCCATTGTGTACTCCAGTGTCTCAGTCTGTACTGAATCACTGATTTGATAGTCTCTTCCTGATATGACTTTTTTTCTAGTTCATAGAGGTTCTATTTCATTTAAGGTCGGGTGACCGAAAGTCATCCAACGTACATGAAATATTTGTACAAGTCCCAGGTCGTCGTCGTATTCCCTCGTGCCTCGAATACGACGACTCCTCGAGAGGGTCGGTTCGCCGACTCGGTCGTCCGAGGTGCACCCTGGGTCGTCGTTCGTGTGCCGACGTCCGGAGTGGGTCGTCCCGAGTGGTGGAACCTAGTGGTCACGGGAAGTGCAGCCGGGGACGCAGACCTCGTACGCGTACGATTGGGGAGGGGGGTGGGGATGGGAGGTCCTGGGTAGGTGTTTCCGAGGGACCTTCATTCGAAAAACTCTGGGGTCGTTCTTTTAGTCCCCTTCTAAGGACTTCTCAGACGGAGGGAAATAAGACTTCTTTTCTACGTGTTATTTCTCCGGTAAAGATTCTGCCGGAGCGGGGTCAACAAACTCATAGTCCTCTTTGTTTTATAACTATTGCAGTATGATTGCAAAATAAGTTATCGTATGGTGAAACGATGTTATCCATATAGAAATATTTTGATTCGTTGGCAGAGAACATCTTTTCTGTTGGGGTCCGGACCGAGAGGGAACGGTCTCAAACTTTAAGGTCCGACTCCGGCCCTTACCGAGGACCGACGGGAAGACTGCCGACAGGGGACACCCACGGGGGCCTTCTGGTGCTTAGACCCGAACGAGTGAAGGTTTAGAGACCCGAGTCACGTCGGAACCAACTCAAGTAAGATAGATTGGACGAATCTTCCTGGTGTAAATCCTCCGAGTCCCGGGGAGGTTGTCGGTGTAAGTTTCGACATGGGTCCTCGGGTCGTGAAGGGGGACGGGAGGTGGAGTGGTGGGTCTTAACCCCTCCGTCGACAGTAGCGGAACTGACGGTCCGTGAGGGGAAGACTTCGCCCACCCGGACACCCCTCGGAGTGCGACCCAGGGGTGTTAGAACGACAGACCTATGTTCTACAGTGACGCGTTGGTCCTCAGACTCTGTCGGGTAAGGGACCTGAACACCCTCGTGGTCTTCCGTGTACCGGTGTCCGGGGAGTTTCCCCACCCGTCGGGGTGTACGTGAGCCGGTTCCCTTTCCGTCCACTTTTGTCCGGGACTACCTTTCGGGCTCCGTAGAGGTCCATCCCCCGTCTACCCCCGGTGGGGTGGGTCCTCCCGCGGGAGCCGACCGACGCCAGTGGTCCTCCGGGACCCGTTACGAGCACGGGAGGTGGCGGTCCGAGACGTGACCCAGAAGTCTCGTCGGAGCACCCCTCCCGCGGGTACGGCGTCCCGGTCGCTGGTCGGACCGTTGCCTTCGCACTGCCTGACGTCAGCATCTGTTTAGGTTCAGACAGCACATTGACTCCTCGTCAAGTCTGAAAACACGGGGTATGTAAATTCCGTTCGCCGATCCAATCCCAGTAGACCCCGTCTGGTTCCCCAGCGGGTCTTGTGTCGAGCCCCCGGTGTCTTACGAGACCTCTACCTGGGCTGTGGTGCGAGACGCACGGGTCGTGACTGGGGACCAGCCTTCTTGTCTCTCACTTCCTCCGTCTCCACGACTTCCGGTGGGGTGACGGTCCCTGTCTTGAAGTCCTCCTTCCAAGACGGCTTTGGCGTCGGTCCGGGAAGGCGTCGGAGCCCCGTGGTTCCTCAGCGACGTGGCTTCTAGACGGGCGTCGTCGCGGTTCCTCTCGGGTCTCCGGGCAGAAGGGGACCTCCGCCGGCGTCCCAGGGGGGTCCCCCGAGTCGCGTGCCGTGTGTGCAGGTCCTATGTCTTCGCGCGCGCCGTCCACCCCGTCCCGTGTGCCGACCGGTCGGTCCACAGCCCCGCGACGCCCAGGACCGCCGACCGCTTGGTGAACGGGTACGTCCACTCCGTGGTGTACCCCGCCGTCGCCGTGACGACCGTGAGCGGACGCCGGCGGCGGACCGTCAAGAAGTGGTCGAAGTGCGACCGGGCTCAGACGTACGTCGGCTACGTCCGGAGGTCCAGGACGTCACCAGTCTCCTGCGAGCCAGCCCGACGGGACCCCTACCCCCAGGACGGGATGGGGTCCTCTCCGCCAGGTGCCGCCGGGTCGACACCCTCGGGCGGAGGGGACGGGTCGGGGGATGGACCGACGACCCCTGACTCATCCGGCCCAACTGGAGGTGGTCCCTCCGCTTCCAGAGGTCCTTCTCCAGCGGGTCCGAGACCACCTGCTGGTGCAACCGGTGCGACGCCTACCCGCGGGCCTCGAAGAGTGTGTCGAGCGGCATGAGGCACCTTAAGTCGGACATCTCCACCTGCGACGACCCGCCCCGGGTGATCTCTACCGGCACCCAGGTCTCGGGTGACCGGGTCACGACGGGTGCCCGGAGAGGAACCCTGTACGCCTCCCCGGACCTCCCACCCTCTTGACGTCGTCTCCCGGACCGGGAGCCGTCCAAGTCCGGGTTCTGCCCAGGTCCTCCCCGCCCGTCCGGACGGTGTCGGACTTGATCTGTCCTCGTGGAGCCGGGGCCGGGTCCGAGTCCCGACTCCCTCGGTGGCTCGTAGACAGGGTATGTCACCGGGGGTCTGTGGGGGGCACACGAGGACGGCTCCGCGGCCCTTCTGTCGGGTCTCGTCCGACCCTTCTTTCTCCTTTGCGTTTCCTGGACTCTCTCCCCGTGAGGTCTTCCTGGTCGAGGGTGGGTGGGGCCGGGGACTCGTTGTGGTTCTCGTCTGGTTCCCACGTGGTGGGGTCGCCGGGGTCGGCGTCCGGGCGGATGGCCTACAGCTTCCGGACGTGCCGTCCCAACCGCGACCGGTGCGCCTACCACTCGTCGACGTGCCCGTCCACACTCAGACCCCTCTCCAGCACGACGACCCTGAGGTAGTCCCAGTCCACGTGCAGGACGACGACCCGGTGCACGTGCGCCATGCACCAGTGGAAGTAGTGGGTGCACAGGCAGTGCTAGTGTGCCCGTGGGCCGTGGGGCCACCGTTTGAACAGTTAGGCGGCCTTGAGGCACAAGTGCCTCCTTCGGTGTCGGGCGGTCGGGCTGGCACCCTCCCGTATCTCCCGGTCCCACGCCCGGTCCCCCACCGCCCGGGTGGCCAGGGCCCTGGTCATCATCTAGTCCCACGTCCGCTACCACCCGTCGTAGTTGCGATCGTCCTCCTTCCGGGCGGTCCAGAGGCCCCAGACCGACCCCATCATCTCGACGAAAAGGCTCCGACGTTTCGTGTACGGGTGTATCATCGGATTTTCCCTGCCCGTTCGAAGTCGTCTCCAACCCTGACGGGCCGACGGTCGGAGGGGTCACGACTGGGACAGGGAACCACCCTGACCCCCTCCGGAGAAGGAAATTAGGGGTCGGAACCTAGACCGAGAGACGGTGCCAGTCGAGGGTCCCGTTCCGGTACCATGGGGTCCCGTCCACCCGGAACAGGTCGAGGTATCGACTGAGTTGACTCATGGACAGGTCACTCGTCTTTTGTAAGAGTAGAATGATGAAATCGAAACATTTTGGTGTATACTCATCTCCTTTATTTTACTCTTTTAGGATCTTTTCGTTTTTATTCGTGTTCCTATACCACAGTGGGTTACGTCTCGACGGGTGTCCGGCAGAACCCTGACCTAGAGTCGGAGACCCAGGGTGGATGAGACTCCTTCGTCTGGTCTCATACCGGGTAGGGTCTTGGTCCTGCAGCACCTGGTCTGTCGTTTGTCACTGTTCTCGTTCCCTGTACCCTCGGTCGAGGTCCGGGGACCACCGGTCTACCCCCGGTTAAACGTATAGTTTCAATTATTGCACCTGTCACTGGACGTCCTTCCCAAACTTCAACGTTTTTATCATTATTTACGATAACTAGTTTGACTATGTACTATTCATTGAGTACACCGTTATTTGTGAAGAGACTTCAAGGTTTTCCCGAAGAGATCCTGAAGGGTCCGGCACGTCGCCAATTCTTAACCGGACGGTTGCGCCTCCTGTACCCAAACTAAAGACCCGGGCCTTCTAGGGTGTACGACGTCTCGTTGATTCGGGCCACGGTGTTAATGACCTTAGACGCGCGAAATTCCGAACGTTGTCTCATAGAGGGTGCGCTGATCTCTTTCTGGAGCCCGTTGTTGCTTCTGGGTCGTGTGGGCACTTATTTTAATATATAAAAAATTTCCCATCCCCACTCCCACCCCCGGAAGGGATCACAAATCACCGTTTCTAGGACGGACGGTTACGTCCTCTACGCGCAAGCTAGGGACCCAGTCCTTCTAGATGACCTCCGCCTTTACTGTGAGCTGACGGCAGCGGGAGAGACGGACGGAAAGGGCGTGGGTGGAAGGTTCCTCTAACCTTGTCCGGTGGGGATCCCCGTAGTCAATTGAGTATGGACTGGACAGGCGGCTCTCGGTCGAGTGGTGAACGGGGTCACTCGTCTCGTGGGGGAAGGGGTCCCAAGACTCGAGCGGAGAGGCGGCCCATGGACGTTCCCCGTCGTGAAGGGGCTCGTGTGCCCGCGAGGGGACCGTCGGAGCCGAGAGGTCGTGCCCTGGGGCGGGGGGCAGGGAGGGCGAGGCCCAAGGCCTCCAGCCGGGGGCCGAGTGGCTCCCCGTCGTCGCTCACCGTGTCGTCGCACCGCCGGCACGCCGCGTCCACTATCCCGTGCTTCCGCCGCAGAAGCGACGGGTCGGTCGGGCTGTCGTCCAAGACGTGGCACTCGGGCCGGCTCACCTTGAGCCACCCCCACTTGTGCTTCGTGTGCCGCTTGTGGTTCATCCGGTCGCACTTCCACTGGAGTCCCGACAGGTAGCGCGGCGGCAGCGGCGGCCCTTTGGCCGGGCCGCTCCGGGCGGTGGGTCGCATCGCTTGGCCGGTGTCGCAGGCCCAGGCCATCCGCGGCCCGCCGCGCCCCGCGAGACCCTTTGCCTCAGGGACGGGAGCCCCGCGAGCGCCCCGCGAGACCCTCTACCTCAGGGCGCCTCATAAAACCCTTTACTTCAAGAGCTCGGGGAGCAAGCTGTTGGGGGGGGGGTAGCGCTCGGCGGGGATGTCAAGAGCGCTCCCAAACCGAGAAGGGGGGGCGGGTGCTGGGCGAACCCCCGCCGCGACGTGAGCTAGGGTAACGGGTCGACCCCTTTGACTCTGAGCCCCCTCTCCGAGAGCCCGGGACTAAAGTCGCGTCGAGTCCGCGCAGGCGTGGTTTCGGGCCCTAAGGACCCTCTGCCGCCCGAGGCGTCAGTGGTAGGTGGGCGCACGCCGGAGGGAAGATCCGCGCAGTCCTCTTGGCGGAAATGACTCCTTAGGCCGCTGGCGGCGCGGGTCGCACGGGAGCGGGGCCTTTGCTTTGGAGGATCACCCGCACCCGACCGCAAGACGGAGGGTAACCGACAGCCGCGGGGCGCGGGGCGGGGTCGGTGCACGACTAACCGGCGCGAGCGGTTGGCAGCCATAAACTTAGCCGCCGCCCGTCTCNTTGGCGGAAATGACTCCTTAGGCCGCTGGCGGCGCGGGTCGCACGGGAGCGGGGCCTTTGCTTTGGAGGATCACCCGCACCCGACCGCAAGACGGAGGGTAACCGACAGCCGCGGGGCGCGGGGCGGGGTCGGTGCGCGACTAACCGGCGCGAGCGGTTGGCAGCCATAAACTTAGCCGCCGCCCGTCTCCCCGAGGCCTTGAGCCGTGGAGGGTGGGACCCGAGACGCGCCGCCGGCTGTCCATTCCCCCGCTGCCGCCCCAGGGCCGAGCCCCGAGGCCAGGACGGAGATCGGCCCCGGACCCCGAAACAGCCGGACCCAGACGGACGGCGCGACCGCTGGAGGGGCGGGGTCTGGCCCCGGATACGGCGGAGGCCGAGGCGGGAGGAGCGCCAGACCCGGCAAGAGGGCGGCAGGCAGTGAGGCGGCCGGGCCGGCGTTGGCCCTCGTCTCGTCTACCCGAGGGTGGGGGCGGAGGGCTCTGCGGGCCACTAAGGCTCGGACTCAGGTACGCGCGAGCGACGGGACGCGGGTCGCGACCGGAGGGCTAGGGGCGGGGAGACCCAGGTCGGGGTGGGCCTGGGTAGCGGCTGAGGACGGCGTGGACTAAGCCGTCTGGCGGGAGTGGGATCCAGGGGTCAGGGAGGGGCGGAGGGGCCGGTCGGGAGGAGAAGAGTTTTCTGGGGAGGAGAACTCGTCTTCGGGAGCAATAATCATCTTCGGTTTGAGGCCTTCCGACGGCAGTAACAAGAGGGTGGAAGGGGTCCCGTTCCTCCTCCAGACGGTTTTTCCGCAGGACAGACAGACGAGAGGCAGGACACAGGACGTCGGTAGGTCGGGGGGAGGGGACAAATGGGTCAACAAGTCCGGTTTGGAGTTCTCACTCACCGGGGATCGAGTCCGAGTAGAAAGGGCAGAGGTCTGCGTCACACACTCGGGCTACGGTTCTCCCCGACTGGTGCGGGGGACCGGGTCACGGTCTCGGAGACTGGGGTGGGGGTGGGGGCGGGGCGAAGGGAGGATGGGGAGAACAGCAGGTGTCCGTCGGGGATGGGGCTTTCGGGAAGCTCCACCGAACAGTGGGACTGGAGGGGAGAAAATTTTCGGTGGGAAAGAGGGCACGGGGTCGGTGGACCGGAGTTGGTGTCAGGGGTCCCAGGGGTGGCGGTTGCTCATGGACATCACGGGGGTGCTCCGTTTACGGGTCAGGAGATCACTGAGGAGTCAACCCTCACGGTACGGTGACTGGTAGCACTCCCGGAGCCCTTCCTCCTTACTCTGAGAGGACCTTGGGGACCCGGACTAACCTCCGGGGACCACCTCTGTGAGTTGAGGGGTGTCCACTGAGCTGTGGACGACGGACGACGGAAGAGGTCGAGGAGGAGCCGGTACGACGACCCGGGACAACGCAAAGACAGGTGCTTGACCCGCCGACGAGGTGAACTACCTCCCCGGGTCCGAAGGAGACGGCGAAGTCAAAGTAGTGTCTAGTCGGGAATAGACAGAGACTTGAAAATGGGTGTTTCAAGCAACAAAATTAGTGGACTCGGAAGGGAGGACGGGATAATCGACTTCCGAGGAGACCGAGAATGAGGATCCTCCACCGTCGAGGGAACCTCGTTCTACCCCTGACGGACCGTCTTCTGTGTGACGGACTCCAGACTGGGTGGACACGGCTTCCCCCTGTAGAGGGACGTCGTGGTACCCAGTCAGGACAGTGACAGCGGATACTCGCAGTGACGGGCGGACTGTGGGTTGACGGACGAAAAGGTCTTACTCAGACGTGTAGAAGTCACTGCCTTTACAGTGACCACTGTTTTCATGTCTTTTGACGCTGAAGGACAAAAGTGGTGGCCTTGAATGGCCTTCTAGTAGACAAGAGGCAGACAGTGTCTTTCTCTTACACGGGGGCTTCTCGTGTCGGTCTCGACACTTCCACTCGTGCGACCCGGGGACGCGAGCTAGGCGGCACCCGGGGTGCTCTCCAGCGGGACCGTGGACGAAAGGACCGTTGAATGACGCGACGGGTCCGTCCCGTGCCACGACGGTCTCCCCACGGTTTCTGAACTTAATAACTCGTCCACGGGAGAAGAGAGGGGTTGTCCACTGAAAAGTCTGTGGAGACGCCCTGGGTGTCTGTGTGTCCTAGAATTCAGGGTCGCACCCGTCGTTCGAGCTTCGGACAAAACGAGACCCGCTGGGGTAACCCAATCCTTTGACGGTAGTTTAGATGTGGGTCTTTCTCTTCATTCACACCCCGACAGACTGCATGACGACAGCCATCGGAGGCCCTAAGTCGTCTTTTCGAGACAAGCGTCTCGGACGGAGTGGGCCAATCCGAGGAGGACCAGAGACGACACACAGGACGCACCGGGTTTCGTGGAGTCTTTGGCAAACAACGACCTTTTCACTCATTACCCTGCCGCCTCCGTGTCTGAGGTGTAAGTCGAGGAGACAACACGAGAACGGTCGTCTACCTAACCAAAGACAAGAGATTGAAGTACTTCACGGGACCGCCTTAGAGGTTTCCCCCACGAGACACCGAGACGACGACACAATCATGAGAACCCCTTAGAGGACACGGGTCGTCGTTCGGACCCTCTCCCGAATGCCTGTCCGGAACAACGATTTCCGTATCCTCGACAGACAACCCACTAGGTCAAACTACTTAGTCTAACCTTCGTGAACTGAAACTGGTCGTCCTCACAGAAACGTCGGAGTGGACGGTAATCCACAAACCGACCCACACCGCCAGTCGAGTCACTTGTGGGTCCGAAAGGACGGAGAAAGATCTCTGCCCCTGGGACCACCGTCGAGAAGTGGGGTTTAATCCGACTTAAATGGGTCGCTCACGGGGGTTCCCTGGGTGAGGATCGTATTTTCAGTCGGAGTAAGACTGAAAATGGCTGAATGTACCAAATTTCGAAACGAAAGAGAAAATTTGACTGAAATCTACACGTCTCTTTCCATATTTTCGTCTTAGAGAGGTCCCAAGGGAAGTGGAGTGAGTTCTGGAAGGACCCGACGTAAGGGTGGAGGGGAACCCACCTTTAAGGAACGTGGACTTAGGGGAGATGGGTCCAGAGGAGTGACGAAAAGTCGACTTGCTCTAATCTCACTGAGTTTATGACAGACAAGTAGTCTCGGGTTTCTCTCCCCGGTCCGATGACTCCACGGTCGAGACTCGACGAGGTCGACGCCCCTCGACCCCAGGACGAAGAGGACTTCCGGTGCCGGAGGTGGACCGGAAAGAGAGCGGTCGCCCCTCGGACTGGGAGCACACGTGACTGAGAGGGACTACTGTGTCACCACCAGGGGTCGGCCTTCCCCCTTCACCCGACCACGTCCCTTCGAGTCGAGACTGGCAGCAACCAGTCCAAAGACGAGAACAGGGGACGCAGAGGTCCCGGGCGGTCGTGACTGAACACCCTTATAAGAACACTTTCGACCAGGGTTCCTCCCGCAACTACGTTACGAAGAATAAAAACATAAATCAATTACAAAAGTGTACCTGATTTTAGATTGATTTCAGGATTGACCAAGCAATCACAATTGATTCAAACAAAAGACTTTTCAGTTGTCAAGTGGTTCCTTTGTCTGTGGTTTTGCTGGGTACCTTAAGAGGTCTTCGGTCATGGCCAGTTGCGGCTCGGTGGAAGTCTCCCGTACTCTGGTCGGAGGCTTCTGGTCGGAGGACCACCCGGGGGGAGTCGAGGGGACCAGTCGGACCCGGGGAGTTTGAGAAGGCTCTATGGTCTCTCACAACTTTTGGGGCTCCGGAGGGCTCCTGGTCGCGGGTCGTCGGGACTCACGTGGGTCCTCCTCGTGCAGGTAGGAACCGGGAGTCTCCTCTCGTACGGGAAGCCGGGGCGCCGAGGTCTTGTCGGGGGGTCCCACCACAGGGTCCTGCGCCGTCTCCTGGGTGAGTCGTGATGCCTTCCTCTGAACCTCCCCTAGGAACCAGGGGGCTGACCCGGGTGGAGCGGGAGACCACGGGTGGGACCTCTTTTTGGGGAGTTCCCGGACGGACCCCGCCGGGGTCGCCCGAGGCACCTGCGGTAGCCGGCGCTCCTGTGCCGGGACTGACCGGGGTCTCTCCGACGTCCCCGGTGTGTGGGGCCACGAGTCCCCCTCCTCCGGACACCGGTCAGGCGACCGAGAGACTCCTCACCGGGGCAGGCCGACCTCAAGCTGAAGAGACTGCGGTGGTCGTTTTCCAGCGGGGGTGACGCCTTTGCTCCCTTCCAGGACCCAGAGTTCGGGGGGAGTTCCTCTGGTCTCCGCTCCGGGCCTTTCCGGGGGGACCTCCGCCCGTTCCCAACGCTCGAGCGAGAGGTACTCAGGCTGCCGGGCTCGTCCCATCTCGGTCTGCTGGGTCTGACACTGGACCGGCGTCTGTCACCTCTCCGGGCCGGGGGTCTCGTGGACGTCTCGCCGGCCCGGCGTCTCCGGAACAGAGACTCGGCCACTCGTGCCCGACCACCAGGAGGTCCCGTCCGCACTCTGGTCTCTACAGCGCACAGGGGGTCCACCCCCGGGACCCCTGGTCGTCCCCTCGTAGGGAAGTGACGCCCGTGGGACCCCTGTCCACCCCACGAGCACATCAGGTCCTCCCGGCAGACACGGAGACCTTCCAGGTCCTTATGGGACCGCGGAGAAGACGGAGGGTGGTGGGCGAGGGTCCTCACCCGAGCCACGACCCACTAGGGAACCGGTCCCAGGGTCGGGACGGGTGACCCCTGGTGGGGGGTCCGGGCGACACCTCTCCTCTCCGACGGTGTCGTTGGACCAGTCTGTCTCGTAGGCACTGTCAGGTCAGTATGTTCTGCCGTGAAATAAGTCGGAAGAGGAGTGCACTCTAGTACCCAGATCAGAGGTCGTGGCAGAGCTCCTGTCCGCCCTGCGCGCGAGGGTCCCGTCCGCTGGGGTCTCCGGCCCGACCTCACGTCGCCCTCGGTCTGTGAGTCTGTCGGGACGGTGAAGGGTGGGGTTGACACCTGCCCGGTGTACTAAGTCTTTAACACGAGACTCGACAATGGGTTTGTACTCAAACCATAAAATTATTTTTTGCGATAAAGATTTTTTCCACAACTGTGCGTCGGGTTCCTCCTCCGGGAGTCCACTCGACCAGGACGACGACACTGCAGGTGACGGACCTCCACTGCGACGTGTTTAATACGCCACGGAAGCGAAAGTTTAGACCTTAACCTATGAGGTTTCGCTGAGACCTTCGATGCAGTCAGAGGACTTAGGAATTATTGCCCCCCACAAGTCCACCGCGTTTCGTCCCTCTTCCGGCGACGCGAAGGTCGCCCGTGCCACAGTGTCGGGGCCCCTGAACTCGTGCGAGGACTCTTTCGAGTCCTTCCGCCCCCGTCCGGGGCCCACGGGTCGGCTGTTTGTCGGCGGGGCGACGGCGCAGTGTGGGGTACGAGTGAGGGTCGTGACAAGGGGCCAATGTCGGCGTGGGCCCGTGAGACGAGTCGACGTTATTTATTTCAAATCCTGTCATTTTTGTTCGTTGAGCTTTCCCTTCGGACGTCGTCTGTCCGGGCCCATGTCTGCGGCCTCTCCCCAGGGTGGCACGGTCCCACCGCCGTCACCCCTCCTCCACGACGGCGCCCCAGCCCCCGAACTCTTGTACTCCCCCGACGTGACCCACGGACCACTTCCGTCGTTCCACTCCTGCCCCGAGCCTTTCTGATCGGAGAGGAGTTCGTACGGCCGGTGGCGCTCGTGTTCGTTCGTGTGATGACGTCGCCTTTGGGTCCGGTGAGGTGTGCGCTCTATTGAGCATTTGTGGCTCCCTCGTGGATGTTGTGCGGGGACTTTAATGGCTTTATTTTGGGAAATCGTGGGTGGCGGGGGTGTTCCCACAGGTGACCTCCTGAGTCTCCATGAGGCGAGCAGGTGTCAGGCAGTCGCCGACTCGTGTTCCAGAGTCCAGTAGACCCTCGACACGGGGAAGCGAGCAGGACGGCCGGGGTGGTCGGAGTCCAGAGGGTCCCGGGTGCAGCCAAGTGGTGCCTCGCGAGACCGACCGGGACGGGTTCGGTCTGCCACGACCCGGTGCCGGTGGGCCGAGGGCCTGGACGGCGTACGGGCACCGGTCCCCGGAGTCCGTCTGTGTTCGGGGAACTCGCGGGGGTGTCGGAGACCCCACTCAGTGCGCCACTTTAGGTAGACTTGTGGGCCCCACACCCCACTCCACTACTGTAGGGTCGAATCTTCGTACTGGCTAAGGACGTGTCCCCTCCGAAGTAGAGGTTCCCGAAGTGGTCGTGGAGAGGACCGCAATTGACTACGAGTGAAACGAGTCGACCCGTCTGACAACGCACTCCTTCGAGTCGCGATCGATCGACTTCCTAATCCATTCTTAGGTTCCAGTGAGTCCTTTCCTGTACCTACGGGTGTACTCTCACAGTCTGCTCCAAGGGTCCTTGGCGCCTCTGTCACCCGCACCAAACGAGTGACCAAGTGTGACTGCGAGTCCTCAGGTTCAGGCGCTGTGTACTTCGACGAAGAGGTCCGGCTCCGCCGACACAGACGGCCCCCGTAGGGACGTACCCAGGAGAGGAGACGCCGTCTGCGATGGTCCCCCGTTCGTCCCTCCGGGCTCGGTGGAGTCCTCGGCCCCCCGACACGTCCCGGTGTTAAGGGCGACCGACCGGTGGGAACGGGCGGTGCCGACTCTGGGGTACCGCGACCCGGGGACGACTGGGTCTCTTCGGAGGGACCTGTCCGTGCCCCCGAGGCCCGACTGAGTTAGAAGTACCTTACTACTTACAATTTTTAATGAACCAATACTTCAAAGACTAAATAAGGTCTATTTTATAATCCAGGCAGTGATTCTTAGTGAAGTTTCGTTAGTCGTAGTGCAGCCCTGGTGACGTCACCCTCCCCCGCGCACCTCCGGGCGCACGGCCCCCCGACCCGGCCGGGATCAAGACGCGGAGCCGGCGAAGGAAGAGGCGAAAGAGGAACCGGAAGAGGAAGAGGAGGTGGAAGAGGAGGAAGAGGTCGCACCGGTGCTAGAGGCGGTGGACCGACCACCTCTACACCTGCAGAAGAAACAGGTGGTCGAGCTACTGGACACGTGTACCCTCCCCCGCGCCCCGAGTCCGGCGAGACGGGGAGTGTCGTCTCCGAGGGGAGTCTCGTGTCGGCCGCCCTGTACCGCTGACCGGTCCGTCCGGGAGCCGTGACAGGGGGACCCCCGACCCCAGGAGGTGGGTGCGACCGGAAGACTCCTGGTCTGGGGGCTGGGGTTCCTCGGCTGTCTGAGGTCTCGGGTCCGGTGTGTGTCGGCTCTCTCCCCGAGGCCCCCGTCCTCCGGGCTCCAGCGTCGGGACCCGTCCCGTGGTCGATCCGGAGGGCCCTGGGTCCCGGCGTCCGTCCACCCGACGTGTCGAGTCTCCGACGTCCGGTCCGAGGCACCCCGTCTCGCGGGCCTCATGGGTCTTCCCGACGCCCGTCTGGGACGTGGTGGTACCGGTCCTGCGACCCGTCGACTACAAGGCCCACTCTCAGGGGTGACCCGACCTCTGTGTCCCCGGGGTCTCTGCGGCCTCGGGTGGCCGAGGACTGCTTCCACCTCGGGTCGTGACCCCCGGCCCACGGAGAGTCCGGAGTCCCCAGGCTCTGGGTGGAACTGCTCCAGCAGCTACAGCTGGAAGGGCAGGAACAACAGCAGGTCCCGGCTGCGGTCCGAGTCGTCGAACGAGAGCCCTTACACGAACTAGACGAAGTACCGCGACTACTCGAGTCTCTGCGACTAGTGACAGAGAGACCCTTGTGTCGGACGTGTACCGTGGAGTGGGGGCGCCCGGGCGTCGGGTCTGGACTGAGTCGTCGGGAGGTGGGTCCCGGGGGACGGGGTAGTCGACCCATGGGGTCCGGTCGCGCCTGTCTCCCTGTCTCCGGTGGTGAGGTCTCGTCTATCTCCCCGTCTCCGGTGGTGAGGTTACGCCTGTCGCCCCGTCTCCGGTGGTGAGACTCACCAACGGCCAACGTGTGTCGGCGGACCGTACAGGTCGGAAAGGCCCCGCTACTCCTGTCCCCCGAGGAGTCCGGGCAGACACGGGCCCCGTCCCACCCTCCCCGGTGTGACGGGAGACTGTGTACTCCGTCCACTCGGTGTCCCGTGTCGTCCAATTGGACTCCCTTGTGACCGGGGACGTGCCCCCAGTACTGACGTCCTCGAGTCCTTCTCCCTCCTCCGTCCTCTCTCGCGCTACCAGACTCCTGTGTCCGTGGGTCGCCCCGACTCCGACGTCCGTCCTTCCGTCCCTCTCCGACCCCCACGACACTGGGTACCTCCGAGACCTTCCTGGTCGCTACCGTCGGACTCTCTTCCCACCCTCCCCGCCTACGTCTCTCTCGTCCGTTCGACGGTCTCCGGAAGGGGTGCGCCGTTGTCGTGGTCGGACGCGCACACGTCACAGACACGCACACGTCACAGACGCACACGTGCGTGCCTCACACGATCCTTCTGGACTGAGTCTCGGCGAAGTCACTGTCACAGCACCTCTTCGACGTGGACGATCTAGTCTCGCTTCCCCACCGACCGTCCATGCGTCCAACTCTTACCGCGGCTCAGTCTCCGGGGCCCTGCCTCAGGTTCCGCGGGTGAATGGGTCGTCCGCGCGGGAGCCGCCGCCCCGGGTCGAACGGGCGGAAGACCAGCCGGAGGTTGACGCGGTCGTCCGACAGGTAGACGGGCTAGTAAACGACGTGTGCGAACCAGTCGGAAAACGACCGAAATCTGAGAAGGTGCATGTAAAGAAGCGGTCAGAAACTTTCAAGGAAGAACTAGAGGACATTTAGGATTATTTTAATACATCAACATTTGTCTGGTAGAGTCCCGTTTTGGAATTCAAATGAAAAACATTTCATTGACCCAGTCAGGTCTGACGCAGTACCTTCGCCCTTCCAGACCCGACACAACCGTGTCCGGGCATCGCGGTCGGTGTTTCGACGAGGGAACACGGACAGGTGGTACGTCCAGACAAGAGTAGAAACTTTTGAGTTTGTACCAGAAGCATAGTTTCCTTTAAGCCTGAGAAAAGACTTGGGACTGACAAAAGGATTACCTACTTTCTTAGTTCCTTGCCCTGCCAGACGAAAGGGATTTTCGTTCACAGTGGCCCTTGTTGCCCTCCGCTGTACCCTTAATCCCCTGGACGTGGTACTCTCCCGACGGTGCTCCTCCTCCTCTCTTGCCGTTTAATAAAGATGGTTGGAGTTCTTCTTTTTTCTTGATCATACATTCTTTCGGATAAAACCCTTCAGTCCTTGTTTGCATTCCAAAGTGTGTAGTTCACTGGTCCGACGAGTAGACTACGGAAGTGCACGAATCTTTGGCTCTTCTGCGGACGAGCAGCGGATGTTCCCGCTCACCGGTCGTAAGGGCCCCTGCACCGGGGGCCCTTACGACCTCCTCGACGGCTCATCCTAAAGGACTTTGAGTCGAAAGGGAGGCGTCTGGACACCCGGTCGCCCGGACCGGACGACTTCGCACCGGCCCACGACTCGCGCGGGGTGGACCGACATCAGGACCTGCAGGGGGAAATCGTCGAGGTCGAGGAGGAAGAGGAAACAGTCCCTGAAGAAGACGAGGAAGTCAAAACTCGTGCGCAACGACTCATGCAGTTAAAGGAGAACTCAATAAAGAAGAAGGACCTTTGTTTTGGTTGGCCGTTCGGTTTTTGTGGATACACTTTGTCTCACTGACCGAAGGGGCCTTCCCGACCGGTGGAAGGACAGGTTCGGCGCACAGGCGCGTCCACCACCGCCGTGCGGGGCCACGGGGGGGTGCGGACTCCCGCGGACACGTCCGAACAGACCGTCTGTGGGTGTCTCGGTGGTGGTGGGCTGGCTCTTCGTCGTAGTGGGGTTTCCAAAGGAGCACAGTCCTTGGGGGGCGGGGCCCTGAAGACAGTGCTGTCTGAGTAACGACCCTAAGACTGTTTGCCACAGTGTGCCGAGCTCGAGGCAGTGAGACTCTACGTGGCACTGCCGTACAAGGAAATTGGCGGTGCATGTCAAGGTAGGCGGTCATGTTCCTCGGACGAGTGGGTGGTAGTGCCGATAAGAAGCGACAACAAGCCAGCGAGTCCGCACAGGCTGAGAGACGCTGGGGTGTCTGACGTCGTGCGGTCCGGAGGGACAGGTAGTGGTTGCGGGTCTCGAATGAGTTTGAGTATAGGTAGCTCATCCACTACGGTAGGTTGGTAGAGTAGGAGACAGCAGGGGAAGAGGAGGACGGAAGTTAGAAAGGGTCGTAGTCCCAGAAAACAGTACTCAGATCTTTTGTACCGACCAGGGAACTTAAAGGTGTATGCAATCTTATTCGAACAGTTGCAGTTGTTGTTTCCTACGACCCTAACACCACCAGGACTTAGGTGTCTAGTCTAGTCACTTCAGAGAGTCAGCATAAGTTGAGAAACACTAGGGTACTTAACGTCGTGCGGTCCGGAGGGACAGGTAGTAGTTGCGGGCCTCAAGTGAGTTTGAGTGTAGGTAGCTCAGGCACTACGGTAGATCGGTAGAGTAGGAGTCAGCAGGGGAAGAGGAGGACGGGGGTTAGGGAGGGTCGTAGTCTCAGAAAAGGTCACTCAGTTGAGATGCGTACTCCACCGGTATCATGACCTCAAAGTCGAAATCGTAGTAAGGAAGGTTTCTTGTGGGTCCTTGCTAGAGGAAATCTTGCCTGACCAACCTAGAGGAACGTCGGGTTCCCTGAGAGTTCTCAGAAGAGGTTGTGGTGTCAAGTTTTCGTAGTCAAGAAACCGTGAGTCGAAAAGAGTGTCAGGTTGAGAGTGTAAGTATGTACTGGTGACCTTTTTGGTGTCGGAGCTGATCTGCCTGGAAACAACCGTTTCATTACAGAGACGAAAAGTTGTACGATAGATCCAACCAGTATTGAAAAGAAGGTTCCTCATTCGCAGAAAATTAAAGTACCGACGTCAGTGGTAGATGTCACTAAAACCTCGGGGGGGGTTTATTTCAGACTGTGACAAAGGTGACAAAGGGGTAGATAACGGGTACTTCACTACCCTGGCCTACGGTACTAGAAGCAAAAGACTTACAACTCAAAATTCGGTTGAAAAAGTGAGAGGAGAAAGTGAAAGTAGTTCTCCGAAAACTCAAGGAGAAGTGAAAGACGGTATCCCACCACAGTAGACGTATAGACTCCAATAACTATAAAAAGGGCCGTTAGAACTAAGGTCGAACACAAAGAAGGTCAGGTCGCAAAGAGTACTGCATGAGACGTATCTTCAATTTATTCGTCCCACTGTTATATGTCGGAACTGCATGAGAAAAAGGATAAACCTTGGTCAGACAACAAGGTACAGGTAAAGATTGACAACGAAAGACTAGACGTATATCCAAAGAGTCCTCCGTCCAGTCCACCAGACCATAAGGGTAGAGACCTTCTTAAAAGGTGTCAAATAACACCAGGTGTCTCAGTTTCCGAAACCGTATCAGTTATTTCGTCTTTATCCACAAAAAGACCTTGAGAGAACGAAAAAGCTACTAGGTCGCCTATAACCGTTAAACTAGAGACCAAGGAGACAGAAAAGATTTTGGTCGAACTGGTAGTCCCTCAAGTACCAAGTGTATAACGACTTCGGACCGAACCTCTTACAACTCGTACTCGACCGTTCTTAATTGCAGAATGGTTGTAGTTCAGAAGTGCAGGTCCTCACGTCACTTCGAGCGATGCATGACGAAATTAAGTGGAGTTGTTGTCAAATGTCGTAGGACATGTCCAGAAGCACGAATAAAGGTTTAAATAGGGTTCATCAAGTGAAAACCCCATACTAGATGGACACTATACAAAGACTTTTAAAGTTGAACCAACAAGTAGAGATCGTGATTCATGATACGTGAGAACCCACCAGTGCAGTAGACACTTGTCAGGTGAAGGTGCACTGAGGTAGAAGAGGAGCAGACTGGTAGGACCGGTCTGGGACGCCGGTTACGCCTCGTCGACCCCACGTCTGTGGGGGTCGGAAACCCACAGGAGACTAGTCCCCGCAGGGAGCGCCGGGACGCCAGTCTTCCGAGTGGGGTGCAGTCGACTCATGTCCCGAGTCAAGTCGGGGCACGAAAGGTGTGGAAACGACTCTACTGGCGAGTGCCAGAGCGAGAACAGACAATTGCACGAGCACTGTGACTACAAAGACATAAGGGGTCTGTTCGGGGTGGCCCAGTCCCACGTAAAAGATTGACAAACCATCGCAGGTGGGAGTAGGTGCTCGTGGGCCGTGAGTAGGACTGGCGTGACCGAGGAGCGACGCCGCCCGTCCGGAAGAAGTGACCGCGCCCTAAGAGAGCCGCGTCTCGAGTCCGGGGTCCCGTACACCCGAAGTCGTCGCCGCCGAGCGCCCGACTCGGACACCCCGGGAGGGCCTAGTCGCTACCTTGGTGCGGGGGGCGTACCCGTCCGCCCGAGAACTGGTGACTGGCGGTCCCGACGACCAGTGCTACGTGGCAGGAAGAGTGTCGTCCGCGGGGAGTGCAGGACCTCAGACGCCTCGTGTCAGACGAGTCCTGTCTGGGGAAGACGCCGACGGAGACTACGGGGACCACACCGGAGCCCTCCACGAGTAGAGTCCCAGGAGGAAGAGAAGTCGAAGGACGGTCCTCACACACGCCACGTCCTTCCTGTAGAAGGGAAGCACACGCGTGCGCGTGCGCGTGCGCGTGGTCGTGGTCGTCGCACGCGATGCGACGGGGCTTCGGAGAGGGGCACCACTCCAAAAGTCGCTGTGTCAAAGGACTTCGATGGACCCAAGGGACGGGGACGCCTGCCGGCTGTGGGGTTCTGGCGACGTGACGTCTGTCCTCGCCGTGGCGGGACGAGAGACTCCGTAGAAAGAGTCCTTGACTCCAAGAAAGAAACTTCAAAACACACGAAGGACGATTCAGTAGGAACCGTTGGGAATCAAGTGTTCGAGAGGACTTTCAACTTTGTAGGAAGAGACAGAGTCAGGATTAAGTCACCGTTGCCCTACGGAGAGAGAGGTGTGTCTATCGGTCAGTAGGACCGGACTCACGCCTGACTCCTCGGGAAGGAGGTCCGACGCGAGACGCCGGGGCTGGTCTGGGGCGGAGACAAAGCGAAGGACGGAGGCGGGGTTTGACAGAAGTTTTTCTGGGACCAAGGAGGCCGGGACTGGCAAGGGTCCAGAGGAAAGTTCGGCTCCGGTCGGGTCCGAGGGTCCTCGGAGAAAGGAGCTCGGAGTGCAGCCACTGCACCTCACGACTAGAAGTGGACAGAAGGTCCGGTACTGGTCCACTTCGTCTCGGGTGACCCGTATAGGGTCCGATGCGGTCGGGGGCACGTGGTGACGAGGGGCTTTCGACGTGGACGTCTGTGTCGAGTGAAGTCGTCCTGGGGGGGTTTGACTGTGAAGTACGAAAGAGAAGAGTGTACTTGTCGAAAAGAGGTGGGGCACGGGGTAGTGTCCGGGAAGGATGGGTGGCCGGACCTCCCGATCGCAGGGGGTCGAGGAGGCTCCGGGACGTCACCCCGAAAGGGGAGGTGAAGGCTACTGGGGTACGAGGGGGAGTCCCGAGGTAGGAGTGTGGCATGGGGGACCCGGGAGCCATGTGGAGTGGTTCGGGTCGGGGTGGGTCCACAACTGTCCGCACTGGAGTGTCCCAGGGGGTGGGGTGTTGAGCGACCCTTGGGGGTCTGCGTTGGGCACGGGACGGAGGAGAGAGGATGAGGTCGATGACTACTGCGACGAGGACGGGTACTTGTGTGGGGGGTGGGTCGAAGAAGTCTTCGAAGAGGCGGGCGGTACGGAGACATGGTTCCGGGCGGGCCGCCGTCCCCACAGGGGCTCACGCCCAGTACCGTCCCACCGCTCCGACGGTCTTCACCCGTGGGTCCTTGCGTCGTGCAGCCTTCCACTGTCGTCCAACCGGAGGCGCTCCCGGAGTGGTCGGAGGGACGACCCGGAAGGCGGGCTCCTCGTGCCCGACTCGGTTCCGGCCCGGCGGAGGGGAGGCCCGAGCGAGAGGTGCGGGGCGCTGGCAGGTGGCAGTGGGAGGCGTCGGTCCGACGTCGGTAGGTCCGGGCGTAGGAGCCCTCGGGGACCTCGGCGACCGTAGACCGCCGACGTGTGACGAGGGAGACCGCTCGCGACAATGGAAGTTCGGAAGGTCCTGCCCGCGCGACAGGAAGTCCTGGAGCCTTCCGTCCCAGTGTCGTCCGAGAAGGTCGACGTCGAGTCGGTGGCCGGAGGGACCCCGCGGAAGTCGGTGATGGAGTCCGAGGCGAAGGAAGACTTTCCGTTCCGGCGACGGCCGAGCCGTGGGAGTTGTCCTGGCGTCAGAAGACCCCGCAGGTGCGGCCGTCTGTGTGGCGCCCGGTCTCGCGGCAGAGGCACTCCCACCAGACGCCTCGGACTGGCCGGCCGTCGTCCGGGTGGGGGGGCTCCGAGCGGACGTCCTGCGAGGCTCGGTCGCGGCTCACCCCACTCCGTGTGAGGGCGGCGAGGAGGAGGTCCGGGGTCGCGGGTGTCCCGGAGCCCGGGTCTGCCGTCGCGGGCGAAACGGGCGCGGGCGGGGTGAGTGGCGACGGACCCGGCGCCGGCGGACCGAGAAGGCGACGTCGAGGAAGAGTGCCTCGAGGACGACCTACCGGCGGAGGAGGACGTCGCACCGGAGGTCGAAGCGGAACAACAGGTGGACGAGTGGGAGGTCGAGCCGGCGGAAGTGGACCCGAAGGAAGCGGAAGTCCCTCCCCTCGGACACTCGCACGACTGCGTCCCGTCCGCAGGGACGGTCGCGTCGGGACCGCGGGTCGGTCACGGAGACCCGCGACAGGGAAGGTCCGGACTAAGGGTTCCTCCTCCTGGGGTTCCCAGTGGAAGGGTGCAGGGCGTCCCGGGAGTCCCCTCCTTCCTGTCTGCTCTCACTCGACCCCCGCAGAATCTCCCGGGCCGGTGTGCGTGGTGCTAGAGGCCCTCCCAGACGTCCCAGCTGAACTCGACCAGCCGCCCGCTGTCCCAGAGCCCTTCCATGTACCGGGCCCTGTCCTACTCGTCGCTGCAGCCCTAGAGGACCACGTCCACGTCGAGGTCGGTGACACTCGCCCTCCGCTCCGGGTCCGAGTGGAGGCCGGACCGACGGGCGCCCCGGACCGGCTTGGGAGGGGACGAGACCAAACACAGCCCCTCCCCTCCCCCCGCGTCCGACCGTCGCTGGTGACGTCGTCGTGGATTCACTTGGGACAGCGGGCTCGTTCGAGAAGGTCTTTGTGGAGTTCGGGATGTTCCCCAGACAACCGGTGGTGCGAGTGTGGACGACGGGTGGAGTCCGGGTACTCACCGTCTGCGGGACGTCGCTTCGGTGCCCTTGACCCCTTGTGACTCGTCCTACTCCGCGACCCCGACGACTCTCGTCCCGGAACGCCAGACCGACCGGACCCAGAGTGAACGGGTGTGGGGACCGGAGGCGTCTCCCTGCACACCCTTAGAGGGTCCTTCGACCGGACAGGGAGCCCGTAGGAGTGTTCTGGTCCGCCTCGCCGTCCTTTCTGAGGTCACCACTGGGTCTTGGGCGCTCCCACCGGGTCCCGGGACGGGTTGCGTGGACGAAGTCGACCGGGGCGTCCGCCAGAAGACACTGTGGGTCCCGGGCGTACGGAGCGCGGGCCGTACGGCGGACGTCGAGGAACTGCAAGTCCGACAGGTGCGGGAGGAGTCGCTAGTCGACAGTTTCCTTCTTCGACCACTGGAGACCTCCCGAGTGGGAGGAGTCCCTCCCAGATACGACAGGGGTACGGGTGCGATCAGATTCGCACACTAATCTTGGAGGGGTTGTGTGAGACGGTTTGTACTCTGTTTGTAGGGGCGGGGGTGGGTTCCATGATCAAGACTCAAACGTCCCTGGTCTGTCAGACTGTCTCCCGCCCTGGAGTCCCAGTTCCCGGTCCTGGGTGGCGCCCTACGTTTCTACGGGTGGTCCGGGTCCGGGGTGAGACGGACTTGGGGCGTCAGGAGGGTAGGGGGGTGTGCCGGTCGTAGGAGACGCGAGGGTCCTGCCCTCTCCTTCCTGACCTGACCCCACTGACGTGAGGTGTACGGAGAACTGGGAGGGACACGTCGGACTCCGGTGTCGCTTCGAGTGTCCTCACGGGTTCCGTCTACCGTGTCGGGACCCCAGAGCTCCTCGGACACGTCCCTACTCCCTACCCTCTCCTACTACCCGTTGTCACGGGGGACAGTTGGGCCCCTGTCGACGTCGTGGTGCACGTCGGCGCACCCAGGGGCAGTGTGGACTGCCCACCAAAGTCGCGTGCCGGTCCTCCGCTACGACTCGGCGCGGGCGCTCCTGGAGTGCACCGGGGAAATCTGTGCCGGCGGGGGTCCGTGTTCACACGAGATGGGAGACAGCAGGCGTGCGACGCCTTCGAAGGTCCTCCGGGACTTCTGGGTGCGTCGGGGACACAGCCACTCGTACGGCATGGGTGTTGCCAGGACGAGGGTGGCGAGTGGGTCCCGCCCTACAGACCGGACGGGGGTCGCGACTCACCATTACTCTGAGCCGCACTCCTGAACGGGACGAGCAGGAGGTCGTCACGGGCGCCGGGGAGACGCGCGTGGGGAACGCGTGTCGACGTAGGAAAAGGTCCCCGACGAGACTGCCGTCCTACGTAGGTCGAGTGGTGCTCCACTGGACGTCCCCGGAGTAGGGTAGGAGGGGGCGTCCGACTCGAACAGGGTCACGGTGGCGACCCGTGCCTCAGGTAGGGACGAAGGTGCCGGCGTGGAGCGGAGTGCTCCCACTGAGCGGTCGTCCTCGCTTCGGACGACGAACGGTCTGTGCCAGCGAAGGACTACGAGGTGGTCTCGGACCGAAAGGAAGTAGACTTTTGTAGGACTAAAGGGGAAGTAGGGTCAAAAAAGATTTAAAAATTAAAAATAAAAACGACTCATGTCCTGACTCAACTGACAAGAAAGAAAAAAAGGTCGTGTGTTTCTTTGTGAAAGGTCAAGGAGGACCGAAGGTCCGAAGACTACTCTTTACGCGAAGGTGAGTTTGGCAGGACGTCAGAGAGAGTCGCGAAAGTCTTAATGAGCAGAAGGGTCACAAACAGGCTAGGACAGAAGCACACCCAAAGACACCCACGCAGGACAGACCCTAAGTGAACCAAAGGATTCGGACATCTAGGTGCAGAAAATGGCATAGACCCCTTGCCGGCTACCAGTTGTGCGGGGTGACATAGACAGGTGAGTCACGACCGCGGGTGGGTGACGGAAAAGAGTGACTCCAGGAAGGAGGACCAAGAATCGTGCTCCTCGCTAAAAGTTTCCACTGACCTGTGAGGTCCAACCCCCGATGCTCCAGGACCGTGAGAGCGGAAGACAGGATCGCCCGAGAGAGATGTCGTGAGACCGCCCCCACACTGTGGGACACAAGTGCCCGCACATTGCCTGTCAGACCGTAGATGGTTAGGTTTGATTGTCGGTGTCAACAGATGTAACGGGGACACCTGAAAGGACCCACATGTTTTCAGCATAAAGTTTGAGAGGTTGGTGTCTGGGGCTGGAGACAAAGGGGAGGACGGGTCAGTCTCCGCGGAGGTCGACTGGTGAGGACGGCGTGGTCCCCATGTCCGGTTCGGCGTCGAGGCGGAGGCGAGTAGAGGACCGGGGGTAAAGACGCTTGACACTCGTGCACGAGGAGGTTGTCGCGACTCGCGAGACACTGTAGTCAGTATGGACACTTAACGTAAGACCCGTACAAGACCTTGTCCACCCCACACCGGAGGTGACTCCGGCCCCGTCTCCGAGAAGGCTGACGACCTGGCCCATCCAACTGAGACCCGGGGGCAAACGCACGAGCGACCGACCCTCCCCGTCCTCTCGGAGGACGGACCGGGGAGAACTGCGGTGAGATCGTCCATCCTGCCCCACCCCCTTGCTCGGTCGGGAGCGCCTGGAGTGACTGTCTCGAGGCGACCGTGTCGGGGGTGGTGGGTCGTACACCCCCTGCTCAAAGGGCACCGCAGACCGACGTCGTCTCGTCCGTGAGACAGAATGGTGCACTGGGGCAAGGGAACCAGTCTCCCACCCGAAAGTTCCATACAGGAGTGGTCGCTAAAGACCGAAGAAGTCCGGGTTCCGACCTAGAGACTCCGTGTTCTGGAGGGTTCAGTAAGGACCCCAGAGTCCCCGAAGAGGGACGAAGGGTCTGAAGAATGCGTACAAAAGTGGAGCACAGTCCTCCTTTCGTACGGGGCAGGTGGAGAGTTGTCGTTTCTAGACCGGCGGGGGGTGGAGGGTCCTTAGGGTCGTGACTCCAGTCCGGCGGACAGGGGGCCACCCCGTCGGTGTACCGTCCGAAAGGTGTCTCGCCTTCGTCGTGCGGAGAAGTACGGACGCTCTGCGCCATGACTAGACGAAGACCTCTCGTTCTGCCTCTAGGGGCAAAGTGGACTTTTGCCCTGAGAATCTCCTACCTAAATTCTTATTAGTCGAGTTCTCCTTCTCTCCCATCCATTGGTCTACATGACCCCCCGCACCACAAATTACTCTGCTACCTTCGCGGTCTTGGTCCTTTGTCCTCGTGTTTTTGTGGCGGAGTCTGCAATGACGTTCTGACGATTCACGTTTGTCTTAGACTCCGTGACGTCTCTCTCTGCCGGCAGAAGTCTCCTGTCGTTGTCCGGACCGCCGACTGTTCGTGAGTCGTCGTAGAAATTTGCACTTTTTCTGGACACTCGGGACCCAGGGGACGGGTCGCTGTGGGACGTCCTCCCTCCGATTATGTCTCCCCTGAGCAGGTCACCTCCTTTGTCCGTCCTTCCGGGCCCCAGTCCTCCTCTTTGTGCGCCACCTCGTGTCTGTAATCGAGTCCGCGTCTTTGCGTCCGTTACGAGCGTTCCCTCTCCCGTTCACGCCGCCCCTGAGACTCCCCGGGGTCGTGCGCACACCGGGCTTTTCGTAGATGAGACGGTCTCAGGACATGAGTCCCCTCGGCCGACATTTGAGATCTCTTTGTCGAGTTCATTGTTCATTTATTCGATTGCCTCTCTCCTGTGTTCTTATTTATGGATTAATTACGTTTTCTTCCGTTCCTTTCTCTAATTCACCTCTTCTTTGTCCTTCTCATTCCCGATTCGTGTGGTCGATGCTCTGTCCTCCGGCAGGTGCGTCCGGTCTCGTCGTCGTTCGTGTGCGCCGTCTACGTTCCTGCCCCTCGGCCTTCCCTCTGGTCGTCGGTCGACCGGGTCGAGAGTCTGTGGTCCACGGTGTCGGACTTCCGGCTTCCTCGTGGACTCTCCTACGCCCCGAGGAGCTCTGGCGAGGGGCATTTGTGTATGAGCTCCACGCGACGTCCGGTCCCCCGTTGGTCCAGCACCAGTCCTGGACGAAAACTGAAGGACGGGAAACCAGCCCTCCGGGGTCAAGATCCAGTGACAAAGATGTCCTAGATAGTTGCTAGACCCCGTTTTAGATGCAACTTTTCATAACGAATCGCACGAGAAACCCCTTCGTGTTGCAATCGACTTCATTGCCAATTATTTGGTGCTGTATGGACACATTACTTTGTAGTCCGACGGCACTTCGGGTGGGAGAGTCACGGATGGAGGACAGTGCCTCTACCTGACAGTGCCGCCGACTCGGGGCACGCCGGGGTCGTGAGCGGGGCCTCGGGCCGGCGCGCGGGTGGAACAGCAGGCGGAACTACCTCGCGTCGGCGTACCACTCGACCTTCGCGTCCTTCAACAACCACGGCTACCTGACGTCGAGGTCGTCGAACGTGTCGCGGTGGTCGACGCCCGCGCACTCCAACAGGTCCCAGTCGAGCAGGAGTTTGTTGAACCTTTTTGCGTACTAAAGGAGCAACGACCCGGAGAGCGGGCAGAGAGCCTAGACGCCCTCGGTAACATTCCCAGTGATGGTCGTCCGACACACAGGGGGGGGGGGGCCGTCGGGGTGTTGAGAGCCCGTGTGCGGAGTTCAGTCCTGTTTCGTCTTCCCGTCGAGTTGCGAGTCCCTGGGGGTGTCCCTCGCCGGGGACCCTGGGTCCCGTAATACGCCGTGTGCCCAGGCCAGGGACCTGGAGCGTACGACACGGTCGTCCCGTCTCTACCGGCCGTCCTTCTTCGGCCCCAGAGAGGTACACCCCGTCCTCCGGGCGGAGGGGGGACTGACACCTGTACCGGTACCCCGTCAGACAGGGGAGGAGGGGACAGTGTTGACACCCGGGAGTCAAGGAGGGGGTCCCGGCTCCGTCAGTCCTCTGGGTCTACTCCGACCACCTGCCGTCACGTGTAGGAGTCCTGTCGCCACACCGGAGGTGCCCGTGCCCCGCCCTGGTCAATGTAGGGACGTCGGGGCCGGGATTTGGGGTCGGAGTGGTACGTGTCACTTTCTCCCCCCTTCCTGCCGTTCCTCGCGGAGGCCTCTTCCGTCCCCGGGGTCGGAGATTGGTCGAGGCCCCCGGTGTCCGGGTCGGTGCCCCTGCGTCGTGGTGTCGTGGAAGACCTTCTTGTGCCTCTTCAGAAACCACCGTGAGGGGAACCGTCGGAACAAGAAGTCCCGGTAGAGGAGCTACCACAGGACGTCCTTGAACCGGTCGAGGTCGAACTGGGCGTCGAGGAAAAAGTCGGAGAGGAGGACACTCCAGTCTCTCCCGTGACGTGGGGTCGGAGGTCGGCGGCGGAGGACCTGCCACGTCGGGGTCGTCGTTCACGTGACGGGGTCGGGTCGGAGGGCGTACGGGGGACTGTCGTGAAGGAGGTGGCTACTCGACACAAGGTTTTGGAAGATCGAGTACTGAATCCGTTAAGACACACCGTGTGAGCGGGGGACGTTGGGGGTTGGTGTCTACCCTGGTGTTTAAGGTATGTCTCGATCGGTCATTTCGAAAAGTCTGGGACACCCGACTCGGTGCCCTTCGTACTTCCGGTAGTCTGTCGTGTGTGTGTCGCCCCGTGCGCACAGGGGTTTTCCGGAGGGACGGGCCCCCCCGTCCCGGCCGCACCCGGAGCCGACCGGTTGGAGTGGGATCTCGGCACAGTACGGGGTACTTGCCCAGAGGAGACACCGAACCCCTTGTGACGAGATCCCTTCGACACTGGATACTGTGAGAACTTGTTACGTCGAGGTATTGATGAAGTTCGACCCCGACCTTGTCCGGCCAGTGGAACGACCTGACCCAGAGCTTGCACCTGCCGTCGTACAACCCCTTCTCGAAGTGTCGCTGCCCGTCGTCCTTGAGGTACTTCCCGTGGTGGTGTTTCTGGTCCTTCCCGTGCTCCGCCTTCTCCAGTCGCGTCTACGCCTCTTTGACCTGCCCGTCTCCCGGCTCCCACTGGCCCCTCGTGCGGAAGGGTGTTACCGGTCCCGTCGCCACCGCCCGGGAGGGTCCCTCGCCTGTCCCGAGGCGTCCGTGGGGTCCCCGGTTTGGAACCCCAAAGTCTTTTGGACCCACGCCCCCGAGGGGCCGTCCGGTCACCAAGTCTGGGGGCGCGGGGGTGACGTCTCCCGCGCCCAGTCTGGGGACCGACCCCGAGATAGTGGGTACGACACACCCCATGCCGGTTTTCTCAAAATTTTTCCTGTTCTTTTCGGCCCACCCTCGATTGGGACACACTCTTCGCCCCGGGTAGTGGTCGTCGACGACGTGCACCCGGCCGGGTCCCGAAGGCGTCAACGGGGGACCGGACCGTCTCTCGTCCTGTTTTGGTACGGGACTCCCGACCGGCAGTCGTGTGAAGGCCTAAGGTGTGCGACTATTTTTAGTTGAGACAAAGAGATATGCGAGTTATTCGTTTACCTTTTACTTCAAAAATTTTAAGGTAAATGGATGTTATTTGTCTTATACCTTCGTTAGGTCTTCAGGTGCCTACCCACTTCCTCATTTGATTTAACACCAGATGCGTGTCCTACCTTTCAATGAGTCCTTTCTCTCAGACTGGGGACAGTGTTCCCACTCGGAACTCCTGTCACACGAGTCACCTTGGTCGGCCAGTGTTTCCTGTCTGGGAGACGTTCGGGTGACTACACTCCAGAGGGAGGAGACTGAAGGTCTCCTCAGTCTAGCTCGGAGCCCTTCGTCTTACCACCCCGGTCTTCGACCCCGGGTCTCTGCCCCTTACAATAAATTTCCTCCGGCAAAGTCGACTCCTTCTCTAAATTTGGCAAGAACACCATAGCTGAAGTGGTGTTACACTTACCTGAATTACAGTGTCTGACAAATAATTTTTACCAACTTTTATTTAAAATCCCACGTATAAAAGGATGTTTCCGTTTAAGGTAAGTTTATAGTACTTTTTTGTACCTTGGTGTGTGTCGACGCCTCCTCTCTCCCTTCTCGGGGCAGACTGAGGGGTGTGCGGGGCCTCCCCGGGGTGACAGATAAGAGGCTGTGTCCCCCAGAAGTGCGGGACGACGGGGTCGGGGCCAGTCGATACGGAGGTCTCGGCCCCGGGAGACACGCCCGCCACGCCTGCGCGGGTAATGGACGGACGCGAGCGCCGCCCAGTCCGACACCGGCACCTCCTACGCGGTCTCGCACGCGCGGCGCTAGAACCACAGCTAGGTCTCGTCCGCCTTCGGCACCATTATCACGAAGTCGAGCAGGTCCTGCGCGACGGGGTCCCCGAAGGAGTGGCGGCGGACACGCCCGCCCGACATGTGCCCCGGCGGGAGGAGGTCGAAGAACAAGAACAGGAACTCGCTGGCCTCCCTGAAGAGGTGGTGCCTCAGTAGCGGGTCGCCCGCGCTCGTCACGGTCGTCGCGTGCCCCTCCTCGGAGCCGCGGCGGTCGTGGCGCGTGCGCGCGAGCCCGGAGTCGCAGGTCGTCGGGTCCCGCAGCGGCGCCTTCCTTTCCATGTGCCCCACCTGCCCCCGCGTCCGCGGGTTGCCTTCTCCGGAACTCCTTCTTCTTGTCTTCAGGGCCACTCCGCGGTCGGCGGACGGCTCCGCCGGGTCGGCCGGTCAGTGTGGAGGGTCGGTTGACACGGTCGACCTGTCTGTCTGAGGGCCGGGGTAGGACCGTCCCTCGGTGCGGGTGGCAGTCTCCACTTCCCCGGCGAGTGTCTCCAGAACACCCTCCGGTCCCCCCGACCGGCCACGGGTGTCGGAGTTGCCTCGTCCAGTCTGTGTTGGTTGGTCGTTTCCGAGTTGGGGGTCCCGTCTGTCTGGGTCGGAGACCCACCCCGGGGGCCCGGTCACGAAAGGGGATTCTCCGCTCGTGATGGTTCTGGAAGGCCGAGGACTCGTTCAAGACGTTAAATCCCTCTTACAAGGTCAGTTCTCACTCGGCCTGGGCCCGTAGTCGCCTGGTTTCCGGAAACACGTCCTGTTTCCGCGTCTCATCTCGGACGTCGGGTCCGGGCGGGGAGGAGGGCGTGGCGGGGGAGGCGGTCCGGGGCGGACACGGGCGACCCGTGGGGTGTCCCGCCCGAGACGGGGCGCGAAGGAGTCCAGGGACTGGGACGTCCCGGTGGGACACGAACGGGAGAGGTTAGGAGTGTACGCCTGGTGGAGGGTGCCCTGGCGACCGAGGTCCTCCGGGTCGCTCCTCGCCCACTCGACGGACGTGTGGAACCGCGGCAGAGGTGACCGTGGTGTAGTCCAGGCGTCCCGTGGACTCGGACGTCGTCGTTCTCTTGGTCACACGAGGGGGTACGCTGCGTCGACACGAGCGTCCCACACGGACGTCTCCCGGTGAGCTCCTCCCGGCGACCGACGTCGGACTCAAAGACCTCGGACGTGGCCCGTGAGAGGTCGAGAGTCACGGGTAGGTCTGGATCGTGCCGGGATCCAGAGCCGTGTTGGTTCTCCGGGAGGAGGTGACCGTCTTCCGGAGAGCCTTGGGTAGCGGCTCCGTGTCGGATGCGCGTGTCGAGGGGAAGACTCAAAGTGCGGAAGCACAGAGCGGACAGGGCATCTCTGGAGAGGGAGAGTGCGTGTTCAGGTGGGACCCCACCGGTCTCCGGGTCGTTGTCCCGGCAAATAACGGCCGTGTGGGAGTGAAGGAGGGTGGACAGGCCGGTAGAGACGCGTGGACCACACGACGGTCGTCGCCCCTGAGCTCCAGACACGTCGGGCCGGGTCCAGTTTGAGGTCAAAGCAACGACTGACGGTGTACTGGACTCTGTCCGTCGGAGGGGCGAAGCGCTCGTAGGGAACCCTTACTTGGGACCTGTCGAGGAGCCCGTGCGAACCCCGCCTCTGCGGCGGTCAACCCCACCTCCTTCGAGACGGGAACGTGCGTCCCCGTGACGTGCCGGTGCAACCGAGACCGGTCGACCCGTCCCCACCGGCACCGGACAGAAGACAAGGTCCGGGAACGAAGACGGAATTTCCCGGTCCGGTCAGGACAGGGTGGTCAGGGAGTCGGGACGGGACAGGGCTCAGGGTCGTCGACCTCTTGCCGAAGCGGGTCTCGGGTCGCCCCGGGGGTGGGCGTTTGAGACGGGAGGGTCGCCCGCCACTGGTGCGGGTGGGTCCTTCCACGGAGCGGAGGGCAGAAGTGGTCCGAGTTGATGGGTGAAAAGGTTGGGGAGATGGATCCTCCGTTCACCGAAGGTGCTCCACACTGCAGTCACTGTTCCGCGTCGGTCCTCCGCTCCTGTCTCTGGGGCCTTCCGTCCGCGTCGTCTCGTCGGGCCCCACGCAGCCCGCTCCCGACACTCCCGGGTCCTTGGGCCGACGGAAGTCCGTATCGGCTCTCCAATAGTTGGCAGATTAGTCCCTCTAGATCGATAGAAGTTTTTCATGTTTAATATATTAAATAGTGACTTTTTTTAGAGGTTCTTTTGCTTTGATTGGACCCGTGGCGACGGAGAACCACCCGTCTCCCACCGGGGCGAGAGCGGTCGACGGTCCCGGGTCCGCAGGTACAGGACCTTCACGGCCGGGGAGTCGACACGCCTCGGTCCTGGGGCGGTGGGTGGGGTCCGGGACGTCGGAAAAGGAAGAGAGAAAACCCTATTGGGTAGAACTCTCTCTCTCGCCCCCACACACGTGTCGTACGGTTCACTTTCGTCGCAGAGTTGTCCCTCGTGTACAACGACCTCCTCCGGGCCGGACAGACGGGACTCCTGCGCCCACGCGTAGGTGGAGTCGGGTCGTGGGACGGTTGTGGAAGGTCCTCTCTTCACTTCGTCCCGGTCGTCTCGCAGGCTCCGCGGGCGACGTCCCTGGGCTCGTCGAGAGGTGTATCGGTACCGAGCTGGAGTATGTGTGGACGGTTGGGTCCCCAGTCGCACGGATCTGTCGCCGGGCTCCAGCCCGGTCCCCCCACGGCTGGAGACACGGGGGAGTCGAGGAGTCCCGTTTGTCCTTTCCCTTCCGTCCTACGTCTCACGTAGTCCGTTGTCCGTGGCACCGGGCCTCGACGGGGGTTTCGCGTCCGCGGGTCCCTGGGTTCCCCTGGGGTGGTAGCGGGCGTCCTGTCGCACGAGCAGCCGACCCTGGACCCGTGGCGACGGGTGTTGTGGGCGACCTCCGAACCTCCGGGGACCTGTCGGAACACTCCCGTGAAATTGAAAGATTCACGACACTTAAATATGTTACGATCGCAGTGATATTGCGTACAGTGCCATTGCGCACTCACTGATGTCGAGAGATCAGTGTCTGGACCGATGGCTCTGACCTTTTGGATGTGGCCTACGTTCGCGTAGCCCTTGTCGGTTCTTTGTGCTGCCACGCGAACCGCCAATCGGTGGTCCACTCGGCCTTTGTTTGAGTGTCTCGACTCGTTCCCCGGCGTGTGTACGGCGGTTGTTGGTGCCCCTTTCGCCTGTGCCCCGCGAGGACGTGGAGGTCTGCCCCGCGAGACGGACGCGTTCCTTGGGGGGGGGGGGTCTCTCTCTTCCAGATTAACTCCTTTTGTCGAATGGCGCCCTTCTGACGTTTCAGTTGTAGGGTTCACTGCGACGTTCGAATTACGGTGAGGTCCATGTTAGGGGTTTTCTGGTAAAGTCTCGACTTGAGTAAGTCTTCCAGCAGACCTTCCGTCACCCCCTTGTCTCCGTGGTGGTCCCCGCCTGGGAGGGACGGGTTCCCGCCGCCCGCGTGGTCGGGGTGCTCGTGACCCCAGCGACTGGGCCCTGTGGCGGGGTGGTGGCCCGACCAGGTCTGGCCGCTCCGGTCAGGTGTGCGTCGCTATCGGACAAACCGTCAGTGTTGGAATTTGGGTTGCTGAAGTGCGGTTTTGGGCTGTCGACTGGGGCTCCCTGGTGTGGGACATGTCGTTACGGGGTCCTTGCGGTCGGCGTCCCACGTCTCCGGTGACCCCTGTGACTGTCGACCGTCCCGCGTGACATCGCTCTCGTCTCTCCCAGATCCGAGCATACGATTACGGAGGTGTAGTATTTCTCTAAAGTACCGTTGTTTCAGACCCCTGACAGTCCTCTCTTCGGATTAGTGTAGTTTCGGGCCTCGACCGACCCTCGTGGGGCCGTCTTTCTCCCCGGCCGTCCCCGACGACGCCCTCCCCGAAGACCTTTGTGAAGCGGCGCAGGGGCAGTGTGTGACGTGTGCGTGGGGACGGGGAGGTGCTTCCTCGACGAGAGTCCGTCTCTCCGACCCGGTCGAGGAGTGAGATCGTGAACTACAATCTCGGTTTTTGGCTTTCGTGCGAATGTGTGTGTGAAAACGACATTGTCGGTCCGCACTTGTTGAACACCCCGGAAACAAAATCCCTTAATTTAGACAGTGTCCTTCGTGGGAGGGCCTCAAAGTCTCGGTCCTCCTCCGTCGTTTGGTTGCTCTCTTGGGTTTCGTCGGTCGAGGTCCCTGTTCCCCAGCGGCCCCCGACCTGTGACAGAGTGTTCTCCCTGGCGCCCGCAGGTGAGGTCCGTGGTCCCGTCCGCGTGTGTCCGCTCCCAGTCCTCTCGTCGGACCCCACGCCCGCCCCCACCGCCGGCTGCCCCTCACGTCCTCGGGGTGTCCCTCTTTGCCCCTTCGGGAGGGCGGAGAGTCGTCGTGGTGTCTGGAGGGCGGAGTGAGGTCTGGGCAGGGGTCTTGGCCGTCCCTCTCGGGGCCCTAGTCAGGTGCCCCAGGAGACCCTTCCTGGCTCGCACCGCGTCCCCTCCCAGACACACGCAAGGGTCTCTTCGGGGACCTTTGTCGTCGACGCACTCCTACCTCCTCTGAGTCGCGAGACGTTTGTCGTCTGTGGTGGCGTCCAAATCTCGTGTCTATGGTCCCGGAAAGACACCGGGTCCCGATTCCGAGGTGCGAGGGTTGCGTCCCCGGGTCCAAGTTAGGAGCAGTCCCGTGATTTAGGGTGTACGGTGTTGATTCTGAGTCGTGTCGGATTATTTAATGAATTTTTTCTGGTCTTATTGTGTGGTTTTTCCGATCATTATGGACATTGTCCATGACCCTAATACTGACAAATAAAGGGTTTATAAGTGATTTCTTACACCGATGTATACAGTTCTACGTTTCTAGGTCTAAATTCCCTTGTTGCATCCTATATGGTGGATGTGTCCGGCCCTTGGTGTTGTGGACTCGTGAAAGGTCGGGGGTGCAAATTTGTCCGTCTTTCACTGCAAGTAAATGAGTGTGCATCGAGTAGTCGGGGTGCCGCGACCGTGGTGACTCCGCCCGGCCTAGGGGTCGTCCTGGACACTGTCTTGTTTTGTGTTTCAGTCAGAGTTTGTCACCGAAATACGTCCGCAGAGAGGGTAGACACCTCGGTCGAAGGCCTTCGGGTGAGACGCACGACGCTCCACTCCCGAGACGGGGCCCGCCTCACGTCATAGAACCCTCGTAGGGACCGACTTGCGTGGAATTCACCCCCTGGTCTGAGATCACCGGCACCCGGGTCCCTCGAACCCGGAAGTCCAGAGGGGTCCACCCTGGTGGGGCTGAGTGAGGTCGACGGAGACCACCTTCTCCGTCCCGTGTGCACTGGGGGTTGTCCGTCTGTCGACGTGTCTCGTTCGTTCCAGTGCAGTCCAGTCGATTCAAGTCGACGAGTCAGCACAGGCTGAGAAACGTTGGGGTGCCTGGCGTCGTGCGGTCCGGAGCGACAGGTAGTGGTTGAGGGCCTCAAATGAGTTTGAGTACAGGTAGTTAGGTCACTATGCTAGGTTGGTGGAGTAGGAGACAACAGGGGAAGAGGAGGACGGGAGTTAGAAAGAGTCGTAGTCCCAGAAAAGGTTACACAGTCGAGAAGTGTAGTTTCATAACCTCAAAGTCGAAGTCGTAGTCAGGAAGGTCACTTATAAGTCCTGACTAAAGGAAGTCCTAACTGACCAAACTAGAGGAACTTCAGGTTCCCTGAGAGTTCTCAGAAGAGGTTGTGATGTCAAGTTTTCGTAGGTAAGAAGTCGTGAGTCGAAAGAAATACCAGGTTGAGAGTGTAGGTATGGATTGATGACCTTTTTGGTATCGAATCTGATCTACCGTGCCCGGGGCAGGTTTACTGGGTTGTGGGAGGCACGGGTACACTTCCCACCCCCAATACTCTTACTGGTCCTTTTGGTTTTGGTTCTCTGCTGGCAAAGAACCTATTTGGTACAACTACTCGTGTGTCGTGTAAAAATCCCAAGACTATATGAAGACTACGAAAGAGATTGAGATCGAGGGTTCGGGAGTGAGGTCGGCTCCACCTGGGCAGGTGGAACAGAGGGTTTGTCTTCGGAGGGGTGTTGGAACGTTGTTGGTCTGGTCGACGGTGTCGTGGGTCTCGCGGGACCGTCGGGGAAGGGGACGAGAGGGGTGAGTCTTCGGAAGTGTCATTAGAGTCTCACCCGAGGTCCGAGACGTCCTCCAACGGTCCGGGGAGCCAGGAGGGTGGGGGGCGGAGACCGGGATCGACGCAGAGGATGCCGAGTTGAGATGAGCTTGAGAGGTCTCCCTCACGTCTGGGTGCCCCTTCCCGAGGCAGGGTGCTCTGACAGTGGTGAAGCTTACGGTCAACGTTCACCCCAGACGTCCGACGGGTGTGAAGACGGTTGATGTTTGGACCCTCAAGGGTACTGGGGAAGTCAAAGCTATTAAACGATCTTACAGGGGGTCTTGGGTCCTTCCGTGAGTTCGGTTATCACACCAAATGACAGTTCCTACGTCTACTTGTTGGTCTACCTTTCCCTATGTCACACTCTAGACCCTCTCGGGAACCCCTGTCCTCGAGAACAGGAGTGACGGACCGTCCGTGGGGGTCAGGTTTTCGAGAGGTTCGGAGGGCAAGGGCTCAGGGACAGAAGTTCCGGATCCCTAATAGTTAGTGTGGGAACCAGTGACCGTTGACTTGAGGTAGAGGTCTCGGGAGGGGAGGAACATCCAGACCTTCCAGGGTGGGAGATTAGTGTCCAAGCATCGATTGTGTTTGAGACCACACACCCTTTACCCGAGTACTACTTATCGCTTTCTAGACGAATAGTAAGTTCTTTAAGGATCCCAAAATCCCCGAGGCGGTCCTTGGGTCCTACCCCTTTTCTTTGGTTTGAGGAACGAAGGATAGGGTGTGGAAATAAGTGGACCGAAGGTCCTTGGTACAAGAGAGACGATTTGAGGTCGTCCTAGAAGGGGCCCGTGAGGTATGGACTCGTGTGCACCCATGTACTCCGGGAGACCAGGTTGCCCGTGGAGTGTACGTTGTCGCGATTCTTGAGGACCGAGGGGTCGGGCGAGGGAACAAAGTCAGTACCGCCCTCCGGTCCCGAAGACGGAGTGTGGGTCAGGAACCGTTTAGTCCGGTCGGGTGGAGACGTTCGGGGCCGGCTGAGGGTTCGGGTCCGGTATGGGTCGTTGAAGGAGGGTTCCTCGTGTCGCACGTCTTCCCGCCCGCCGGCGATGTCGTCTGCGGTGGAGTCGCGCGCCCGGTTCCAGTCGCCCGGCACGTTCAGGGCGACGTCTCCGTCGGACCTACCTTCCCCACTCCCGTGTGACGTGGAGGCCCCAGAAGGAGGGTCTGGGGTTTGGAGTCAGGTCGGTACTCTTTTCGTGGTCTGTCGCCCCAGCGTGTTACACGGACTGGTCTGGAGGAGTTTTGACAGGTCCTTTCAGACCCCTTGGCAATGTTGGTTCTCTGGTTTTTCTTTAACACTGACTTACATTACCCCACAGGACCTACCCCAGGACCCCGTTTTTATTTCCTGTAGCCTTATTTGATACACGTCTTATTCCCTTGGGACTTATGGAACACGTAACACATTATGACACGGAAATGATTAGTACCGTTCTGAGTTTGACTACATTCCACAATTATTAGCCCCTTTACACGAGGTCTTTGTCCGACGGGGCTCGAGTCGACCCTCGTAGTAAAGTTCCCAAGACCCTGACCGAGGGATGTCGGGTCGGGACCCAGGATTGGTGGAGAGTCGGGGAAGTACAGAATGAATGATACCCTTTGTGGACACAAGGGCCTTACTAAGTTCGTGATTCGTTTAAGTCGATTAAAAATTTGACACTTAGTACGATGTCTTTACACACACCGGTTTCATAGAAATGGTGGTAGGAATTCGTCTTTCTTTTCTCTCTCTCGCTCGGGACTCTCTCTGCACTCGTAATGTTCGACCTGATCCGTCGGTCTGTCTGAGACCCAAGTGTCTCCTCACGAGCGCCGCCGAGGTGCGGGAAGAGGACTGAGGTTTCCAGATTCGTCGACTAGTCGGTAGTCACAGTTTTTACTGTTCTTGGTACAAAAGATCCCACTGAAATGTTTCCCGTTTATGGAACTTTGTCCATTAAAATGAGCTCTTAGAGTTATAGCAACCTGTTTTATTATTCGTTGGTTGACTCTTTCGCTTTATATTTTTCCCTGTGCCTCTCGCCCAGTCACGTCCGCGGGAGGTACACCCGAGGGCTCTCGGGACGGAGGCCACGCCAGAGGCCCAGGGTCGACCGCAGAGACTTCGAGGTCCCTGCTCTGGACGGACTCCGGTATCCCTTTCCCGGACCCCGGTGCGTGCTGCGGGTATACCTTGCGGTAGTCCCATAGTCAGGGTGCCTTCAGGGCGTCCTGCCCATGGTCACGGGCGGCACGCGGGGGGCGGTAGAGACGTCGGGGCTTGCGCCGGGCTCCCGTTCTGACAGAAGCGCTCACCCGCGGTCCAGGCGGGCCGAGCCGGTGCTCCCCCCTCGCGGCTGTGGCGGGGTCCGACAGTCGCGCGAGAGAAGTTTTGAAAGGGCTGCGTCGCCGGCCACCGGCCCGCTGATTCCAGCGCCGCGCTTACTCAGTGCCCGGCCGAGGGCGGGCGTGGGTGCCGGGCCCGCGAGGGGTGTGGGACCGGCCCGTCCCGCCGGCCCGCTCCGGCGCGTTCCGCTGGGGGAGCCACCCTGGGGCCGAGACCCGACCCAGGCTCGCGGCGCTGGGCGGGGCAGACTCCCCCGCCGGCGCTGGGCGGGCAGGGCCGGGGGCCGGGGTCGGGGCGCGGCAGCCGGCTCGCGGCCGGCGAATGGGGACCCGCGCCGCCGCGCGCCGCCGCCCTCCGCTCGCCCGGGCGCCGGCGCTGTTGAGGAGTCATTCTACCTGCGGTACACGGGTCGCGCGGCCGGCGGGCCGGAGGAGGACGACGCCGCCGCCGAGCAGCGGCCGGGCGCCGCGGAGCCGGGCGGACGCCTGCCAACTCCCGCCGCCAACCGCCGTCCGCCGCCCGCGAGTCGAGTTCCTGGGCCGCGGCCGTCGTCGGTACAGGGCCGTGGCTGCAGCCCGCCGCGCCCCGCCCCGCCGGCCCGGCGGCGAGGGTAACCCGGGGCGCCCGCGAGCCGCGGCCGGTCGAGTCCCCGCCCGGGTGCGCCGGCGCCTGACGGCCAGGGCCGCACGGGGCGCCGGCCTGCGGCTGCCGGGCAGGGCCGCACGGGGCGCCGGCCGCCGGGGACGCCGCGCGACGTAAGACCCGACCGGCGGGCCGGAGCGCCCGACCGACTGGCGCCGCGTGCGCGCGACGCAGCAAGGCGCAGCCGCGGGGCCGCCGCCGTCGCGTCCCAACCCCCTCCACCGGCACGCCGACCTCTCCTGAGGCGTCCCAGCGGACCGTGGAGGGAGGGCCCGAAGACCCCGGCCCGGGGCGGCCCCCTGCTCCCCGCAGCCGCCCGCCCGGACAGGCCGACTCGGGGGACGAGCCCGAGCCGGGTCGGCCCCGATGGCGTGCGGTGTGGCTCTCGGGGCTGAAGCCCCGCCGCAGGGACCATGCGCCCAGGAGGGGCGACCGGCGGGTACGCAGACGTGGGCCCGCCGTCTCCGACGCGTGGGGGCTGGAAACACGGGGCGGAGGGGGAGGGGTGTCTACGCCAGTCGACCAACAGCCCCCCAGCTACTCCACCTACGTTCTTTTCGTCCGACCCCCGGCACCCCCAGCCACCGAGGGCCCCGGGTCCCCACCGGAGGGGCCGTCCAGTGACGGTGGCCGGGCGTGGAGTCGGGAAGAGCCCCTCGGGGTGGGACGAGGGGCGGGGCGGGGGTCGGAAACGGGCAGAGTCCGGGAGGAGGCGGACCTTCTAGAAAAGTCAGGAGCGGGCGAGACGGACGGATAGAACAAGCGTCTCCATTGGGGCCCCGTGGTGAACCTCTCCAGGTCGTGGAACGTTCTCACGCGCGGACAAGACGCGGCACGCCCTCACACCCTGAGGACTAGCTTCGGCCGCGGGGTCAGAAGTCGTCGGCGACCGTACCGGCAGAGGGGTCCTCCGAGGGGGTCGTGAGTCGGGAGTGACAGTCTTTCTTTATCGAACGGTCTCGACGGTCCACGACCCGGTCCAACCGGCGTCAGGGGTGGAGTCCGCCCTCTCCCACTGCGAACAGTCACGTCCCGTGGAACTTCTACAGTCCTTCACGGACATAACCGGGACCCACCACTCACGATACCGGAATTTTATGTCCCAATTAGATTCGAGCGTCTAGGAACTTTGGGTCCGGGGTGGGGTTGGGGAGTGGGGGAACGGTTGTTAGGTATTTCGGCCCAAGGATAGGTACGGAGCCCTACCCCTCCCCTTTTCTCCCAGTGCTCCTTCCTATCAGGATGGGGAAGGGGCGGTTGGCTCCCGATCCGGACTCGGTCCCGGTCGTCTAGGAGTCTCAACCTGTCCTGACCGGAAAATTGCGGGTTTCCCAGCCTCTCGACTGTATCCGGGACTCGAAGACTCCCGAGACGGGGTTGCCACAGAGGGTAGACAACTCTCCGTCTCCCCCCTTCTCAGTTTCGACGAGGAACCACTACGAAGTCCCGAGGTGGACCGGACTCTGTCCCGCCTCGTCCTCCGTCGTCGGTCCGTTACCCGTGTTCCCATCAAACGTCCTGAAGGTTGTCGTTACGACGAAGGGACGTCCACCCTACTGTGGGAACCGGGTCGGTCCACCTCACCTTTCCTCCTTTGGTTTTGCTCCCAGCAGTATCTCCCCAGCCCCGCGGCACAGACCCCGGAGACCCGTGGTAGAGACTACGACAGACGTTTGACCCGTCCCATGTCACAATCTCTTTAAGTAAAAAATTGGTAGTTATCGAAATAACCCAAAGGACTAATGATATCCTTTTTACACACGAGGGACATCGGTAAAGTTCAGATATCTTTGTTCATGTTTGATTGACTTTAGACCGGGATCCGACGACCCTCGTGGGAATTACGGTCTACTTCGGACGGACGGACGGGGCGGAGAGAAGTGCGATGTCAGAGTTCTTACGTCTTCGCACCACGTCACTCAAAATTTTACTCGAGAAAGACGGAAAAACGAAAAAGAGAAACCCCCCGAGGGACAAGAGACACGCGGGGTGTGTGACATGCATTTGAACGTATCAGCGACGTGTAAATATGTTCACGGTAAACACATTTAAATGTGGCAAAATGTGTTCACTGTCAACTCTCTTTGTTCCACCCTGCAGGCCCTTCGTGTGGACGAGGTGAGTCCCTCCAATCTCCTAGTCCAATCCTTATCTCTAGTCGAGTCCCTTAGTCCAATCCCCAGTCCTGTGGCCTTCTCCTGACCGCCCTGACACACGACAAACCGGTGCGGGGTGCACTTCCGCCCGTCTTGACCTAACCTGGTCCAACGTCAAAACGGGTCTCCACACTACTTCCCTCTCTCCCCTCAGTGCCTACACACGGTCTGTCCCGGAAATATACTGAACTCCCTCGAGCTTTGCCCTCCTCCCCTTCCGACCTCCTCCACCCCCACCGAACCCTGTCGCCTTCCAACGTCCCAGTGGCGGAACACCCCGGACAACTTGGACTTCCCTCAAACTCAGCCCATGGTCCCGTCCACTCGACCGTTCTCCGGACGAATACTTATGTCGTCTCTCACCACCCACACCGGACGTGGGCACTCGGGACCTCTTCCCGGTCCACTCCGCCCTCCCGGGTCGACACGGAAGGACGTCGTCCGTCGGTGCGTGTTCGTCCCGTGGGAGACGAGTCCGCCCTACCACCGACACCCCACCTATACCCTCCCTGCACATAAACTCAGGGCTCTGGGTTGCCATCTCAGACCCCCCGACGCCAGTGTGGACGACCAAGGGCCGTCACTGTGGGTGGGACAGGGGGGGAGAAGTATCGTGTCGGGACCCAAATGACCTTTCGGAAAGACGTTTAGAAGTTTACGAAATTAAAATTTTAATTCAAATGGAGTCGCACGCACATCATTTCACAGGTTCAGGGTTCACACGTCAGACTTCGTAGAAGGTAGTCCATGTGTAGGCAAGCCGGGGGTGTGATTAGTTCCGTCTTCCGGCGGTCGGGACGTCTGCGGAGGGGTACGAACGAGGTTGTAGTGGGGAAGAGTCTTTATTGGAGACAATATTGAAGATGGAGTTTTTAGTGAAGTTTGACGGGACCACCAGGTCACCAATTCCGAACCGGACGTTACGGGTGCCCCCTGTGTCCAGGTTGGGGACCACGACCTTCTGAGGTACGGGTGCCCCCTGCGTCCAGGTTGGGGACCACGGCCTTCTGAGGTACGGGTGCCCCGTCGAATCGGGAACGTAGGGTTGATGACGCAGACACGGGATTTCGGGCGGTCGACGTTGATGACGTCGGGGTCCGCCCCGACGACTTGGGTCCGCGGGGTCTCGGGGCGAGACGTTGTTCTTCGGTGAGGTTACTCTTCGGGGGCTCGTGGCGTTCGTCTCTCTTGGGAGCACACCGTTACTTCTGGGTCGGTTTTGGTTGTTGTTCTTGTTTTTTTGGGGTTGTAATATTTTCTTAGCGAAACCGGACAAGAAAATGAAATATATTTACCTTAGTTGGTCACACAGACAATTATGAAATTTTTAGACCGACGAAAGTGAATCGTAAAACAGATACCTTAAGCAGTCGTATCGTTTGATTACCCACTACAATCAAACGACAGAAATTAACAGTACGTCACAGGGCAATATACTTATGCGGACGAATCGGCGAGTCAGCACAGACTGAGAAACGTTAGGTACCTGACATCGGGCGGTCCGAGGAGACAGGTGCCCTAAGAGGTCCGTTCTTATGACCTCACCCAACGGCAACTGAAGAGACCCCTAGAAGGACTGGGTCCCTAACTTGGACCCCGAAGACGCAAAGTCCACCTAAGAAATGACAGACTCGGTGGTCCCTCCGGGCGAATATACCTGTATACCAACTAGATAGTCGCGACACCTACTACCTAGGAGGTGAGGGCCGGTAAGCTTGCTTACTGTGGAATTATAGGAGCGGACTCCGAAACGACGAACGTGAGTTACGGAAACCATCTTCTTGACGACCAACCTTCGACACGAATTCAAGTCGTAATGATTCGTGACTGTCGACCAAAGGTCTTACAAGGATAGTCGAATGGACCGGTGGTCGTCTCGCCCTCGGGTCCGGGGGTCTCAAGGTCAATGACGCTACCATTAGTGAGGACTTCCACCCCGTGTCGCACCGAGGCAAAACGCAAGGAAAGTACTGATTCCTAAAACTCCGTGAAAAAGTATATGCAGACTCGTAAACCTGGAGAAGAAACTACCTCACGGACACATTCCGACCAAAGACCAGGTAAAGGGGTAACCAGTAGGCGCAAAAAGCAAGACCGAACAATCTCAGGAAACATATGAGATCTATACCCGGGAATCCAATACACATAAAGTTTGTAAAAGAGAGTGAGTCCTAATGGAAAGTTGAACATTACCACAAAAAACTACTTCTTTTCAAGAACTAAAATTACGAGATTAAAAAAAAAAAATCAGTGACGAAAAACACAAACTTCTTTAGAAACGATGGACTTCCAGGACTTCTATAAGAGTACAAAATAAGATCTTTGAATTAACAAGAAAAAAAAAAAATTCTTTTTATAAATAAAAACCGACACGACCCAGAAGCACCACAAGCCCGAAAGAGATCAACATCTCTTACCCCGGACGAGAGATCAATAACGTCCGAAGACGAACGTCGCCGAAGACCCACTTCTCGTGTCCGAGAGCCCGAAGTCCTCAACGACGAGAACCGAGTCGTCAACACCGGGTACCCAAACCAGCGGGACTCCGTACACCCTAGAAGGACCTGATCCCTAGTTTGGTCACAAAGGACGTAACGGTCCCCTGAGGAATTGAGGATCTGGTGGTCCCTTCGGAGTCAAGAGAAAGTGTAAATCCGAACACTATTAAACTTACCACAAAGAAACAAAACACACAACGCTCCGTCTCTAATTCCTACTAAAAAGAGGACACCCATGTCTTACCCAGGTCGTGGCCAATAGCTTTTCTGGAAGAGGAAAGTGGAAGGCATCCGTCTCATCACCAGGGGCTTCTACAGACGCAAGGTAGGAGTAAGACCCTGAACGTTAATACGATAAAACATGTCTTTTTCCCTAAAACGTCTTTTCCCCTAGACTTCCTAGAAGTCTACCCTCAAACGAGACCTAATAAGGCGACCCGGGTCACATTGGTAGTCGAAGGAATTTTTACGTTCTCTCTCTGTCTTCACTCCCCGCCTCCCGCCGGACTGGTGTTTCCTCTCCTGACCCCACTACCCACACTCCCGTAAGTCCGTCGGTCACGGACGAAGTCACTCCCTTCTTCCCCGGAACTCGGTCCCTTCGCTCGTCGGAGAGCTTCGACCTTTCTGTTCCTTCACTCAGGAGAGGATCGGGACGGAGGGGGTTTCCTTACTGCGGTGGAACTAAAATGGCGTCACTCTGTGCACAGTCCAAAGACTGGATGTCTTGAAATACTATGTAAACTATTTAAACCCACCAAAATTCGGTGATTCAAAATTTCTTAAGTAATGTCTTCGTTTATTGATTAGATAGGGTGACTTAACGTCCCCGTTAAAACAGTATTTAATCCACCGGTGCCCGAACAAGAAGTTCGAATAAGACCTACAAGAACTACCTTGTCTTCGGGAAGCAAAATCGTGTCATTGTAGTAGGGAAACTGTCGATTGTCTAAAAGGGGACGCGAAACCCGTTATAGAAAAGGACTGGCTTCCAGTTTTCACCTAAGTGAATATAGGGGATGGCTTCCTAAACTTGTAAAGGAAAATGACAAATTCTAGAACCAGGTAAATCTCAAAGGTCCGTAAAAACATACATCACACTCCATGTTCGGGTCGAAGTAAAAAAAGTGGAATACCTATTAATTAAAAGGGTCCGAAGGAATAAAAAACTTAACATAAATAAATAAACAAAACCGACACGACCCGAAAAAGAGGTCAAAGTCCCTCGCCCCGATGACAGGTCAACGCTAAGTGCCTGAAGAGTACCACCGAAAAGAACAACCCCTCGTTGCCGAGATCCCGTGTGGCCGACACCACCAACGGGACCCGCACACCGTAGGGGGGTGTAGTCCCCAACTTGGGCGCAGAGGACGTGACCGTCCGCCCAAGGAATGGTGCCTCGGCGGTCCCTTCCGGGGTCCGGAGTGACACCTTACCAGAGAGAGGGGTCAGACGGTGCCGGGAAACGGTACACAGGTGCGAGGTAGACAGGAATAGTAAGGAACCAGTCGACAAGGGACATGGTAGTGGGGTGAGTACCACCCATGGGGAGTCTCCGTGTCGGTAGGTCTTCGATTCCTCAAGGGATACACTCTGAGTCTGTTCAGCAACAAAAGTAACCCGAGAAAGAAAAACCCTGTCTGAACCATTTTCTCACCGTAAACCTGACGGCAACAAGTCCTGGTCACAGAGAGAAAGGTTTCATAAATAGACGAACACGACCCAGGAAGCAACGTCGTACTCCCTAGAAACAATCAACACCCTAGACCACGAGACTGGTCCCTAGCTTGGGGCCGGGGGACGTAACCCTCTTGGCTCAGAATCGGCGACCCGGTGTCCCTCCAGGGCTCTGGCGAGAGAGAGAGGAGTGACGGCCGGGGAGACCAAACTGACACCCGACTGAGGACGAACCCCAATCGACTCGAAGAACCTATGCATTTAGTCACAAAAACAGTTGAACCCTTTTTTGAACTGTAATAGAACAGTTACAAAAAAAAGACAGGGTAAAGAGAAAAAGAGGAATAGTCCAAGGTTGTGTATGCTCATTTCGTCAGGTAGGGTACTTCGGAAATAAAAAAACGAAAATTTTTAGTTTAGTTTAAAAAAAAAAACCGACGTGACGTTCGGTACGCCCTAGGACCAAGGGGCTGGTCCCTACCTTAGACGAAGGACGTCACCTTCGCGCCTCAGAATTGGTGACCTGGTCGTCCCTTGTGGGGGCAAGTTCGGAAACCTACCGCCGTCGGGACCCACTGTTCAAACAGACACCGGAGTCCTCTCTGGAACGCGGAATCAATAGGTCGAGGGGTGAGGGCTCAAGGACTGTTGCGTTAAAGTTCGGCGTCCGCTACGAGTGACACCGAAACTCGGTGGCCCAGACTCCAGTACGTCGTCATACATCGTCCTGCCCCATACTGACCCTTACAGAACGAGTTCCACGTCGGGGTCAAGGGTCCCGTCCTAGGGCCACAGAGTCGGTAAGTCGGCCCGTGCAACTACTGTCCCGGGGGTGAACCCGGTCCGGGGTCGAGGGTGTCGTCAAAAAAACGGTTAGACCCCGGGAATGGCGTCGGTTCCTGTCACCCTGTAGCACCTGAGGGGAGACGTGTGACCGGAGAGGAGGTCACGGAAGGGGTGTCCAAGGTCGGTGTAGAGAGAGAGGCGAGTCACCATGTCCGACAGGACGCACCTGAGACAAGGAGACTCGGTGCCCTCTATCTTTCGACCCCCCCACCCCCCGCCCCCAGTTCCATACGGAGTATTTAAGGGGAACAGGTCCCCCGATTCAGGACGAGCAGGAAAAGGGGTGGTGGACTTTTACCCAACGGAGTAGACAAAGGAGGTTCAACAAATGTCACCCTCCCCGTCAGACCAGGGTCGCAGAGAGAATGTCGTCTTCAGAGACAGTCTAAACGGACTCGCAGATGTAAACACCCTTTTGGCCACTCTCGAGACTTAGTTCAGACCCTTAATCAACTACCATTGTCTGGTTACAAACAAAGGACCAAACGACAACAACAAAATTTATTGAACAAATTAAAACCGACGCGACTCAGACACAACGACACGTTCGAAACGAGACCGACACCGCTCACCCCCGATGAGAGATCAACGGCACACCCCCGAAGTCTCGTAGAGTCCCCGAAGAGAACAACGGCTCGTGCCCAAGATCCCACGAGTCCAGCGTCATGACGTCAAGGACCCGAGACCTCGTGTCCGAGTCAACGAGGACAGTGCGCCTCAGGAGGGTCTGGCTCCTAACTGGGGCACAGAGACGTGACCGTCCACCTAAGAAATGGTGTCTCGGTGGTTCCTTCCACAGCTGTGGTCCCCTTTGTCCACTCGTGACCGGCGTCAGACACTTGGCTCTTGAAGGTCTACAAGTTCGACTTAAATCTTTTCCGTCTCCTTGGTCTCTAGTTTAACGGTTGTAGGCGACCTAGTAGCTTTTTCGTTCTCTCAAGGTCTTTTTGTAGATGGAGAAATAACGAAATAACTGGTGCGGTTTCGGAAACTGACACATCCAGTGTTGTTTGACACCTTTTAAGAAGTTCTCTACCCTTATGGTCTGGTGGAAGTACGAAGGACTCCTTAGACATACGTCCAGTCCTTCGTTGTAAATCTTTACCTGTACCTTGTTGTCTGACCGAGGTATAACCCTTTCCTTATGCAGTTCCGACATATGACAGTGGGACGAATAAATTGAATATACGTCTCATGTAGTACTCTTTGCGTCCCGACCTACTTCGTGTTCGACCTTAGTTCTAACGGCCCTCTTCATCGTTATTGGAGTATATACGTCTACTGTGGTGGGAATACCGGCTTTCACTTCTCCTTGACTTCTCGAAGAACTACTTTCACTTTCCCCTCTCACTTTTTCGACCGAATTTTAAGTTGTAAGTTTTTTGTTTCTAGTACCGTACACCAGGGTAGTGAAGTACCGTTTATCTACCCCTTTGTTACCTTTGTCACTGTCTGAAATAAAACCCCCCGAGATTTTAGTGACGTCTACCACTGACGTCGGTGCTTTAATTTTCTGCGAACGAGGAACCCTCTTTTCGATAATGGTTGGATCTGTCGTATAATTTTGCGTCTTGTAATGAAACGGTTGTTTCCAGGTAGATCAGTTTCGATACATACCACAAAGGTCATCAGTACCTACCTACACTCTCAACCTGGTATTTCTTTCAGCTCGTAGCTTCTTAACTACGAAAACTGACACCACAATCTCTTCTGAGAACTCTCGGGGAACCTGACGTTCCTCTAGTTTGGTCAGTCAGGATTCCTTTAGTTGGGACTTATGAGTAACCTTCCTGACTACGACTTCGACTTCGAGGTTATGAAACCGGTGGACAACACTTCTTGACTGAGTAATCTTTTCTGGGACTACGACCCTTTCTAACTACCACCCTCTTCCCCTGCTGTCTTCTACTCTATCAACCTACCGTAGTGGCTGACCTACCTGTACTCAAACTCGTTCGAGGGTCTCAACCACTACCTGTCCCTTCGGACCACACGACGTCAGGTACCCCAGCGTTTCTCAGCCTCTGCGGACTCGGCGACTTGATTGACCGGCTTTCACTTCTCCGCGACGGGACCGACCAGGACCTAGTCCCGTCAGGGGCACCTCTAACCCCCACGTCCCAAGCGTCCGCCCCGACTCCCGTTCCACCTCTAGGGGCAGAAGGGTGGTAACGAAAGCCAAGAGACCGCCGGAAGGGAAGGGAAGGTCTCTGAGAGTTGTCTGTGTTCTTGGTGCGTCGGGACGCCCAGCGTCCCACCTTCCGCCAGCCCCGCCACCCGCCCGGGGCTCACCACCCGCCTCGGACCTCCGCGGACCGGTTACGCCCCCGCCGTTACCCCCACCCCGGCCCCTCCGCCCTGGGAAAGCCGGACGAGAGGGGCGTCCAGGGATTCGGGACCCAGGGACGGCGGCGTCGCGGGCCGAGGGTGGCAGAGGTGGGTCGCCAAGGCCTCCTCCCGTCGGGCCGTGCACGCTCGACTGTGGGAGGTCCTTCCGTCCGAGACTCGGCCACGTCGGTAAGGACGGACCGAGAGTCGGCGAGGGTTTCGCCCCTGACGCGGTAACCACAGTGGTAAAGGGAGAGAGAGACAGTGTCTGTGTGTGTGCGGAGTGTTGGATGTTCAAATACGTTGATCCTTCTCTCCCCGACACCAAACTTGACACAGGGGTGTTTCCGTACATGTTCATATTTGAGGGTGGGACACTGACGTTGGACTAAACCTTTGCCCCAGAAACGCCTACAGCAGTTTTACCCCAGTAATCCACCGGGACTAGGTTAGTGACCACTGGAACGTCCTTCTCTTTGGTCTCACTCCCCTACTGCGTCCCTCCTCCGGGACACTTCAGTCTCGGAGCCTCCCCTCACTACACCCGTGTCTCGTTTCTCGTGTCCCCGGCCCGGGGTGGTCTCCGGTCCCGGCCCGGTCCTCACCCGGAAGACGTCTTTGGCGCTCGTCTCTGGGAGGAGTGGGAGCCAAAGTCCGAAGACCGGAGGTCTGGAATCTCTTGTTGAAACACAACAGGACACCGTGAAGTACCCGCCAGGAGTCCACGGGGGTGCCCCCCTTGGTCCTGACCTCCGGGTCGTCAGACAGGGGTCCGTCGTGACCGTGGACCTCTATTTGGGGTCCCCTGTGTTCGTCTCCTTCGCCCCTACCCCCTCCGAAGACTTCTCTCACCACAGGGGTGACTCTCGACCGTACCCCTACCCTTCCCCTCTTCAAGTCAAACCATGGACAGGTCCCCACCCAGGTACACCGACAGGTTCCCGGTATAGGTCACCCCTCAGTTGAAACAACCACTCCTCGAGAGGTTTTTTGATTCTAGTACCGTAGACCAGGGTAGTGAAATACCGTTTATCGACCCCTTTGATACCTTTGTCACTGTCTGAAATAAAAGAACCCGAGGTTTTAGTGGTATCTGTCACTGACGTCGGTACTTTAATTTTTTTCAACGAGGAACCTTCTTTTCGATACTGTTTGGATGTGTCGTATAATTTTTCGTCACTGTAATGAAACGACTGTTTGCAGGGAGATCATTTTCGATACCAAAAAGGTTATCAGAACATACCTATACTCTCAACCTGGTTTTCTTTCGACTCACAACTTCTTAACTACGAAAACTTGACATTAAACCTCTTCTGCGAACTGTCAGGGAACCTGACGTTCTAGGTTGGTCAGGTAGGATTTCTTTTAGTTGTGACTTATAAGTAACCTTCCTTACTACGACTTCGACTTCGAGGTCATGAAGCCGGTGGACTACGATTCTCGACTGAGTAACCTTTTCTGGGACTACGACCCTTTTTAACTTCCGTCTTCCCCTGTTGTCTCTTACTCTACCAACCTACGCAGTGCCTGAGTTACCTGTACTCAAACACATTTGAGACCCTTTGTCACTTCCTGTCCCTTCGGACCACACGACGTCAGGTACCCAACGTCTCAACCTGTGATGACTCGTTGGCTTGTTGTTGTTGGAGACCCCTCTCCCCACCCGACCTCTCCGTGTCGAGCTGTAGGAGGGGTAAGGACTTCCATCCTAAATTCAGAGTGACTCCGAAACACAATTCCCGCGACCCCTCGGTATCGTCCTAAAATACGTCCACCCACTGTATAACACCAAATCTTTTCAAGGGGACCGACCCACGTCTCTTGCTTGATTTCCTTCTCTTTAGCCACCCAACTTTTGACGGAGGATTAAGGATCATTCGTCGATTCCCGGACACCCCCTCCCCGTCTCACCGTCCCTTCCTCGCCGACCGAGTCACCTCCTGAATCCTCCTCCCCACTCGGGAGTCGGCCTTCCCCTGAAACCACCCCCACCCCTCCACCCCTTCTACCAAGACTCCAACGGGAGTCCTGGCCGGGTGACAGGACCCGACGCCAAATGAGGGCCTCTGACTTCTGTCTGTGACGTCCGAAGAGTCCCGGAGGGTCTCCAGTCGGGGCTCCGCCTACCTCTCCTCCACCCGTCCCTTCGACGCCTCCGGAGACCGAGCCCGGAGGGTCGGTCTTGAACCCGCCCCCCGAAGAGTCGTCCCGAAGTCAGAGGTACAGGTAGAGGACCGGACGACCCCCGGGACGAGTTATCTCCCAACCGGGTGCACTGGGTCCCCGGAATGCCGGACGACCGAGACACCCGACCGGGTCCCTCGACTTCACCGCGAACCCGAACCGTCCTCGACTCCGATCGACCCGGAAACCTTCCCGTCCGACAGTCGGATCCCTTGTGTCCAGGCTCGACCCTTCCCCGCCGTCTCTTCCGGACCCCACCCTCCGGGGGACGGGCAATCCGGACCCAAGACCGGACGCAACCCAACTCTTTCCTCCCAGAGAGGGGAAGGGAGGAACCTCCGTCCCCGGTGGACCCCGTGTCCTCCTCCCCGTCGAACTCTGGTGACCAAAGGTGAACCTTCGGGAGAAAGAAACCGGTCCCTACCTCTTTCCGACCCCAGTCTCACGTGTGTAGGGGTACCTTTGTCGTTACTCGGACCGGAGACCCCCTGAGACCGAGACCACCCCCTACCCCGTCGGTTTGCCCCCGAGTCCCTGAGGAAATCGATTCCCCGGACCCGAACCGGAGACCATCGTCGAGACGGTCCCTCCGGACCCGGACCCAGTTCCCCATCGTCCCTCCGTCTCACCCGAGGTCGGGCCCAGTGTACCTTTAGTACCTCGCCGAACCCGGAGGATCTCGACATACGGGACCACCCACCATTGTAGTCGTCCGTCGGTCTCCACCGGACCGACGTCTGGAGCACCGGTCCCCTGTGGGTCGAGGCGAACTGAGGAACAGGACAGACGACCCGACCAGGGTCTCGATCGTCCGTCCGGACCCCATGGGACCAGGGTTTACGGAACGGTCGCACCGGAACCAGACTCTCCGACCCACCCCCCGTCGTCCACCCCCGACTCTACCTCCTGGTGACTTGGGGTTTTCCAGTCTCGTCCTCATCGAAACGGGAGACTTTAGGAGAGAACACACCAGTGATGTGTAGCCCTCGTCTGAGCGTCAGGGAACCAGAAGACATTAGAGAGGAGAGGTTCACACCGTGAAAGTAAACCTCTTCGCTGACTCTGAGGTTCTCCAGCTTTGTTCGAAGTCGGGGTCGACGACTGTAGGAGCTCACGGGGCGTCGGGAGACCCGGGTGACCAGAACCCCGAGGGTGACGGGACCCGGAGAGGTTGGTCCTCGGATGGACAGACACGACACTCCCGGAGAAAGGGGAGACGTACCTACCTCTGGGTTAGTACCCTTTATGTGAGAGGTACCGTCTCCGGGGTCTCACACGTCCCGACCCCGACAGGTCGACCGGTCTAAACTACGTTTCCCGAGCCCTGGGGGTGTTCTGTCGTCCCGACCAGGTCCCTCCGGACGCGACCCGCCCTTTTCTAGTCGGTCGGAGTTTATTGAAAGTTCTTTTAGGTTTGTGAGCGAAAGTACAAAACTTATTTAAATGTACAACTAGCGTGATAAGATTTACGTTAAAAGAAAAAAAATTTCTCCTCGGGATTAAGGTTTAGACACTTTAGTTTTCTCTCCACCATCATAGACAGAACATGACGGCACTAAATTTCGATGACTCCTCCGTTCGTCAAAAGTCCGAACACGGGACCTTCCTAAGGTCTCGGTCTCTCCGTTGGTCAGAAGATGGATGTCGAATCTCTATGCCGTTTCACGTTTACACTTGCCCGGCCGTGGATCGATCTGTGGAAGGTCCCCGAGGACCACCGGTCTCCACTCAGGACCGTCACGGTCTACCCCCTCCCCACAGAGAAGACCGTCGAGTCCGAGGGGTCGTGCGACGTTCCCCCGTCGTGTGTCATCCTGGAGTGGTGTGGCGAGAACCTGTCTTCCAACTAGTTAGGACATTAGGGAAAGTCGACCTGTGGCGCACACCGACGGAGGACCCTGCTTCCTCGGGTCGCTACTCCACCGAGAGAGCTCGACTCCGACCTACCCTTCTGACAGGAACTTGTCCCGGGGCCAACCGTGTGAGCTAGGTGGGATACATGGTCGGGTGGCAGGAGTGCCGTTCGATGTCACTAGAAGGGTTTCGACCGGGGACTGGTACCCGACCGTGAGGACCCGGACGGGACGGGAAGAAGGGGTGGGTTCGGAGTGATCTTACCGTGTTCGGGGATCGTCAAAACCCCGGACTCTGCTCTGGACAAAGACTGGTGCCTAAAGGGGTGATGGGGGTCTAGGTCTGGTCGGTCTGTCCTCGGACCCGCCACCCCCTTTGCCCGACTTAGGAGCGGGACGTCTATAAGACGCCTTCCTCGGTGGGCGGAGGAGAGGCAGCGGGGCCGGCGGGACGGCAAACACTGGTAGATACGGGTCAAACATTACACCCTAGGTCCTCGCGTCCGTGCCGCTCCTGGAGACGTGGCCCTCGGGGGAGGTGTTTCGAGGGGACGCTCAAGGCCGACCCTAAGCGGACGTCCCGGCCGACCTCGGAGTGGAGGCGGGAGGGCCTAGGGCCGGCGTGCTGGTCTGGTCCATGGAGTGGGGGAAGGGGCGGGAGGGGCGGCGGTCTCGAGGACGACCGGACCCTGGGGCTCGGTCCCGCGCTCACTGGCGACCCCGCGCCCCGGGCGCCGGTCGTGCCCGCCTGGGGGACGCGTCCCGCGCGCCCCGCCGGCCCTCCCGCGGTGGAGGGTGCAGGGCCGAGCTCCCGGCGGCCCCGGCGCGAGCGCGCCCCGCCGGAGCGGCCGCCGCTAACCCGCGCGCCGGCACTGCAGTGGCGCGCGCGCGCGCGAGTCCCCAGACCGAGGCCCGAGGCCCGAAAGTCAACTCGGCGGCGGACCGCGCGCGGGCACGGCTCATCGCCCTCGCCCCGCGCGCGGGCCGCGGTCCGACTCCGCCGGGCGCGTCACGGGCGCGGGGGGAGGCGCCGGGCGCGGGAGCCCGGGGGGCGCCGGCCGGCAACGGGGTCTGGGGGCCGGGGCCCCGGGGGCCGGCGGGCCGGCGGGCCGGCGGGCCGGCGGCGGCGGGGGCGGGGCGGGGCGCGCCTAAACTTTTCGGGCCGNAGCCGGGACGGAGGGAGGGGGCGCGCCGGGGCCGGGGCCGGGGGAAGGGCCGGCGGCGGCGGCGGCGGCGGCCTCGGCGGCGCGGGCTCTCGGCGGCGGCGGCCTCCTACGCGGCGTGTTGTCCAGTGACCGCGGCGGCCGGGTTGGCGGCGCCCGGGCTCCCCGCCTCCCGCCTCCCCGCCTCCCCGGCCCGCCCGCGCCGGTACAACCCGGGCCGCCGGCCGCCGACGTGGACACGGCCGGGCTGCGCCCGGCGGCCGGAAACAAGCGACGCCGCGGCTCGCCCGGCCCGGCCGGAAACACTCCGCGCCCGGCCCCGGCCCCGGCCCGCCGCCGCCCTCCCCGCCGGCCCCGGCGCCCCTCCGCGCAAAAACAGGCGGCTCCGCGGCCAACTGTGAGCCCACCGGCCGGCAACCAGTCGCGCCCGCGGCCCTCGGGGCCCGGACCGTCCACCGCCGCGCCCCTGGGGCGGGCGCCCGAACGGCCGGGAGCCGGCGGGCGCGAGCCGGCCTGCCACGAAGGGGTGGTGGGGGGGGGGGNGGGGCCGGGGCCCCGGGGCCCCCGCGCGCGCTACCTCGCCGGCGCCGGCGGGCCGTCCGAGACGGGGCGAGCGGTCTCCCGTCAAATTTTTTTAGAGCCGCAAACTCTGTGCGCCCCGAGCTCGGACCCGTCTCCCGTGTCCTCGGCCACGGCGGCAGCAGCCGAGAGGGGCCGCAGGCGCGGCCACGGCCCTGCACTCGCCAGTGTCCGAACTGTTCAATCGCGAAGAATCCGTCCACTACTCCCGAGCCCCGCGCACACGCGCGCAGGGTCTTGGCCCCTGGGTGAGCCAAGCCCCCTGAAGTCTCGCTCCAATCCCTTCAAGAACTCCTGACTGTTGGGGCGCGAGATTCCGGAACTGAAAATTTACTGAATTTGCGGCTCTATGCACAAGGGATTAGCGGGTTGCTGAATTTTTCAATTGCAACGGTGACGCGCAACTATTGTGGCTGGGAGTAAACACATAAAATTTTACTCTACCAGCTCTACCTTCTACTCAATCCTCGGTAGAGTAAATACGTCGCGAAAGTAAAAGGGTTTACAAAAGGTACAGGAGCAATGTACACAAGTCACACTGGTCTCGTTGTACTTTTTCGTGGTGAGGTCGGTCATCGAGCCTCCTTTGGTCAGCACCCTCGCGTCGGGAAAGGACCACACGAGGCACGCACGAGGCCGCGGGGTGGTGGCTGGCCTCAAGTTTAGATTTGACGGCGGACCTTCACTTCTCCTGAGTACGGAATTCGTGCTAATGAAACTCAGTAAAGGAAAAGAAAAGAAGGTAAAAGAGTCTACGAGTCGTCGGAAGTCAAAACCCGGTCACCAACCATTTCACTCATGAAAGACGTCCAAACACTCAAAGAATTCGAAAAAAAAAAAAAAATTCTTGAGACTAGGTATATTATGTTTTTAGGAGCGGAGGACTGACGTAATGATATCTAGTCCCACCCGACCCTAAGGTCACCACTTGTAAGGTTAAATTTTCATAGTCTTTTTATTGAAGGACTTAAAGTTTTTCACTACCCGAACTATGACGGGCGACCAGACCACCAATTCTGAGAATCGAAGGTCCCGTCCCGGTACCCAAACTAGGGACCAGTCCCTTGATTCTAGGGTGTACGACACACCGTGATGGTTTTTTTTTTTTTTTCTACCCGTCAAATAATAAGACATACGTGTAAACACTATGTACAATACAGATTTGATTGTATTAAACTTTAAATACCTCTGTGTTGTCTTGTTTTGTTATTCAATTTGTCCGACGGTACACACTGACGATCCAAATACCAAAAATAAGTCGGCTAAATTTGTCCCGACAATTTTCTCATGGACGAATTTACACTCCTGAGTTTACTCCTTATTCAGTCTTAACGCTCTGAATGTACAATCCCCAATCTCTGGAACACCGAATCCCTTCTCACCCGGTTCGGCCGGTGGACAAGTCTACTGGAGAGGAGGGCTTTCATCAGGTCCAACCCGCTCGACCCGGGAACGACGACGCGTCCGGGAAGAGACCGACACCTCTCGCCCCCGAGGGGAACTCGACGCCCCGCGCCCGAATGACTCCACCGAAGCGAGCACGCCGAAGCTGTGCCCGGGTGAGCAGCACCGCGCGCCCGAGTCAACGAGACGTCGTGCACCCTAGAAGGGTCTGCCCCTACCCTGGGCACAGAGGGCGAAGTCGTCCGTTTAGGACCCGGTGACTCGACGGTCCCTCCGGGGAGGTCCGTCAGGTCCAAATTTTCCGAGTGAGCGCACCGCGTTCACTTGATCGATCAATGAAGGAAAAAATGCCGAACTGCGAAGTCAAATTTTGTCCACTTTCATCCACTTCAGCGTAAATGATTCTTCACGACCGCTCCCCTATCTTTTGTGATTATTTTACAACGATGTACTCTGCCCCCAACAGGAACGCGTGTGTGTTCGTACACCATTCCACTACGATTTCAAGAAATGAAAGAGGACGGTAAAAATTAGATCTGTTTATTCGAAAGAGTCCTTTGTCAACTCAAGATTCACTCGTAAATTAGTCACCCTCAACTTCAACAATTCGAAAAATGAATGTATAAGACCATATACCAAAACCAACCAACTGAAAACAGAAAACAAACCTATACTACGAACCGATATCTTACATGCGTTAAAACCTATGCGGAGAATCAGAAGATTCGAAGTGAGGAACGGGCCGACGTCATTTACCCAGGACCAAGGAGTTTATACACCAGGGGACAGGACTAGGTCCGGAGACGTACCTGACAACAACACACACCTGGCGACGAACAGAAAGGAAATTTAAAAAGAATAATAAATTTAAAATAAAATACAAACCGACACGACACAGAAGGAACGTAAACGTGCCCGAAAGAGGTCAACACCGCACGTCCCCGATGAGCAAAACGTCTCACACCCCACATGCACGAGTCCGAAGTCGTCAAACAGTGCTGTAAAGAGGCTCCGTACACCTCAGAAGGGCCTGGTCCCCAGTCTGGACATGGGGGACGCGACCGTCCATCCAAGGACGGGTGACCCTTCGGGACAGGAGGGTGAAACTTGTGTCTCCTGGGTCGGGAAATCACCGGAATACACCGGAAAGAGGGACAACCCACTCGAGAACCTCCCTCCTAAGGATGTCAGAGCCCGCTTGACCGGAGACGAGTACGGAAGGGCACCGGCCGCGAGTCGCTCACGACTCATTTGCCGAACACTGAGCCCTGTTCGTCGGGTAAAGTTACGGTCGTACACCGGACCGACGAAGAGAAAAAACATTCCGTACCACTTCGTCCTTCCCGGGAAGACCTTCTTTGACTTATACCTTTCATTCCCCGACCGAATTCCAGAGGGACGAAATTAGCCCCTCGGCTCTGTGACAAACGGTCCTTCCGGACAAAGGAGAGAAAAGGAAAACAGAAACATCGATTGAGTTTACAATTTATTTTTAATTGACACTTTATAACGTTTGTATATTCATGTTGCTCATCGTCTTGTCTGGACATACATGGTGGTCCTGCTTAGTTCGCCACTGCACAGACGGCACGGAGAGAGGGACAGGGACCCGTTTCCTCTTTCTATTCTATGTGTCTTCGTCCTCCACTGTACCTTCAAGGCCTCCTAATACAAATATGAAACGGTTGACAGAAATACACTAAACAATGAAAACAAAAATCCTTAACAATAAATCCCATTTTGAATAACAAATCCCCTCTTTTTCTGAGTTTACTCAATGGGGTCGCTAACCAGTCGTAAAACGCGAACAGACAACCAATGTCATATCGAAAACTTCCTCGGCTAACTAAACTACTCTAAACGAAACGGTCAATTTTTTAAGTTCTATAGAGTTTAATCATAACAAGAACTCAGACAGAAGGTCTTTCGTTTCCCGGTTTCTACTTAAAAAGTCTCGCGGAATTACAGACATTATGAATTATGAAAGTTGTTCCATATGTTCCTACCTTTGACGATTCACCACCAACTCGACTCACGGTCGGACGACGGGTCGTCGGGATCACTACTTTGAGGGGACAACCCACACCTCTCTTCTTACAAAACAGAGGGACCTTCCTCAACCCTCGAGTTAAAAATTCAATTGACCCAACAGTGTCTTTCTTAGTCACCATACTTTATGCAAACAATACGACAATTCCCATACAAAGATAGTCGTCACAATTTGTGAAATTCATTAGACAGCGAACACAAACGGCAACACAATGCCTCCGACTGTCCAGTCCTTCCCACAAAGACTGAGGTCGAGTGGGGAGTCGGTCGAGAGGTGCGAGACGGACAGAAAGATTTTACACGCACACGAGGACACCCTCGGGTGAAGAGTCCCTAGAGTCCCGGGAAAGCCCAAGTTCTGGTCAGAGAGCGACGAGAAAGACGGAGACTGACGTGAAAAAAAAAAAACGACACGACACGTCGGACACCCTAGAGTCAAGGGGTTCCTCCTTAACTCGGCCCCAGGCACCGTCACGCTCGAACGTCAGGATTGGCGACCTACCGGCACCCTCGAGGGAGAACGTGAGGCGTAAAACCAGAGCGGACCAGAGAAGTCGGGAGACGACACCGACTCGAAAAGGAGCCGAAAACGAGCCGGCCAAAGCGGAGGCGGAAGGGGACACGGGGGCGTGTGCGCGCATCCGAGGCAGCCACGGACACACCCGTGACGACCGAAGGCGCACGTGAGGAGCAAGTCGAGAGCAGCACGTGGAGCGAGGACCTTCCGCCGGGGTCTCGGGGACGGACGGAGCCCTCGGGAGCCCTCACACAGAACTCGGACCCACGCACCGGTCGGAGGAGGGCCGGGTCGGAGGGAGACAGAGTCGGCGCGACCGGAGACCGGACAGACTTCGCGACGTCGACGCGAGCCGGGGCCGGGGACGTAGACGTCGAGGCAGATGAGCCTGTGGACGGACCGACCGAAAAGTGGACGGACATTCAGAAACGAATTTGAAGGGAAGAGTCCGTGGTGGGACTGGGGACTGAATACTACCGGAAAACGACAGACCGGGATGGGTAGACGGAGGCGACGAAAACGGATCGAACATAGGAGACTGTAAGGTCCACAAAAGGAATAAACAGACACGCGGTCTGACGTAGTTCTCCAGACATCGTCACCTCTAAAAAGAGGAAAGCCGAAATTGATGACAGTCCGAGGGTCACGGATCTTGTCATGGACTCACTTACGGTCAGGAAGTCACTGACGAACATACTTCTGAGTCGGGGCGCACACAACCGGTCACGCACTCCTCACCCCACCTAGCTCCCGTCACCTCGCTCACACGAACGGGACCACACTCCACCGTCTCCCCCCCGGGTCCCGTCCACTCCCTCCGGTCTCTCCTTCGACCGGCCGGGCGCGAGCTCCTGTCGCCGGCAGGGGTCTGGGTCCGCGGAGGTCCTTCCGACCTGGCCGCGTCGTCTCTCGCGGCCGCACCGCGACTCCCGCTCCCCCTTCCCGGCTCACTGGGATTGTAAGTGCAAAGCTTTCTAAACTCACCCGTGGTAAAAATAGAGTGACACTCGATCATTTTACCTATCACCCGGAGTAAAGACTATATGGAGCAAAGGAAGTTTTTCCTTCGACTCAAGTGGATGGTCGACTCTACACCGGGACCACGGAAGGATGAGTATCTCCTCCTTCGGGAACCAGAACTCGCACCGCGCACCCGGGACACAAAGGGACCCTAGAAGTGACCGACCGGGGAGCGTCGGCGAGACTCCGGAGTCCAGGACACCGAGCGAGACAGGGGAAGGGGGCACTCGCGGCGGTCGCGACGTAGGCGCCGTGAACCCTACGAGGGTCCAGTCGCCGAGGAGACTCGCGGCCCGGGACAGGGCCGTCGTGTGCCGAACCCGAGAGAGGGACGTGCACAGGTTCAAGGCTCGAAAAGTCCCACTCGCGAGTCAACAGAAGACCCGAAGTGCGCCGCGGGTCACAATTGACTCTCAGTTGAGAACCTCTATAAGCATGAAGGCTCAGAAGATAAAAGGGTTTCTAAATATATACACACACACACACACACACATATATATAAATAAACCTACATGACCCCCCTAAATAAAAAAATCAACACCGTATACCTTAGATCAAGGGACTGGTCCCTAGTTTGGGTCCGGGGGACGCAACCCTCGTGCCTCAGAATCGGTGATCTGGTGGTCTCTTCCGGGGATTTCTAAAAATAAATTATTTTTAACTTAAGGACCCAAAAATGCTAATTTCATATACAATCTTTATTCTCGAAGACCCTTTAAGGGACGACCACACCACCAATCCTGACGGGTCAACGGGACGACTCCCGGACCCAGGTCAGGAAGGGACCCCTTGGCTCTAGGGGGTCCCGCGTGTCGTCTTTTTCTTTATTCTCGGAGGACAAACGTAGGGGGGTTTCTAACCTTCAGCCACGGCAGACACGTCTCCCCAAGGGGGACACAGAACCGCGTCGCTTAGAAGCAAGGGAGGAGAGTGACTCAGGAGTGTCGTCGTACAGGGTCTCTACAATTCACGACAGGGTCTCAGTGTCCGACATTCACGACCTGGAGGACGTCCCGGACTGGAGACGAAGACACGAGACCCTTGAGTGACAGGACGGAGAGTCCCCTGTGCCCTTGTAGTCTGGCAGCTCTGTGTTTGTCCTCCTACCCGGCAATGTGAGACAATCATCGTACCGACACGTGAAGACGACTGTAAGGGAGTAAGTACCTCTTAATTCTTTGACCGACACAAGGTAGCTACTCGGTCTTGAGTACAGCAGCCAGGGGACCTAAACTGTCTGGACACTCCCCCGGCTTTGCCCTCTCTACTACCCGTCTTCTAATGTAGAAACTTTTTAGACACTTTAACAGAACGATTTATTAGTTTGGACTTTTGACTAGTCCGGAAACCAGGGTGCTCGTGAGGGGTCCTCTACGCCCGACCCCTTTCCTCGGGTCCTTCGACGCGACGTCCCGGCGGCAACCGACCGACTTCCGCGCCCCGGGACGTCCTGACCGCTGCCCGGAGGAGGTGGCCTCTTCTTCCCCTGACACCCGGTACGTCCGAGGACCTCCGTGGGGTCGGCCAACGGGCGGGCGGCGTCCCGACACACGTAGGGCCCGCCCGGTCAATCCACCCCTACTCTGCCTTGGGTTGAGCGCAATAAACACTGCCACGAGGTGAACACTTTCGCCTCGCGACTGAGCCAAAGAGTAACTCCTCGGAAGGACAAAAGTCGACAGTGTCACCAAGACAAATTCTTTCCTTAGACACAGAGCATCTCGGTGCCTGTCTTAGACAGTTTTTCACGCGGCACCGGACCCCGAACGAAGAGTCGACACACCGTTCCCTCGCCGACCCGTCCGACCGTGTGCCTCGCCCAAGCACGCAAGCACCGGAGGCACCGTCTCCCCCTTTCCGCACTTCCTCTGAACCACGTCCGAGACGACGCGAACCAGACAGACACATAGGTGCCCGCAGTACGGACGGACCTCCGACTCCGGCCATGGCTCGCACCTTCTCCCGGGCCGCAGCCCACCACTCCCCTCGTCTCTCGGGCACCGTCCTCTCCCGGCTTCCAGTCTCCCCTCCCGCGACTCACGTCTCGTCCGACACCCGCCCCCGGCGAGAGCTCCGACGTGCCTCGTAAAAGTAGACGTCTCCTCCAAGTCCGCCCGCACACACCCACCCGTCACGCGCAGACAAACGAAACCTCTCGCGCAAAGAGTCCCGGCAGACACTCGACCAACCCCCTCCCAATCCCCGCTCCGGCACCCTCCGCCGGACACACGGCACCGACCGACGCACTCAGAAGGGTCACCGAGAGACTCGCGGGGTGTCCCGACCCCCGGGCGGGCGGGACTTCGACCCACACCGACGCACCAGACGAGAACTGTCACCCCTCCCCGCGACCCGGACACCTCGGGACTCTCGGGGCGCGGGGACGAGGGCCACCGTCGCATGTCCATGCGCGAGGCTCACTCTTCCTTCGGAGCCCCACTCGGGCCATTGGACCAGGGGGTCCGGACCAGGGGTCTGACCGGCGTACCCGGTGGGCCCTCGCAGAATCTTCGTGCCCGACCCCGGGTGGAAGACGGAGGGGTCCGGACTCGAGGGCCCGTCCACCGGCGGGAGCGCCCCACGGACTCGGGCGGCGCGACTCTTGAGAAGGACCTCAAGGGGCTTCCGGGTCGCGAGTCCGGACCGCGCCGGAACGACTCCCCGCGCCCAAGACGTCTCCTCAGTCGCCCTTCCCGGACGTCAGTTCGACGCTCCGGGCACCCAACACCCCTCCCACAGTCACTGGGGGCTCAAAGACAAACTGTTTCGGTCTGCCTTCGGGTAAGTGACAGGCTTGTTGTGGGGCAAGAACATTCTAAGGTAAATGAACCCAAAGCTCCGAGTCTTTGTTCCTGCTCCGATTTCTCCCTACAAATTTCGAGAGTAGCTGCGGAAGTGGGGGTCCAGCGAAAGAGGCCCTGTGGGTGTGACACGGGAAAGACAGAACTGCGGGCCGAACGACAGGGGGTGGACGGGAGGGACACTCAACTCCGAGGAACGACCGCCGGGAGCAGGGACGAGGGGTGCCACGGGGGCCCTGTCGTGGTCGACCTACGCGGGAATCACCCGTGACTCCCTGGGACCCGTGTAGGCACACCCCGTCGAACGAGGCCCGGACGTCCCCAGGACAGACACACTGAGCCTCGGACCCGGGACGGATCACACTCCACGGTTCTAGAGGCTGACGAGACGTCGAGCCCAAGACCCCGCCCTCGTGACCGGCCGAAGTCCGAGAAACGAGAAGGAGTCCACGCTCCCCCACCGGACCCCCTTGTCACGGACGTCCCCTCGAGTCCCTCTGGGGCTCCCGCGCGGGGACTCCTAAGGGGAGAAATAAGGCGCAGCCTTCAACAGGGACTAACGCCTTCTGGGAGCCCCTATCCGGAGTACAACTGTCAAATACCTCAGAGAAGACAACTCAAGACTTTAGACATATTTTTCCATAAATAGAGACCTTCAAGTCGAAGAATATTGAAGAAACTTCTGCGCTGGCACAAAACAAACACGCCGCGCCTCCGACTCGGGAACGCGCACAGAGTCCGGGGCCCCGCGAACGTCGTCGCGACAACCGTCTCCCAGGCTCGGCGGGGCAGATGTCGCCCACGGACTTCGGACCGCGGAGGAGGGGACGGGAGGGAGACTCAAGGGTCGTGGCCTCACTCCATCGTCTTTGTCAACACTTAAGGTCGGATCTCAAGTACCTTTCGAAGAAAAGCTCCCGTACGATCAAGGACTGTCTGGTAGGTCCACTTTGTCCTCCGAGTGCGCCGTGATCAGTAGTCTGCTGGTCCCTGAAGGCTCCCCCAGGCCACCGAGCGTGGGCCGGGCGGGTCCCAACCCCGGCGCCGGCAGGGACCGGGCCTCGCCGCCGGGTGCGCGGCGTTGACTCTAGGCGGACGACGTCGCCGACCACGTCGGTCTTGCAAAGAAAGAACATTAGTGTTATGCAAAGTACCTTTCAAACATGTTTAGTCTTTTCACCTTCCCTTGAACCTATTAACATTAGAATGGTTGGTCTACGAATCCAGACACAAAGGATAAACGAAAAGTAAGTAGCCTGACTTGGTCCGCGGATTTCCGTCAGGGGAGACACTCCCGGTCTTGTCTTACGTCGTCAGATCCACTGACAGGCTCCTGCGTCGACGAGACGAGAGAGTTGACAAAGAACATAGACAGATAATTTTTGTGAACGGACAAAATACCTCGACTCCTGAAACTCCGGGCACACAGTGCGCACGTCAAGATAGAAGTCCTCTATTCCTAAACCGCAGAAAGGCGGGGTGAAGGGGAAGGGGCCAGAGGACTCAGGTCACCACAGGCCGACAGACGCGGAAGGACCACGCGACGGGGTCTCGCGCACCGACTCTCGTGTCGTCACACACACACACGAATGTCCGGACGTCACACCTGGACGTGCGGTCCCGGGTGGACAGTGACGGCCGCACGACAGCCAGACCCAGTGAGGGCGCCACGGGGAACGACCCCCGACAACCGGGCCCAGGCGGTAAGAGGGACCGTGCCCGGCGGGAACTCCGTCGAACCCGGAGGAGTGTCGTACCACCGACGAAGGACGGCGTCCTTCACTTCGACGGTCAGGAAACCGAAAGACGAATAAAGAACCGACGTGGTGCGCCGAACACCCTCGAGTCCAGGCGATGGGCCCGAACTTTGACCGGGTGCCGTCACCGTCGGGCCTCAGGATTGGTGAGCCGGTAGTTCCTCGAGGGGGCGCCTGTTCGGAAAATAAATAAGTATTTTTGTGGAATTTTTTTTCCTACGTAAACTAAATAAACAAAAAACTGACACACCGTACGTCCCAGAATCAAAGGCGTTGGTTCCTAACCTGGGTACGGGGCGTCCCCTTCGGGTCTCCGCACGGGGGGACCCGGAGGTCCCTTCGGGACGGCCGGGAAACTCTCCACTCCGCCGAGGTCGGACTGCAGCGAGGACGACACACGTCGGCCCTCGTCGGTGTCCGGGCCCGGTCCCAGTTCCTACACCTCTTTGTCTGAAATAGAGAACCACCCCCTTGCTGTTTCTGCAAAACCGGTAGAAATTATACGGTGTCCAACAAAAACTGAGAAAATAAAAAAATTAAAATTTTTAAATAAATTTAACCTCTACTTAATAAAATGTGATAACACTACCAAAAAACGGTATGTAACTGTACTTAGTCGGTTCCCATATGCACACAGGGGGGTATTAGGGGGAGGGTGGATTATATAGTGTCAAAATTGTCAAAAATAAATAAAAATTTTAAAACAAAACAAAAACCGACGTGATTCTGAACCCCCTAGAATCAAGAGGCTGGTCCCTAATTTGGACCGTCACTTTCACGTCTAAGGATTAGGGACCTGGCGGTCCCTTAAGGTTGTTAAAAACCAAACTTACTTATAAATAATTAACAATATAACAAATCGACTTGTGATGAAAGGATCATTTAACAAAAAGAAAAAGATAAACGAACCAAAAGGTACGTAGACAATGATTACGTCCGAGTCCAAAAGGTCTACTCAACACATGTTTCGGAAACCTCTACCAGTCCATGCGTAAAAAGGGAACCCCTCGGACAGACGACCTTGACAAACAGAAGGACGAGGGCTGCCCGGAAGGATCTGGGCACGGGCCGACGTCCGCGGGGCAGAAGACGCCCCTGGTGGGTGGGGAATCCAGAGTACAGGGGCGCCAAACGGAGGCACAGAACCACCACGTAGAAAACCCCCAAAAGAGTCTTTCACACCCTCCGTTGCGAAAATCTCTGGAATGCACGGTTTTACTAGACACGAATTTGAACTAACTATCGAACAGATCTCTGCATTAAATCTAACTTTTATCAAAGAGAGTTTTTTGACTCCTACCCTTAAGGCACCACCACATCGCCAATCCTGAGGCAGGAAAGTGACGACTCCCGTACTCAAGTCAGGGACCAGTCCCTTCATTCTAGGGTGTTCGACTCGTCACACCGGTCTTTACTTTTATCGACCTTTTAGACTGCCATGACGAAGTAGTGACCCCCCCAGAAGTACCCACAAAAGGATAAAATTCTATTCACTACGATGGTTCCAGCGGCTAAGACCGGACAGTGGATGGAAATGGGGTCTGGCGCACCAGAGAAAACAGAAGTAGGACACCTCACGGGTCACCCAGAAAAGTTGGAGAACTAAGACCCATAGAATAAAGAAGGGATTAAAAATCTTTAGGACTGAGGTGAAGAAAGATAAAGAGGGGTCGAAATAATACCATATTAACTGTTTATTTTAGAAGTCAGAAGGTCACAGGTCACGGGTCGCACTATGTATTTTAGTCGTGGAGACGCGGCATGCACCCCCGACTCTCACTCGGGAGCCCTAAGAGTAGCGCACACAGACACTCCACTACCTGCAAGTGACTTGAATGACACCTGCTGTAAAGGAACACACGGAGGCAGTACGGCGTGTGGAAGTCGAATGTGTCGCGCACACACACGAGCCCACGCAGGGTGAGACGTACTGGGGACCTGACGTCGGGTGGTCCGAGGAGGTAGGCACCGTAAAAGGCCGGGTCTTATGACCTAATCCCACGGTAACGGAAGAGGTCCCCTAGAAGGGTTTCAGAGAACGCGGAGGACTTAACCGTCCCCCTGAGATGCTGACGCGGTGGACCCTTCGGGACTTGAGGCATGCCAGGACGTACTGACGTGTGTGGAGTCACTTCGACCTTCCCTCTCTTAATCTCGACCTTTGGGCACACGCCACATTCCTAGACTCGGGGGTGCACGTCACCCTTCGCCGGCGACTGGCTCGATCGTGTGGACCGAGGCGGGAGTCAAGGGCCAGCACACCCCCCCGCCGCTCACACGAAGCGCAAAAGAGAGGGTCGTTCACAGCCACACTTCGGCCCACAAGACTAGTGTCGGGGACCTGAACACAGAAGTCTTGAACGAGCAGAGTGTTCGCGTGCAGACAGGGCAACCGTCGTCGAGAGGCAAGGAGGGCGGGGAGTCGGAGACCGTTGGTTGGTGGGTAAGAGAGACGAACATGCTCACACCGAATAAAGTCTAAAACTCACATTCACTCTCGTGCGTTGCAAAATTATCTTACAGGAGACCCAACTGGGTACACGTGCACCGTCTTGGAGGAACAATTACCGACCTACTAGAAGGTGGTGTGCGTATTCGGGGGAGGAGGAAAAACCGGGGACACACTGTATGCCCCACAATCAAAGGGGTGGTCCCTAGCTTGGGACCGGGGGACGCAACCCTCGCACCTCAGAATCGGCGACCTGGTGGTCCCTTCAGGGATTCGGGGTAACAGCAAAAGGCAAGGAGGGGCGCACACCTGACAACCCTCGCCACGACGTCTTGCACTCAGACGTCTGCGTAGAAGCCGCAGGCCCGAGCAAAGGCAGACCGCGCGGGAGTCTCCACCCGAACGACGCAGGGCGTCGTCGAGACCGAAGACAGGACTCCTTAGACCAGAGAGGGGCGTCAGCGACGTGGCCGGGTGTACGGGTGGTCGTCACACGGTCCGGAGGGAAAGGGACACCGGAGTGGCCGCGAGCACCCGAGAGACTACTATCGGCAAGGCTGTCCATGCTCCACGTCCGAGTAATATCAAGGTAAACGCGAAGGACTCGCAGAAGGGCACGGACCCCGGGCAGACATACAGAAGACACCTCTTTACAGCCAAGGCCAGAGACTCTTAAAATTTGCGGAGACAGGGACCTCGAGCACGGTGCGCCCACAAAGCAATCGTACCGACGTCCACGCAACGAAGAGACGGGATCCGACGACGCCGGGAAGGGGAGGGAGGAGAAGGAGGGGAGCAGAGAGAAGAGGAAGGCCGAGGAAAGGACGGAGGTAGGGAGGAAGGAGGACGAGACCGTCGAGACATCCTCGGTACTATAGGCCCAGAGAGACAGGGGACTCACCGACACCTTACGTCAATGTTTCTCTCGTCACTAAAAAATTAATAAAACCTTTATAGAAATGTAAAAGTGTTACAAGGAAATTTTTAGCTTTCTTTTTGATACTAATCTATTATACAAGTGCACGAAGTCTCAACTTTTCACATCACACTTTCAGGGAGGGACGGCACGGGGGTCGGCGGACTGGAGGAGGACCTCCGCGGGCCCGAGGTCCCACCGGGCTCGCACGGTGGGACCTCCTGTTCACACACACGAACCACCAAAGAGAGAACGGGAGACCACACGGGAGATCTAGGGATCGAAAGAAAACGAAAATGTAAGAATTGAGAGTTCGACTTAAAAGGGGTCTACGGGCTACCGGGAGCTACGTCCGGGGGACAACTCTACCTCCAGGTCCTCGACGGCCGCCCCGAGACCCGCCCCCGAAGCGGTTCCCGGCTACCCAGCCCTGGGTGACCGTCCCAGGACCATCCACCGGAGTCGTCCGACAAAACGTCAGACGGCGGACCTCGCGGGCGAGGCCGCGGGGGCAGTAAACTCACGTGAGGTGAAGAGGGTGACCGACGGTCCGACACCCACCCCACCGATCCTGAAACTAGACCAGAAGTCTGAACGAGGGTCACACGGGACGATATACGGAACATTCCGTGTCAAATCTCCCTTTTATCCTTTACGGAATGTCCATACACCTACTATGTAGAATTATATCCTTATCCTTTGCTTCGGAAAGGATGAGTGTTTTCTAAACTATCAAATTTTTAACTGTACTTTAACTAGTCAATTCGAGAAAACTTCATATATGAAACCACCAAAAAGACATATAACAGCCACAATTACATTGGTAGTGGTGACAGATTTGGGACTTACAAAAACAGTGGGGTCATCCCTCGGGCCACGGACGACTCGTCAGTGGGGGGAAGGACGCACGGGGGTCGGTGGTGAGACGAAAGGCAGAGACCTGAGAGGACAAGATCTGCACGGCATCTTTGCCACAGTACACCATTCACCGAAAGACACTGACCGACGAAATCGAGTCGTCACAAAGACTTCGGAACTCCAAACAGACACACTGCCACACACAGTCATAAAGTAAAAATACTGACTTATAGGGTAACATACCGTCCCAGGTGAAAAGGGGGGTGCTCCACCGAACACCCTGGCATCCAGGGGGTTGGTCCACAGTTCGGACCCGGGGACCGTCCTCTTCGTACCCCAGGATTGGTGACCCGCGGTCCTCTCAGCTCTAGGGAAGACTAAGGTAGACGAATAGTCAACGATCCTGTAACCCACCAAAAAAAAGGAAAAATTTTTATCAAAACAGTTTTAAGAACATGTTCAAAAACATACTTATACAAAAATCAAGAGAGACCCTATCCAGGATCCTCACCCTAACGACCAAGAACACCGTCAACCCCCTGCAGAACTAACAAGGGTCGGCGCCGACGAGGCAAAAGGTAGGGACCGTCTCACGCTCCCCAGGACTCTAAACGGCAAGACGTGCCTCCGCTCTCCTGTCCGTCCGGACCCCGGCCCGCGCCGCGGCCGGCCTCACGGGCACGCTCCGATCGCTGCCCGGCGTCCGTCTCGCGCGGGCCCACCGACGCGGGCCCCGACCGGAGCTCGCCCGGACACACGACGCGCAGGGACTTCACTCGTGTCTTGCTCCTCGTCCAGGCAGTGTTTCCGGAGTGACACACGTCTCCCTCGCTTCGAAGCCGACACTCAGTCAGGAGGTAAGACATCCATTTCGGAGAGCCACCTGTCAGACCGTCCCACTGCTCGACCACGCAGGAGTCGGGGACAAGACACCGTCTGAGGTACGACTAGGGTCACGAGGTGTGCCTCGAGAAAGAGGACTCTGCCCCGCAGGACACCAGTAAGGCGCTTCCGTCCTGGTCAGACAAGGTCCCTCTGGACACGTTTTACAACCTTTCGTTCCCTCACAATCCCTCACACACACGGACGAAGGCAGCACGAACGTCTGAACTGAAAAGGTAAACCCAGAGAGAAGACGAAGGCATGCTCACTGCTCGAACCACGGAGAGACCCGAGACCCCCTCCGGACGGACGACAGGCCGTGACTCGGACGGGGACCCGTGAGCCGAGTCGCAGCGCCGTACCCGAGGCGTCCGACGCCGACGTGGACCCTCGAGACCCTCCCGCCCGCGCCTCCGCAGGACTCGCGTCCCTCCTGTGAGAAGGCGGTGGGGAGGTGGGAGGGGTCCGGGAGGGGAGAGGGCAGACATGAAATCTGGGAGACAACGGGGGAGACCTCATAGTCGAGGGGTTCTTGTTCCACACACGAAACAAATGGCGAGACGAAGGCGCACAACCTCGGCCCGGACACGCACGACCGACCAAGATTTGCGACCAGCCAGTAGGCCCGTGAACAAACCTCTCACCACGAAAAGGGAAGTAACACCTGTGGGGAGGAGACAGGGCACACCGGAGGGGTCGGTGAACGGCGCGGTCGTGGACGGCACCTCGCAGACACTACACGCACCTCACCCAACGCGGTAGAAGTCTCGAACAATGTGCTCCGGCGTGCGCTACGAACCGAGGGGGGTGGGAGGGGAGTCAGGGGAACCTTTTGGCGAGCAGTGAGCCTCGACAATCAAGGACGAAATTGATTGTGTTAAGGTCAAAAGCGACACTGCCGTAGTGCCAAGAGAAAAGAAAAGACTACTGACACACAACGCAAACAAAAGTCTGTAAAATTTTCCCTTTTAGAAACATCCGCTCCCCGCGGGACTCGGCGGTCGGAGGGACGTCGTCGTCGTCGTCGTCGTCGAAGGAGGACCTCTCCACCGAGACGGGAAGTCGAAGCGGTGCCGGCGGGAGGACTGACCGAGTAGACGACAGAAACAGGAACACCTGACTGGGAAGCAAACACTAAGACAAAACTTTTATGAATGAACGAATAGACCGACGCAGTCTAGAGACAACGCAGCACACCCTAGAAAACAATGCCGCGTGTCTGGGACCGACTCCGTACACCCGACGCACCCGAACCAACCGGGCGCCGTACGACCCACCCACAATCTAGGGCCGGGCCCTAGCTCGGGAGTAGCGGACGCAACGTGCCGTGTGAGAACTGGTGACCTGGTGGCCCCTTCAGGGACTTTAAGGACTGCCAGAAAAATCAACCCCAAAGACATTCCTCACGTTCATTTACACTCTTTCTTCGGAGAGCAAACGAGATTCGGGGAGGGGTGAACAAGGGACGTGCGACGAAGAGGACCCGAACGTCGAAACGAGATCACACGGAAAGCCACAAGGAAAACGCCTTCCCTACACATACGATTTGACGGAATCCAAAACGTGCAGACTTATATGTGAAACCGAGCACGAACCATTATTAAATCTCCTCTTTAACAGAGAAGGGACTCGTGAAACCTCTCCGAGGCGGTAGACGAAGAGAGTCAACTCCGGCGTGTTTCGGACAGAAAGACAAGGAGAGGAGCCGACTTCAGACAGGTAATTGAATAAGAAATGCCCCTGAATCCAAACTTCTAAAAGAAAAACAGGAAGTATAAGTGTTTTCACACACAAATTCATAACTAAACAAAGAAAAATAAAACGAGTCTTGGGACCCACGGGAAAAACTAGACTTATGAATTCAAATCAAAGTAGAGACCTTCTTAACGGTAGTAATAGGAAGACTTTTAGCGGAAGGGGTAGGAAGGATCAGAGAGGACCTTGAGGTCCCCTTACATTTGGGGGACTTTCGTCTTGCACGAAGTGTGCACGTGCACGCTTTGTCAGCGGCGGAAGGGGCAGAAGTGCGTGGCAGGTCCCCGTGGCTCACGCGGGCGCAGTGGCACGTGGGCAAGGACGGCGGACGAGGTCCTGAAAGGGCGGAGCGCTCTGCCTCTGCCCAAGGTCAACTCGTGGTCGAGAAGCAAGAGGGGGGGTAGGGGAACGTCGACGGAAAGACAGAGATACTTAAACTAATGAGAACCCTGGAGTACATTCACGTCAGTCCCTCAAGGGGCCACCAGGTCACCAAGTCAAGTCAAGTCAGCGAGTCAGCACAGACTGAGAAACGCTGGGACACCTGAAGTCGTGAGGTCCGGAGGGACAGGTAGTGGTCGAGGGTCTCGAAGGAGTTTGAGTACAGGTACCTCAGTCACTACGGTAGGTTGGTAGAGTAGGAGACGGCAGGGGAAAAGGAGGGCGGAAGTCAGAAAGGGTCGCAGTCTCGGAAACGTAGTCCACCGGTTTCATAACGTCAAAGTCGAAGCCGCAGTCAGGAAGGACACTCATAAGTCCCAACTAAAGGAAGTCCTAACTGACCAAACTAGAGGAACGTCAGGTTCGTTGAGAATTCTCAGAAGAGGTTGTGGTGTCAAGCTTTCGTAGTTAAGAACACCACGAGTCGAAAGGAATATCAAGTCGAGAGTGTAGGCATGTGCTGGTGACCCTTTTGGTGTCGAGACTGATCTACCAGGAATCAACCGTTTCCTTACAGAGACGAAAAATTATACGATAGATCCTACCAGTATCGAAAAGAAGGTTCCCCGTTCGCAGAAAATTAAAGTACCGACGTGAGTGGTAGACGTCACTAAAACCTCGGGGGTTTTATTTCAGACTGTGACAAAGGCAACAAAGGGGTAGATAAACCGTACGTCACTACCCTGACCTACGGTACTAGAATCAAAAGACTAACGACTCAAAATTCGGTTGCAAAAGTGAGGGGAGAAAGTGAAAGTAGTTCTCCGAGATCAAGGAGAAGTGAAAGACGGTATTCCCACCACAGTAGACGTATAGACTCCAATATCTATAAAGAGGACCGTTAGAACTAAGGTCGAACACGAAGTAGGTCGGGTCACAAAGAGTACTACATGAGACGTGTATTCAATTTGTTCGTACCACTGTTATATGTCGGAACTGCGTGAGGAAAATGATAAACCTTGGTCAGACAACAAGGTATCGGTCAAGGTTGACAACGAAGGACTGGACGTATGTCTAAAGAGTCCTCCGTCCAGTCCACAAGACTATAAGGGTAGAGAACTTCTTAAAAGGTGTCAAACAAGACTAGGTGTGTCACTTTCTGAAACCACATCAGTCATTTCGTCTTTATCTACAAAAAGACCTTGAGAGAACGAGACAGATACTAGGTCACCTACAACCGTTAAACTAGAGACCAAGGAGACGGAAAAGATTTAGGTCGAACTTGTAGACTTTCAAGTACCAAGTGCCTGTCAACTTCGGACCTAACCTTTTAAAACTCATAATGAAACGATCGCACACTCTACTCATGTCAACACGCCATCAAACTCGTAAGAAACCGTAACGGAAAGAAACCCTAACCTTACTTTCGACTGGAAAAGGTCAGGACACCGGGGACGACTCAAAAGGTTTAAACGACCGTATACCTCACGTCGCGAAAGTATCGTAGTAGAAAGTCCTACACTTTATCGAGTCGACCTTAAGGTAGTGGAGGTGATCGAAACAAGCATCACTACGAAGGATTCCGGGTGAACTGAAACGTAAGATCCTACAGACCGAGATCCACTCACTAGTGCGGTAGCACTAATAGACCCAGCACTTCTAGAAAAAATACGTCAAGAGGACACATAAGAACCGTGGAGAAGAATGACAGAAGACGAGGACAATCTAGGTGCGGCAAAGACAGGAAACAGTTCGGGCAGAACCGCACTCTGCAAGGGAACCGCAGACTAAAAGAACTTCCCTCGAGAGCAGAAAGGGCAAGACAACAAAAGGAGCCACGTTAAAGTAGCGCAACCAGCGACTCCTTCCGGCGCCCCATCCTGACGCTAGAGTGACGACTCCCGTACCCAAGTTGGAGACCGACCCCTTGAATTATAGGACGTTCGACACACTTTTTCACTTCCAACGCAGGCTGAGAAACACTGAAGTACCTGATATGTCACCACCTTAAGAGGTCTGGTCTCATAGTCTCACCTATCGACAAGGGAAGAGGTCCCCTAGAAAGATTGGCTCCCTAGCTTGGGTCCAGAGGGTGCAACGTCCACGTAAGAAATGGGCGACTCGATGTCGGTCGACACGCCACACTGGTTTGTTTTTCACCTCGGTGTGTCACGAACACGAAGACACCCGTCGAAAGGAGCGAATCGTCCTACGCACGCCCCGCACAGGCACGACGTCGCACGGAGCCATGAGTAGGAAAAATTCCGACTTATTGTGAGGCAGTAGACTCCCAGGCAACTAGCTAAGTAAGCGGACGACTTCCTGTGGAACTAGCGAGGGTCCAAAACCGCTGCTACTCTATTTCGACTGTGGAGGAACACGTCCGAAAGGACGCCTACCTTCACAAGTCGAAGGAACCCATTTAAGGTTCCTCACCCCAACGACCTGGCATACTACTCTCACAGAAGTCACAACACTCGTTGGTGCTTTCACACAAGGGTCGTCGTCACTCCTCTGCTGAAGACGAGGCGTAGGCGAGTCCGCCGGCCACGGCAGACACACCGCCCAAGACCGGCACGACTCGTCGCACCCCACTGACGAGAGGGACGCCAGGAGGTGCCCCGTACGGGGGTCGGTGGAGACCCCACCTCTTCGGGGACTCGTCGGGGTCAACGGACCGTCCCGACACGTCACGACGAGGAGGGTCCGGGTGGTAAACAAAGAACCGAGCCCCCAAACCCGGGGGTGGCGGAAGAGTCCGTCAAAAACTCCCACTGACACAGAGGCCCCCGGAGGCCCCCACAAACGACACCCGGGTCGGGGGCTCCCCGTCGAGTCGTGTGTCGGGAGACTGGCGACTGGGCACCGCTCCGACCGCGAGGCAGGGGTCCTCGACCTCGCGCCCCCGCCAGTGAACGGCTCTCCTCCGTCACCACCTCGGGCTCCGACCGGGTCCGGTGCCGGGGCGTGAGACACGGACGACTCGGGCGTCGAGAAGCCCCGGTCCGCGGGTCGACCGGGACGGGCGACGAGGTCCGGGCCGAGCCTCCGGACACAGTACAGGGGACGACGACACGGGCCTCCGAGGAACGAGAAGTGCGGAGCAAAGACCTAAACCTCTAAAGGGAGAGAACAAAACTTAATCCACTATATGTATCGAGTGAAAAAAAAAAGAAATTTTTTTCATTATTAAACCGTGGAAGTGGTCTTTACAGCACTTCGCACAATTTTACCATTGCCTCAAGTAGTATTGCAACTTGGCAGTAAACACTGATTCACGAGACATCGACACTGTGGAATACAGTCATACGGACCGTTATTGACCCGAACTAACCGACGACAAAAGAGCGAAAAAGTGCCAGGATGAGACGACTAGAACCAGCCATCGAAAAGAAACGTGATGAAGAGACCAAAACTGCCCTCTCCACACGGCCGGAATGCATCACTACAAACCCTTCGAGAGGCAGTGAAAGGTACTACCCTCTTTAAACTTGTCATCCTTACGACACAAGCGCACTACTCATTATGTGTCGACAACCCTTCTGACTCAACTCGAACGAAAATATAGCTGTGTCGCCTTTAGTCGACACAACCAGCTTAGCGTCCGGGCCACACCGTCGTAAAGACCCGTACGTGTGGGGCACGTCGTCGAGAGTCGAGGCATCGGCCCTTCCCACGAAACACTTGACTACCACCCCCTGACTCACCCTGAACCCGAAGGACTTGTCCGTCTACGGTAGAAACAATCCTGTCAGTGGGACAGGGTCCGGACACCCTCCACCACGACGCGACCCTCGAACACAGACCGAAGATCGACAACCTGAACCCCGAGGGTCACCCACGACACCCGTGCCTCTTGGTCTCGGGGTCCTGCGACGACACCCACACACCACCCGTCATCCGTCGGACGGCCCGACTCGGACCGAAGAGAACGGACCCCGGGGCCCACGGGACTCGGGCAGAACGGCCGGAAGCCGACCTCCGCGTGTAACAGGCCTCCGGAAGACACGGCCCTGTCGAGCTCCGTCCAGTCACGCCACGACTTCCGACGGGACAACCTGCCCGCCCACACGTGCACCCAGGACAACAAGAAACGCGACAAGACGAAAATTTCGAGCAGGGAGAGGGGGCTAACTCCCGGTGACTCGGTCGCTTCGGGAGACCCGGCAAGAGCGCACCAAAGACGCCCGAAACGTCCAAAAGACGGAGAACCAACCCAAAAAACAAAAAGAACCTCACGGTCTATCTTACTTTCTAAAGGATTGAATGACCATATTGGAACCATTTTTTGCTTTTGAGGAACTTTCCAGTTCAGTCACCAGTCACGGCACCACCCGCACTCACCTGGGAGAGATCCCCGACACGGAAGTCCGCAGCAGGGTCCACCTTAGGACCCCTCATCGCTCGTCGGGCGTCAAAGGTCCCCTCCCTCCCTATGTCCGGTCTACGTGTCTCTTTGTTCACGGACGCGCTCCCACCTCGCGGTCGTCGTCTGCGTCCAGACGCGTCTGGTCTCCGAGTCTCGACACAGACTATGTACGCCTCTACACTTCTTGAACTTTTAAGGTCGTCCTCGTCCGTCAGAACCTTTACACCAAGTGTACATCCAGTACGAGGGGATCCGGACCGTGATTTAGGACTCCCCTCGGTCTTCAGGCTCGGAAACACACTCCTAAGGTCTGGACTCACAGCCGCTGACTGGAGAACCAACGCAGACAGCCGAGACAGAGGACCACAGCACCAGACTCGACACGCGACGGGTCCCGACGGCAAGCACAGGAAGTGAGCGTGTCCGACGGACCCCGAGCCGTCCCGGAGACCCGTCGCTCGCACCCCGACGTCGACCACAGACGCACAGACACGCCGACATCGCGCCGCAACACGGGAGACGTCAGTGCACTCACAGGTCTTCGGCTCCCGGCTCCCGGAGCGGGCGCGAGAGGCAAAGGCCACGGGGGTAAGGAAGGACTTCCGGGTCGCAGCGGGACGAGAGTAGGGAGCGGTCGGCGTTCTCGAGGACAACCGTAAAGAGTATCGCCTCCGGACTACCGTCGTCGAAGGATTAACCACAAAGAAAATTTTATGTAAATCAGTAGTAAGAACGTCTCAGAAAGAAGACCTGTAGTGTACGGTCCACCTGTCAGAAAAGGGAAAGGGGGCAATGAGACTAGTACCGACCGAAGACAAAGAGTACTCTCCACTTACCGGTAGGTACAGTGACCAAACACAAATTACCTGGAAAACAGGGGGGAGACGAGAAGTCCCGAAAAGAAATATAACCAAATTTACAAAGGTGACTGATATGGACCCACACCCAAGAAAATGTATGTAGGACGACTCTAAACCCGAAGGGGACACCAAGTCGACCGTTTCTTAGGTGGACATTACGTCCTCTGGACCCAACCCTTCTAGGCGACCTCTTTCCTTTCCGAGGGATGAGGTCATAAGACCGGACCTCTTCCGGTACCTGACATACATATATGTCATATCATATCACATATCATGTCATGTGTGTATATCATATCGCATCACATATCATATCACGTATATATATCTATCAGGTACCCCAACGTCTCTCAAACCGTGTTGATTCGCTGAAAGTCAAGTCAAGCGAAGTGAAGACGACTCTAAACGACTCGAAGAACTTAGAGACTTAAATACAGAGTGACTTAGACTTTTGAAAAGACAAATTAGAAAGGGTTTACAAAAAAAGATAGAGTAACAAAGAAGGGAGAGGAGACCCATCCTCATCCTTAGGTCTGGGAAACTACAACCAGACATCGTGTTCGACCTTAGTTCTAACGGCCCTCTTTATAGTTATTGGAGTCTATACGTCTACTGTGGTGGGAATACCGTCTTTCACTTCTTCTTAATTTCTCGGAGAACTACTTTCACTTTCTCCTCTCACTTTTTCGACCGAATTTTGAGTTGTAAGTCTTTTGCTTCTAGTACCGTAGGTCAGGGTAGTGAAGTGCCGTTTATCTACCCCTTTGTCACCCTTGTCGCTGTCCAAAATACAAGAACCCGAGGTCTTAGTGAGAACTGTTGACTCGAGCGCGTCACACTATTGGATCACTAGTGTGACAAAGGTAGTCCGTGTAAAAATGTCTATCCGTCTGAGTAAGCAGCCTCTTCCACTACCGTGGGGTGAGGTCATGAGAACGGACCTTTTAGGGTACGTACCTCCTCGGACCACCCGACGTCAGGTGCCCCAGCGCTTCTCAGTCTGTGCTGACTCGTCGAAGGGAAAGGGAAAGTCTTAGCGACGTCTACCACTGACGCCGGCACTCTAAGTTTCTACGAACGACGAACCCTCTTTTCGTTACCGTTTGGGTCTGTCTCATAATTTTGATGATGATGATGTCTCAAAATTATGATCTGCAACGGAATCTGTCATGATCTCTATAATGGATGTTTCCAGGCATATCAGTCTCGACACTAAAAAAAGTCATCAGTACCTACCTACACTCTCGACCTGTCTTTCTTTCCGACTCGTGACTTCTTAACTACGAAAACTCGACACCACAACCTTTTCTAAGAACTCTTAGGGAACCTGATGGTCCTCTAGGTTGGTCAGGTAGCATTTCCTTTAGTCAGGACTTATAAGTAACCTTCCTGACTACGACTTCGAGGTTATGAAACCGGTGGACTACACTTCTTGACTGAGTAAACTTTTCTGGGACTACGACCCTTCCTAACTTCCGCCCTCCTTTTCCCCTGCTGTCTCCTACTCTACCGACCTACCAAAGTGGTTGAGCTACCTGTACTCAAACTCGTCCGAGGCCCTCAACCACTACCTGTCCCTCCGGACCGCACGACGGCAGACACCCCAGCGTCTCTCAGCCCGTGTGGACTCGCTGCCTTGTTGTTTTATCCAGTGCCTCCGAGACAAAGAAAGAAAAATAATTAAAAATGAGAAAAAATTTCTGGTAAAGATGACTCGATAAAAGTTCAAAGAAACAATATTATATAGATAAAACAACTTCACGTCAATTGAATGATACAAAGTCTGCGTATACTTTATCTTTTTCACTTCGTTCGATCTACTTTCAGTTTCGAGCAGTACGTCGACTCGACCAAAATTTGCACTGACGGGGAATCTTTGTATAGACCTCAGACCTCCTTTTTTCGTCATCGACTTGCAAACATAAAAGGTTTTCTTGAAGTTCTATCAAGACATTGTGTAGACCTCAAATTTTTCACCATCGTCCAAAAGGACAATCTAGGATCAAAACCACTATATCTCAAGATAACAAAAAGATGACTGGTTAGTACTATGTTACCATAACTCATTATTGATGTATTAGGGTTATCATTTGCTACGAGTAGTGAAGAGTGTCAGCCCAAGTGTCAGTCAGGCCGAGTCGGTGAGTCAGTGCGAGCTGAGACGCTGGCGTGCCTGACGTCGTGTGGTCCGGAGGGACGGGCAGCGGTTGAGCACCTCGAACGGCCTCGAGTACAGACGACTCAGCCACTACGGTGGGTTGGTGGAGGAGGAGACAGCAGGGGGAGAGGAGGGTGGAAGTCAGAAAGGGTCGTAGTCCCAGAAAAGGTCCCTCAGTGTAGTCCACCGGTTTCATAACCTCGAAGTCGAAGTCGTAGTCAGGAAGGTCATTTATAAGTCTTGACTAAAGGAAATGCTAACTGACAAACTAGAGGAACGACAGGTTCCCTGAGAGTTCTCAGAAGAGGTTGTGGTGTCAAGTCTTCGTAGTAAGAAGTCACGAGTCGAAAGAAATACCAGGTTGAGAGTGTAGGTATGGATTGATGACCTTTTTGGTATCGAAACTGATCTACCTGGAAACAGCCGTTTCAATTACAGAGACGAAAAATTATACGACAGATCCAACCAGTAGCGAAAAGAGTTAGTTATTGGTCTGTCTTTTATTTTCTATTAATGTTAACGTTCGGTATTACCCTTGCGTCAATTGAATTGTTATATTTTGTTAGTGTACGCCAACCCCCACTTCGTCTCCCAACACTCACCTCCACGTGTGCACGTGTGCAAGAGCGGGCGAGTCGGGCAGACACAGAAGACCAACCACGTAAATTAGGTAAAGGTAAGTTCCCTTACTAACCATCCATACTAGGGCAACGACAAGAGAAGTAACAAACCCAAACAAAAGGCATCCAGAGACGGAAGAGACACAAAGGGCAGATCTCTTTAAGGCAAACGTAAACAACATTTCGACCAACCCACCACGACTTAAGAGAATTGAAGACGAACAGACCTTTCGCAAACTAAAGAGGTGGCTTAGACCTCCTCGCAGAACGACCCATCTCATAAGAACCAATATCCACGAAGGGAAAGTAGTAAATTTTACATGGCACGGCAAGGGAAGACTGAACGTCTCAGAGGGAGCCCTTCAGTCGGACTGCCCGCAGGGGAACATACGCCAGACAGCAAAGAGGGCACCACGAAACTCGCGAATGGAGACAGAAGTCCAGAACAGTCGAACCAACGGGACACAGACCGACACAGGGAGAGACTCAAACAGGAAGGACCCTGAGACACGAAGGACCTGCACCGACTGCGAAAGGAAAGGGCACAAGTCCTTCAAAAGTCGATAATAGAGAAGTTTATAAAAGAGTCAAGGAAACAGAGACAGAAGAGGAGGACCCTGGGGATATTACGGTTACAACCACGCAAATTACAACACGGTCGTCAGAGAATCCGACAGAAGTAAAGAAAAACAAGAAAAAAGATATAAGACGAGACACCGTCACTGAAGGTGGTAAGACAGGAGGTCCGGTAAAGACAGGAGGTCCAGAAGACGGAGTCAATGAACGACTGCTAAGGAAGGTCACCCCGAGTCTCCAATTTCGCAGACGGACGTCACGTCCTCTGGACCCAAGCTAGGGACCCAGTCCTTCTAGGGGACCTCTTCCTTCACCGTTGGGTGAGGTCATAAGAACGGACCTCTTAGGGGACCTGCCTCCTCGGACCACCCGATGTCAGGTGCCCCAACGTCTCAGCCCGTGCTGACTCGCTGAAGTGAAGGGAAGTAGAAGGTCGCACACAAGCAGAGACGAACAAACAAGAAAGAAAGAAGATCCAGAAACCATTTGTAAAGAACGTAAAAGATTTAGAAACGGAGGTGGTAAAGGGGCTCTAGGGCCTAATAGAAGTGACAGCAATAGGAAAGAGCTCGAGGGCCTAGCAGAAGTGCTAGCAATAGGAAAGAGCTCGAGGGCCTGGCAGAAGTACTAGCAATAGGAAAGAGCTCGAGGGCCTGGCAGAAGTGCTAGCTATAAGACTTAAGAAAAAGACCTTCCAACGGACAGAGGTGAAGTAAAACAACAAAAAGACCCCAAAATAAAACAGGGAAGTGGACCCTATATCGAAAGACGAAAGAACAGCACTAATTGAAAGACACCACACAAAAACAAAGTCGACGAGGCTCTGACGAAGATAACGAAGAACAGACGGGACACTCCGACTCCGACTCTTCGAACACAGTCGAAAGACTACTCCCCCTGACTGTTTCCCCCTTTGGCCCAGAGGGAGACGGCCCGCGACTCCTGTAGGTCCCCTAAACTGCAACCTCCGGTCACCCCGAACTGACACCTCGACGGTGTCCTGGCCCCTCTGTCCGGCAACGTCCCGTGTCCGGTTTCGAACGCGCGGTCCTCGGCCCTCTCTCCTCGTAACAGGGTGGTCTCGGGCTCGGTCGGCACGGACCCTCGCAGGTCGTCGGAAGTCACCTCCGCACCCGACTGTCACCGGGCGTCCCAGCCCCCGTGACCTATGTCGTCACAACCGCATTCAGGAAAAGGTCCTCCAGTGGTAGTGACTGTAATAGGGATCGTATCGAACGGGAGTCCGGTTTGTTGTCCCTCCCTTGTGTCGGGGCGGGTAGTCTTGTTCTGGGTCTAAGGGGGATTCAGTCAGAGAGGGTAGTCCTTCGAAGGTGTTCGGAGAATAGAAATAGGTAGTCTCCCGTCTCTCTTACTTTTGGTGTTAGTGTCTTTGGATTGGTTTGACTGGTGCACCTGGTGTCGGAACAGATTGAGTCACTCTGACACTCGGCACGACACACCCCGGTGGGCTCTACCTGGCCGCTGCCACCCCTCAAGACTGTTTGCACCCGGGGACCTCTTCCCCTACCTTTCGGTGTAGTCGTAAGGACGGAACTCTTGGGGTACCTGTCATACTTTTCCGTCTTTCTATCCTACGACTTTCTACTTGAGGGTCCAGCCATCCACAGGTTATACGATGACCTCTAGTCACCTCTTTACTGAAGTCTTTCTTACTTCTGTGTTGGTCTGACTTTTGTCGCGGGTCGACACCTGCACTGACCGCTACTTTCATTTCAGGTCACGACATTTCTTGTCACGACGTATCCTTGGACCTTACAGTCCAGGTGCTTAGTTCCACTTAACCTTCACCAGTCTGTCCTCCACCGTTCTCACGTGCAGGTGTAAATCTTTAGTCACTTGACCTTACCTGGCCTTGCCCACTTAGATTGAGTCTACTGGTAACATAGACGATGACACCCGTTCTTACCTTAGGGAACCTTCTTTGCCTCATCGGGAATGTCAGTTGTTCTCAGGTTTTACGTCGCGAACCACGTTGGAGTTTTTACTGTCTTACCAGAGACAAGTAAAGGTTCCGTTTGGTAAGTCATAGTGTCGTCAGGTTTAGATACGGGGTTGGTGATTGCGGTTCCTTCGACTTGTCAAAACACTACTGGAAGTTCTGGAAGACCTTGATTGTGGTCTTTTTTCCACAGGAAAAGTAGTGTCCCCTGACCCCACGTTTTCATCCTTCAATTCTCCACCGGCCTCATTGTCCGTTCACACCGGAGCCTCAGGTTTTACTTCGTCCCGTTTCCGATTGTCTCAAAACGGTTCTCTTGCGTGACCAGTATCGTTTGTGAAAAGGACATCGTGTTCTCTACTGAGATGTGTACCTGTAGTGGTCTAGCAGTCATGACTTTAGTCTGTCTAATATAAGAAACGTCAGCTTCTACCTCTTCCAGATATGTCAGTCACTTTTGTTCTGCCCCTCGACTGCCACCGAGTCTAGTACTTGAGGAATAACGGTTTAAGTCTGAATTTAACTTCTTTCATCCCTTTTGGTGACCTGGTAAGTCCATGTTGGAGTTAGTTTAGGGAATGTTAATACGTCGTATGTCACTGTTTATCTAAGTTCCCTAATCTAGACTGTCTCACGGACTCTTTGGTCCCGGCCTCCAAGTACTGCAACATGTCCTCCGCCACTAGTTTTGGTAGGGGTTTTTTTCTTTGCGTTCTTCCGTCTTACCAACAGATTCCTCCGGAATCATCGACTCTTTTGTTCACTTTCCGTTTCCTTTTTTCCCCTCTATATAGGTAGACTTACGTCTCGAGGTATCTTATCGTTCCTCTCTATTCTTTCCGAAGGAGTCGCTAGTCACGTTTCTTCATCTCCTCTTATTATCTTACCCTTTCTGATCTCTAGAGAAGTCCTTTTAATCTCTGTGGTTCCCTTGTAAAGTGCGTTTCTACCCGAGTTATTTCCTGTCTTTACCATCCCTGGATTGTCTTCGATAATTCGTCTTCTCTAATTCTACAGAATTCGTCTTCTATAATTCTCCATCGTTCTTATCTGTCTTGATAGGTTTTTTCTAGAAGTACTGGGTCTATTGGTGCTACCACACTGGTGAGTGGATCTCGGTCTGTAGGATCTTAAGCTTCAGTCCACCCGGAATCCTTCGTTGTGATACTTGTTTCGATCACCTCCACTACCTTAAGGTCGACTCGATGAAGTGTTGGATTTTCTGCTACGACACTTTCACGACAGGGGTTATACGGTCGTTTAAACCTTTTGAGTCGTCACTGGCGTCCTGACCTTTTCCAGTTAAAGGTAAGGTTAGGGTTTGTTTCCGTTACGGTTTCTTACAAGTTTGAGGACGTGTCAACGTGAGTAGAGTGTGCGATCGTTTTCATTACGAGTTTTAAGAGGTCCGCTCCGAAGTTGTCCTGTGCTTGGCTCTTGAAGGTCTACAAGTTCGACGTAAATCTTTTCCGTCTCCTTGGCCTCTAGTTTAACGGTTTAGTAAACCTAGTATCTTTTTCGTTCTCTCAAGGTCTTTTTGTAGATGAAGACGAAATAACTGATGTGGTTTCGAAAACTGACCCACCTAGTGTTGTTTGACCATTTAAGAATTTCTCTACCCTTATGGTTTGGTGGACTGGACGGAGGACTCTTTAGACACACGTCCAGTTCTTCGTTGTCAATCTTGACCTGCACCTTGTCTGACCAAGGTTTAACCCTTTCCTCATGCAGTTCCGACATATAACAGTGGGACGAATAAATTGAATATACGTCTCATGTAGTATGCTTTACGGTCTTACCTACTTCGTGTTGGACCTTAGTTCTAACGGCCCTCTTTATAGTCATTGGAGTCTATACGTAAACTATGGTGGGAATATTTTCCCTTCTTTCGTTTCTCCTTAACTTCTCGAAGAACTAATCTCACTTTCCTCTCTCCCTCTTTCGACCGAACTTCGAGTTGTAAGTTTTTTGCTTCAAGTACCGTAGACCAGGGTAGTGAAGTACCGTTTATCTACCCCTTTGTTACCCTTGTCACTCTCTGAAATAAAAGAACCCGAAGTCTTAGTGACCCCTGTCACTGACGTCGGTACTTTAATTTTCTACGGACGAGGAACCTTCTTTTTGATACTGGTTGGCTCCGTCGTATAATTTTTCGTCTTCATAATGAAGCGGCTGTCTCCAGGCAGATCAGTTTCGATACCAAAAAGGTAATCAGTACATACCTACACTCTCAACCTGGTATTTCTTTCGACTCGTGACTTCTTAACTACGAAAACTCGACACCACAACCTCTTCTGAGAACTGTCAGAGAACCTGACGTTCCTCTAGGTTGGTCAGGTAGCATTTCCTTTAGTCAGGACTTATAAGTAACCTTCCTGACTACGACTTTGAGGTTATGAACCCGGTGGACTACGCTTCTTGACTGAGTAACCTTTTCTGGGACTACGACCCTTTCTAACTTCCGCCCTCCTTTTCCCCTGCTGTCTCTTACTCTACCGACCTACCGTAGTGGTTGAGCTACCTGTACTCGAACTCCTTCGAGGCCCTCAACCACTACCTGTCCCTCCGGACCGCACGACACATTTCTCAGTCTGTGCTGACTCGCCGACTTGACTATACCACCTCAGAGACAAAGGGGGTCAGGAGACCTTCCGGACATTAGTTTAAGGTGACCGGGAGTTCCGACCTACGGGTCGGGGCAACAACCTAGGGGCCCGACCCTTCGGAGTGCACCTCGCGTCTCGGAAGTCGCGCCGCGAACGCGGAGAAGCCACGGACAGAGGGTCAGACACCCAGCGGGCGGCGCGCTCGCACCACAGCTGCGACAGGACTCGCGCGAGGAGGACGACAGACGGCCGACGACGGCGGAGAGACCGGAGTCCACAGAAAGAGACCACCCAGGGGCGTAGGAGGACAACCACCAAGGATTGTCGACCAACGTTGAAATCACGAAAACGTCCTCTGTTCGTGCGCAGGACCAAAATAGGACCCATAACACTCACTACGTGGGCCTCTGTGGGAAAAAGGCAATGCAAGAAGAATTCTCCTGAGCAAAAGAAAGTCAACACAACTTTGAGAGCATTGTAAATGGCAGAACTGGCAAACTTTGTTAATAGACCGACACGACCCCCCCAGAGTCGACTCCGTAACACACTAGAAAGTCGACATCGTGTTCTCGAGAACCAACGTCGCACACCTTAGACCAAGACACTGGTCCCTAGTGTGGGTCCAGGGGACGCAACCCTTATGCCTCAGAATCGGGCACCTGGGGTCCCGTCGGGGGGGGAGTCGGCACAACTTCGCACGGTAAACCCACGACACACGTCCGTCACACCGTCGGTAGCAGAGGTCTTGCCACAGCAGGACACTCGGACGTCGAGCCGGGGGACGGACGGGAGGAAGGACGATTACAGACACCGAGACTAATGCGCACTCCTTCGCCGGCGTGTCGGAAACAAGCAGAAGACACTGACCGCATGACGACAGGCGCACTACAGGAACCCCAGCCACACACCGTCCACAGGCGGAAGGGAACGACAGACTCCGACGCCGTGCGGGGCGAGACACCTACCTGTGCCCCGCGGCTGTGGGGCGCACGGACGGAAGGCAGGGGACCCCACACACAGCCCACCCGAGCACCCAGGACACCCACGAGACTCCTTCGGGGCGATAAAGGAAGGGCAGGGGCGGGGGCTCGTGTCCCGAGGTCCGAGGGACGCAGGGGGACTCCGGGACGAAAGACAAGACTATCACCCATCGGTAGGAGTATCCACGACACACTCCACCGTAAAGAAAACCCCAAAACTAGAAAAGAAATCAAAGAACCACCCCCTACCGGGAGTGACGTGCTGAACACCCTAGGGTCAAGGGCTCGTCCCTGTCTTGGGTCCGAGGGTTTTCACTCTCGCGTCTCAGGGCCGGCGGCCCGACGGTCTCTCGACGCCAAACGGGCATTCTCACCCGAACGCCGGGACGCACACCCGGCACACCTGGGACCCCGACCCGCCCCAGGCACAGGAGACGAGTGGCCGGTGTGCGCGGGACGACACGGAACTCCGGCAGCCGAAGAGAGACAGGTCAGTCGGACTACATTCGCCCTGACCTTGGGTGAATCTGAACGGAATTTTTGGGGGGCACCCAGTGTCGCCTGCCAGGGCCGCACACGAGCCCCAGCCCCCCACCAGGGGGTCCCCCGCAGAACCACACCCCGGGGAGCCACCACTGTCCCGGTTCGAGACCACGCCACGAGAGGTAGTCCCCGTGGGGCTGCCCCCGTGAGGCAGAACCACGAGACGAGGGGAGCCACCGAGCAGAACCTCCTGGAGGAGCGACGGCAACACCACACGAGAACCCCCGGAACCCCCCCAGAAGGGTCGTCTCACCCGCGGCCGGACAAGGGGCACTCGACGGAAGTGACCCACAGGGCTCACTCCCCGACGCCGAGGACCCCTTCGGGGGAGACGGACACCCCGAGTCCGTCGGGTAGACTGGGGCCCACGGCACGCCCCAGGAACCACACGGGACAGGTTCCTCTCAACTCACAGGAGCTCCGACGTGGGGGAGGAGCAGGGGTACCAATCGCACCCGGTCCGACCACCGTCCCCCGGACGGAGGTGGAAGGGGCGGGCAGACCCGAATTCGAAACGCCGGGTCACCGACACCCGTCCGGACCTCGGGGACGGGTCGCGACGAAGGTCGACACAGAGCCCGGGGAGGAGAACAGGAGGCGGGTCCGGACCGAAACGCGACCGGCGGAACCCACGACGGGACTGCCGTCCACCCCCCGTCGGGGGCAAAGGGCTCCCGAGCCCCCGTCACCGCACTGGAGGAGAGGAGCGGGCTGAAAACACAAGGCGGTGCTTTTGGGTCAGGACCAGGAAAGTGAGAACAAAACCCTGAGGACAGTAGAGACACTACAATCTTGACGGACGACCCTGGCTTCGGTGTCCTCTGCGGCGTGTGACGGAGTCTTAGGGGCTTTGAGGGGTCCGCACGTCCCAAGGTAACCGCATGAGCGGACTCCAAACTCTGATTCCACAAAGAAAAGAGAAAAAGGTTGTGACGTCACAAGACTCTGCCTCCGTGGCTCCGACTTACCTTAAGTCGCAGTCCTTTTCGGGAGAAAGACGAGGTTTCCACCACTTCACGGACTTCTACTTCGTCCGGGGCCTTCAGGACCCGTCGCGGTTGCCCTTCTGGGGCTCGACGCTGTACTCAGCGCTCACGAGGCACAAGGACTCGTTTCGGGTCGAGAGCCGGCCGGACGTCCTGCCCCAACACGTCTTCAAGTTGCCGGTGCTGCGCGACGGTAAGTAGGGCCGGCTCTCCGACTTTCTGGAGTGGAGGGCGCAGAAGTTGCCTCTCGGACCACGAGTGCTACGGTTTGACGCAAAACTTAGGGTCCTTCACTTCCCTGAACCCTGGGGTGGAGTGTGATGGGGACAGTTTTTACCGAGAGGTCTTTAATTCGACTTTTAGTGGTTTTGGATGTACTTACCCTTTGGAGAGAAACTCAGGAGGTATACACCGCTGCCACGCCGGCGGCACAGGGCAAACCTTCGTCTGCCTGTCTCTGGCCTCGTGTTCCGGGCCTCCTCGGCGTTCTCTTCGCGTGTCGCACCGAGAAACGACCTCGTGCCGGCGCCCCTCCGACGGGATCACAGGTCCCAGAGGTCAGGACACCTGTTTTTCCATAAACACTTACTCCCCGAGACCCGCCCACCGTCCCCCGGAGCCTCCTGTGCGCTGCACACTCTTCGCTATCCTCCACCCGCACCGGGGGCACCGGCCGAGAGGTGAACGAGACTCCCGAGCGGCGCCCCTGTGAGTGTAGGACAACTCGACCCCGGACCTCTGTTCACAGTTCTGACGTACTCCAAGACTTAGACCCGGACCGGTAGGGTCTCGGGAGCCGGAAGTCCGCCAGGACAAAGTGTCTCGAGGAGAGGCGGACTACCGCCAGTCACCCCCTGGGGCACCCCGAAGGGGCCAGACACGACAGACTCCTCGCGAAGGCGGCCCCCGGGTGACAGGCGACGTCCCCGGGACGCACACCGAACGGGGTCACTGGTGTCCCGCACGAAGACGGACGTACGAGGACCAGGGGTCGCGCCTCACGTCACGACCTCACGCGTACTTACGTGCAAGTCCGAAGCTTCCGACCCCACCCTTACACCCTACTTTTGTACCACAAATACGGTGTTCAGAAGTCACTGTCCGCCCTTGGAGGTGGGACCGTCTCCTCGACGTCTCCCGAAACACGCGGAGACAAGGACTCGACCACCAGACGTACTTATCCCAGACCGTCCGGAGACACGCGACCGGTCCGCTTCGAGGTCCGGACGAAAGTCCTCATCCCCGTCCCCGAACTCCGGTCAAACCCAAAAAAGAGTGGTTCCGACCTCCTTAGTGACATTTTAATATCACTCCTTAAAACAAATGCCGGGGTGTCTATCCTGTCCTTTCCTACCTGTAAAGGGACCTCCTCGACTTTATTGCTTCTGGAAGTCCCGAATACAGACAACTCACGACCCCACTCCCCGCGTCCCGCCGAGACTGCATTAGTGTCACTACCACCAGACCCGACGACACACGGGACGAACTTCGGGGGACCACCTAGGTACGAGGAAATATCCCTTCTCCGACGTCAACTAAAACAATTTTGGACCTGTCCAGTGGACGAAAACGGAGAGACTCAGACCGACGCGGGAGGCTCACCCCTGCTATGACGGACAGGACTCCCGCACCCGCGCTCCGACTCCACTGTCGGACTCTCGGCCGCAGAAACATCCTCACACACTGCGCGGGCGGGACACGGGCGGGAGTGGGGGCTACCCGCACCGCTGACGTGAGCGGAGGCACGTGCGCACACCCCGACTCCGAATTTCGGTCAGCCGCTAAGCGGACACGAGTCGGGGGACCGCTCCCGCGGCGAGAACGGTCCGGAAGTCGGAGGAGGACCGGACCCAAGACTCCACGCCTCCGACTCCGAGGCCCTCGGGTCCGGAACCCCCCACCCCACCCCGACCCGGACGACGGCTCGGGGGTGCAGGACCGGGGGGACCCCAGGAGGCAGGGCTCCTGACTGACAGTCTGTTCCCGAGTCTCCCCGCCTCCCGGTCTCCTACTTAAGGTACTCTTAAGAACAGGTCGGACGCTTATTTCGAGGTGACTTCCGGAGGGTGGTCCGGTTCCTTCACCTAAAGACGTCTCTGGAAACATTGCAGCCCGTGGAGACACACGGTCCAGGAACGACTGGAAGATCGACTCCCGTCCTCTACTCGTCAAAGCTACTTCACGAGAGTCCCGACAACCGATTTTGGTCACTCCCTTGGTACTCCCTTTCGTGTGAAGAAAAATCCACACACACACACACACGTGCACACACATACCTTGGACGAGACTGAGTGGGAACCAGAAGACACCTATCCTTCGACCTAAATCCCGATCCATGAACTGCATAGAGAACAAGCAAAGGTCTAAGGTCGATTCTCTCTCAGGACAGACTTGTCGTCGTCTCTGCTTCCGGTCGGCAACTCCAAGCCCCAGCCCCTGGACCACACCAGGTTCCACAGGCCGATGGGCACCACCGGGACGTACCAGAGACGGCTGGGCGAGGACGTGTCGGTGTGGTCCGACTTTCCATGGCCCCCCGGGTCACCCCCGACGGCAAGGCGGAGGCAGAAGACGCGAAGTGACAAGGGTAGCGGGTCGAAGAGAGAAGGAGAAGGAAGTCGTCGGGAGGACGCCGGGAAATAAAGGGGGAAAAAATAACACGAAATTACGTGTTTGTATTCTAAATGGCAGGATTGGCTCACGAGTTTACTCACCGTACTTTATGCGAGTGTAACGGTCTATCACCAGGGGTGGTGGACGCGGGTCTCGGGACGAACGAGACATCTGGACTTCGAAACAGGGACGCTCCGCCGCTCAGGAGTCCCGGGGTGGGATCTGCGACCGCCGGGGCGAGGCGCAAGGTAGACGACAGCAGAGGGATCACCAATCACTGCCACTTGTGGAAAGGTACACGAACGACCGGCAAGTATGTCGCAAAGTCAACCGAACAACCGCCTCCACCCAACCTAACAATGGAAAAAAAACACCAAGTAAAACGTTGAAACTTCAATCACTAAGCCTGCACTGTGTAACAAAAATCAAAATATAGGTTGAACCTATACATGAAATAGACTGACTCAATCATAATTTCCTCTTACCAGAAACGGAAGAGTAAACGAAAAGTCCAAAATACTATTAAATAATAATAAATCTATATATCACTAATCGAGACAGTCGTACTAAAAGTCTTTAATCATGAAATATAACGTAAAATCAAATTTTTGCCGGGTCAAATAAAATAATCCACCCTTTTTCCCTTTTTCTGATCTTTATTAGTAGAAACCACAGTACTTTGAACTTAATATTTAGGCTCTTCAATCTCTCGTATTACACTACATTACACAATACTATGTCTAATCTCGTCTACGAATTTATTAACCTGTCAAGTACTTTGTATTCTAGAGTACACCAAAACCTCCCCTTTTTTTGTTTTAACCCACCAAACTCACAGAGTATTCGTCAAGAAGATCTCATCTGAGACTCAAACCACACTCCTTCCACTCTGCACCACTACGTCCCGACCTCGACTGGTACAACCGCGGATCCACCGACACGGGAGGTCCCCGCACCCGTCCGCCCCACCCCGGACGGGGTCACCGGGGAGAACCGGAGACCGACCTCCGGACTCGAAACGGCGCCACAGCGACGACCCTCACTCCAAGTCGTCACGGGGGACCGTCCGTCCGAACCCTCCGAGTCTGCCCCGACTCTCCGGGAGAGAACACAGGGCTCTGGGGCCACGTGCACACGTCCTGCGGCCCCGGCCCCTCCGCGGACACCCGACCAAGACGAAGACGGGACCATGTCCCACACGTCGAAGGAGTCGAACGGTCGTAGCCCTCAGAGACAGCCCCGAAAGCCCCGGGGTCCTGCGTGGGGTCTCCGGGGACCTGAACCAGTCTCACGTTGTCTTCACGGTCAACTCCGTCTTCGGCCCGACGGGCGACACCAGGCCCCCCCCCGGAAGACGGAGCCGCCGTCGGGCGGGAGGGTCGAGGGCCACCGGGTCCGTCTCGGGAGGCCCCGGGACACTGAGGTGCGGCCAACAGACGTCTCGTGTAGTGCACGTCAGAGAACCCCAGGAAAAGTCGCGACCCTAAAGACGGAGCAAAGTCGGAGGGTCACAGAGTCTGGTAGGACTGATTTCCGCAGAAAGGCACAGAGAGACAAGGTCGACGTCCCGAATCAAGGGAAGTGACGTGTCAGGGGGCCCAATCCCAACCTATCAAAGATATCGGACGCCGTCGAGGTAGTGAAGTGCCGTCTGTCTACCCCTTTGTTACCTTCGCCACTCTCTGAAATAAAAGAACCCGAGGTCTTAGTGACGTCTACCACTGACGTCGGTACTTTAAATTTTTTCTACGAACGAGGAACCTTCTGTTCGATACTGTTTGGATCTGTCGTATAATTTTTCGTCTCTGTAATGAAACGGCTGTTTCCAGGCAGATCAGTTCCGATACCAAAAAGGTCACCAGTACATACCTACACTCTCAACCTGACACTTCTTTCGACTCGCGACTTCTTAACTACGAAAACTTGACACCACAACCTCTTCTGAGAACTCTCAGGGAACCGGACGTCCCTTTAGGTTGGTCAGGTAGGATTTCCTTTAGTTGGGACTTATAAGTAACCTTCCTGACTACGACTTTGACTTCCAGATTACGAAACCGGTGAACTACGTTTCTTGACTGAGTAAACTTTTCTGGAACTACGACCCTTTCTAACTTCCGTCCTCCTCTTCCCCTGCTGTCTCCTACTCTGCCAACCTACCGTAGTGGCTGAGTCACCTGTACTCAAACTCGTTCGAGGTCCTCAACCACTACCTGTCCCTCCGCACCACACGACGTCAGGCACCCCAACGTTTCGCAGTCTGTACTGACTTGACTTGACTTGACTGTCGTCGAAGGGACTCACTCTGACCGCGCGGCGGTGACCACACGCACGAGGCCGAGTCGCGAAGACGTGCGAACGAATTCCTTGCCGGCGGCACAGGAGGACCAACTCCGTGTCTGAGACCTCTCAGTCAGCCGACGGCCCCGGGCCGAGTCGACCGTCACTCGACGACGAGGCACAGAAATTCGAGGCTCCAATAATCCCACAGAGGGATTCATACTTTCTGTTTCCACTACTACTGCGATGAAAACCCCTTTCTAGAATCGTGTCTCTGACCACTCGAGAGTCCACAATAGTAGTCGGAAAAAAAAAAATGAAAATTTTGGTCTCTAACATAACACAGACGTAGGGGCGTGGGCCAGTGGAGACCCGAAAGAGGACTCTTGTAACGACAAACTCGTCAACGAAGGGGACTCGTCAGGACCACAAACCACTAAGACAAGATTGTCAAGACACGGCCGGCAGTCGCAAGACACAACGGTCCGCAGGGGCCTCGCAAGGGTCTCGGCTCACCGGTGCCTACCTCGGACAGAACAGAGCAAAAGGTACACCTTCTAAAACAACGATGAAAAAGGTTAAACTTCGAAAAGGTCGGGTGATGAGTCTCACCTTGTCACGACACCTACGGTGGGTGAGATTCGATCTGAACGGTTGGAATTTGCGAAACAAAGTGGACGAGCGAGAGAAAACATACACTTATGTGAGGGGAAACGGTCGAGTAGACTCGCCCACGACATGGGCAGGACTGTGAGGTGGGACCGAACAGTCGCCGTCAGGAGGACCTTGCTCCGGTCTTGGGGCGGACGTACACCCTTTCGCCGGGCGGTCATCGACCGGGAAGCAGAGAACCCCGGAACGAATCTAGAGGGTCCTTGGAGGTCCACCGTGCACGAGAAAAGAAGTGGGACTCCAACTCAGTCCCACGGGAGGGTCGGGGACGCCCGCTCTCGTCTGGGGACCGGGACCGGAACACTCGTCTGAGTCCGGGTGTCTCCGTCCGCTCGCGGTACGTCCATCCCACGTCTGAACCGGGAAGTGACCCCGGAAGAACTTTCCTCCCGAAGTCAGGTCGTCACGCGAAGAGGTCCCTGACAGAACCGACGTCCCCTCCGTCGGAACCAGTCGTCTCCGGTCGAAGTCTCGCGACTGTCACAGCAAACCTTTCGTCGAGCCTTCCGACTCTCGGTCCTACCCAACGTCCCCCTCAGTCTACTGGAAACCTTTCACTTCCCCAGTCCCCTTGGACCCTCTGGCACCCCGACCGGGCACGGCACCGGGGACGGGTCCTCCACACCTGGTCTCACAGGCCCCCCACGACCGGCAACAGAGTCACCGACTGGGCGTGACGTAAACCCCGGACCGAGGGACCCGTGGAAGGAGACTCCAGACCAGGAGGGACTCCTGGGCGACCAGACGACTTACGATCGAGAGGTAGAAATAGGAAAAGCACCACTTCCTCGACCGCGAAAAGACACTTCCACTCGAGGGAGGATTTTCCAACGAATGTATGACTTACAATGACAGAAGTGAGAGAAATTATGAGCGTGACGAGGTCTGCACCGGAGACCCTCGGGTCCCTCAGGGAGAGTCGGCACACGGGGGCGGGACCGAGACAGACAGAACCTCGGAAGGAGTGCGCACGATTCGTGACTGGTGTGACGCCCGAGGGAAATGTGAAGGAGGCGGGGTCAGGAAGTTGGTCGACAAGGAGTCTCCTTCGGACCCAGGAGACGCATCGTTCACCACACACCGGCGGGTCCAGACCCGAGACCAACACAGGTTCCGGACCTTCCGTCTCCTACCTCCCACTCCGCCCACACGGCCGTGCGACGGGGGCGAGGGCGACGTCGTGGACCCTACCACCCGGACTCCGAGTCCTCAGGAACGACCCTCCTGCGCACCTCCTCCCACCGAAGCCCACACCTCGACCGGCTCGGCCCCGAACCCTTCGTTCCGCAAAACGAAGGACATTCTACCTCGAAGGGTCGGACGGGGACTGAGGGTGGGGGTTAGAGGAGAAGGACATGCACGACGAAAAATGAACAGTATGAGCCCTAAGGTCCTCACGAACTCAGACCCAGTCATCGTCACGTACATTCGAAAGGAATTTTCTCTTAAAGTGCGTACACAAAAACCGCCGCGACCCAGAGGGGTCCCCACCGCTCCCCGGTGAGACCAACACCACACGTCCGAGGAGCGACGCCTCCGCGTGTCCGACCCCCGCGCGCCGAGTCGCCGCCGCCGCGGACCGAGGCAGTACCGGGGGCGCGGGGTCTCGTGTCCGACGCGTGAGCGCCGCGCACCGGATCAACGACGCGTCGTACACCCCAGAAGGGTCTCGTCCCTAGCTCGGGCAGAGAGAGTGCAGCCGTCCCTCTGAGAAATGGTGGATCGGTGGTCCCTTCGGGCGTGCACTCGACATCTCTGACTTCAGTTCAGACACACGTCTTCTCTCGTGTCGGCGCATCTCGCAAGTCCGGAGGAAACGTCTGGATTCGCGCGAAGACGGCAAGCATCGTCGTCGCGAACAGAACCACTGGCAGACGGTCCCGTGTGCACCGGCTCGGTCGCCGAGACTCCGGACCGGGAGATCCAACCTTAGTCCTCCACTGACCACAAGACCCATAATGTGACTTCTTCTGACCTAAGAGAACATGGACCCTTGCAATGGCAGAGGGACCCCACGGGCCCAGGACGACCGGAGGGACGTCTGTGACCCCGCAGCCAGGCCGAGAGACAACCCGGCGACCAGGCAACCCAGGCCGAGAGGAGACAACCCGGCGACCAGGCAACCCAGGCCGAGAGGAGACACACCTCCCAGAATAAGAGCGGAAAAGACACAATAATACATCTTTCCTCGGGAGTAACGACATAAAGATTCAAGGTCGTAAAAGACGTTTATGACGTCCATCAGACTGAGACAGTGGAAGACTCAACTATGACACTAACAGGAAAGACGAACAAGACAGTTGATCCTCCTCGCCACTCAATCCCAAAGGGTGACACCACCACCTGCACGGGAAAGGACAAACTCAAAAACAGTCAAAGATGAACCGGACAAACCCCCGAGGCCACTGGGGGGGTTCCTGGTTTGGTCCTTTACACCCGGACCGGTAGGAACAAGGAACAAAGGGCACCCCGCCTGAGACCAGACGAGCCGGAGCGGGTCCAAGTCCCAGGTGGAACGCAGACTACCCGGCACTACCCCTCCTTCGCTTGAGCCATGCTGCAATTTCACGGGCTCGATCACCACCGGTCGAAGAGAGTCCTCCCTCCCGTCCACCCCGGAGTCACTGGTTACAAAAGGAAGGTTGACATTCCTACTTTTAGGTTCCAGTGTCCCTCCTTCCCGACGATTGCCCACCACCCTGTCAACCAATTAATACCAATAGTTTCTTTCATTTCTTAAGTGGAGAGCTAAACCTGGTTTTATTTTAAGTCTACCGAATCTTTCTTCGGAATTTTTATTCTCTTTCAACCCAATACAAACAATACTGTAAAGACTCGTCTTTTCTTGAAATTTTTACAATTTAATTAAAATATTCGAACCCTAGTCGGACAGTACAAGAGACGAAAGAAAAAAGGTCGACTGTACATTCCTCGTGAAAATGGCAGAAATCGATAAATAAACTTTTGACACACGCGGGTGTAACAAGGTAGTACACGTGACACTGTGTAAAAGGAGTCAAGACGTTTGCGACGCCGTAGATAGACACAGGTGAAAGTGTTAGTGCTCCAGAAGCCTTTCTTCAGTGTTTAGAGGACTGTATCAAAACTTAGAATCGATAAAATTTTAGTTTTCTTCATATGTGTGAATATTTGTTCAGTCTAACAGGACTCTCTAATTATCACCCTTTGTCAGGGGACGGGAGGGTCTTGAATAATAAAAATTGAGAAATTTGTAAAAGAAAACCGAAATCGAAGAGAAAATAGTAGTCTATAAAAGACAACTGAAAGACAATGCCATTTACTTCTAACTAGAGGAGTTAGTAAAGGACAAAGAAAGGGAAGGTAAGAAAGGTATCTTAATTGAGTGATAAAAATAATGTAGTTTGTATTCATAGGTAAATTAAAACTGGCACATTTATAGTAAGTCACTCTTTAGGTCGACACAAGAGTTAACGTAAAATAAAGAACATGTTGGAAAACAGAAAAAAGACCTCTATTTATAACGTAAAGAGCACCTTAACATATCAAGCGACGGTAAATCAATTTAAAAAAGTTCATAAACAAGAAGACAGAAATTTCGAGTACGACAGTGCACCAATCAAAGAGACTAACCCCTATTTTTACCTGCCGGCGCCACCTCGGGGCGGAGGAGAGACAGGCGGACGGAAGGGCGACGGACCAGAGGGAGCGACTCCTCGGGACTCCTCGGGCGCGCCGAACAGGGAAGAGGGGAAGGAGCGCGGGGACCCGGGGCGAGGGGGGCAGCTGACAGCGACCGGCCGCCGCGGCCCTGACCACGCGACGAGAGGAGCCGACGGCGAGCCAGACACCGAGGCGCGGCGCGGGCAGGAGCCAGACGATCGGACAGAGCGACGCCGCACCCAAAACCGTAGGACTCCTTCGCCACCCCCAGCGAAACTCAAGGACCCAAGCCTCCCACGGCGACGACAGTGTGAGCTCGAAGCCACACTGACCTGCACCCTAAAATACAACCTGCATTAAGACGTTGCAACCTCTTCCGTAACGGAAGGTCGTAGGTCTCGAAGACAGACAGTAAAGCACTTGTACCTGGACAGAGAAGGAGGGGGTCGTCGAGCTGACAGGGTTTCGACACGGGCCTGGACCCACAGCCCACTCCACGACCGTCCCAATCAAGACTGCGCACAAGGACCCAAACCATTTGAGAGACTACTCAAAGAGAAGCCTTCCGGTCAATGGACAAAAGTACCACCATAACAGTTTAAAGTCTACCGCGAAGAGAGAGGAAGAAGAGAAGACTGTCGTTTGATCTCAAGAAGACACAGTCCGCAGTGGAGGACCACACCGCAGACACCGGGACGTCTGACAACTGAGACCCTCGAGACCCGAGACAATCTCCGAGGAGACCCGGGCCCACGGACGCGACCCGGAAGAACGTCTCCTGCCGCAAGGCGACGGACGCCGGGCATCTCCCGCGACGACCGAAAGAATCTCCACGACCGACCACCAACGGACCGACTCCCTTAGTTAGAGGTGGAAAACCCCGTTTCCGTCGCATCCTTCGACAAGGACACCACACGACCAAGGGACCCTTCACGCGAAACGACGGCGCACAGGTCACAGGACACGCTCCCGCGTCCCCGGCCCCGCCACCGAGGAAGTCGTAGACCCCCGTGAACCACCGGAGCTCGACGGGAGGGGCGTCGCACCACGCACACCCCCCGACCCCAAACGCGGGCGCCGGGGGAGCGGCGACAGGAGAGACGAGACTGACTACCTCACAGAAGAAGCCACCGTACTCCTCCCTCCTCTACTCTTCACTCGGGCCAGCCACCAGAAAGGAGCGGCCGAAACTTAGGATAGATTCAGAGTACTCACATGAAGGGGAAAACGATATCTCACACCACCCCCCCTTTTTTCCTAAATAAAACTCCAATTACCTAAGGTTGTCGTGGTTCATTTTACTGAAGTTTCGGTGAGGATTGAACTATAGTCACTAATAATTATCTAAACGGATTAAAGTAGGGTTTAAGATTGAAACTTCAAGATTGTAAAATAAAATTTTTGATCCAGTCTTTTTCTCACGTGCGGTCATAGTGCATGTCAAGAAACCACTACGGGGTCTTTCTCGAACCTATAAACTCTTCTCGGAACATCGAAAACTTCCTCTTCCGGTCAAACTTTTTAATACGGTCCTTTCACGGTTCGTCCGCGGGTGCTTTCGACTCTTTTAGTTCCACTGTCTGCGAGGAATTCATGTTAGAATCTGCTTTGAAAATAAAAATAAGCATTAATAAACGGAACAAAACTTGACACCAACGAACTTCGCGACGGCACCGACGAGTGCAGACGGCGACGACCGAGACGGGTCGCGCGACGCGGGGTGCCGTGCCGTCGAAACACATCTGTGCACCAAATGGACAAACGAGGAAACTACTGAGGGTCTCTATCAAAGGATTCGAAACAAAAGGAAATACATACGTGTGCGTGTCTCTGTGTGTATATATACTATAATATATATTCACAAGTAACATTAACGTTAACTAAAGATCAAAGTTCTTTGTCATCTCAATATGACCAGACTTGAGATTTTGGAAGTTCAATTAACCAAAAATATAAAAAATAAAGATTTAAATGGACTTTAAGACTTTCACGGGAAGAAATTTCACCCAATTAAAAATTACAAATAAACTACTTTCAATGTGTTCAGAACACAAAAGAAACGTCGACAACTTCGGGTAAAGTCCCTTCAACTCCCGGGTCACCCTTTACCCGGAGCAAGTCCGGCTCCGGCGGCGCGCGTACCGCCACCTCCTCGCCTCCCGGTTCAAGTGCAAGGAGATGCACCCCCTGGTCGAGGTGGAGTTGGGGGTACACCGGTTCCTCCGCCCACACCGACGCCTCAGCGACCCTCTTCGCCGTCTCGGGAGTCCTCCGCCTCTTCTTCGACGGCTGTCGGGATTCAGGAGCCCCCTCCTCCCGCGCGGACAGTTCTCCTCTGCCTCCCGGTTCGACAGGTCGAGGTGGCTCTTGGAGGGACCGCTGGGCCCCGGCCCCGCCCGGTGTGGCGTCTTCCACCGACTCCGGCTGGGGTCCTCCCCGCGCCCTAGGGGGGGGCCGTCCTTCTTCCGGTGCCGGAGGTGGGGCTCCTCAGCCTCCCCGCTGCGCCGCAGGGCCAAGGACCAGAAGACAGTCTTCGTGTCCCTGCTCCAGCCACATCGCTACCGAGACTCCCCGACACGAAACACCCCCCCCAGACCGGGGCCGGGGGCCGCGACAGCCGGCCCGGCATCACGCGGGAGACATGTGCGCCCAGAGTCCCCGTTCACAGTAGTCCCCCTTCAGTCACGTTCGGAACCCCCGTCTCTAGGAACGGAAACACGAGATCTTATAAGGAGGACTGATACCACCCTTCCAGGTCCCTGTCACCCTCCACCCGACGAGAAACAATCTTCGAACCGGAATGGGACTGGAGGTCGGGTCCAGTCGCGGAAGGGGTCCTCCGTCGAGTCTTCGGAGGTCCTCCACCACGCTCTAACCTAAATGTCTTGGACTACGACGACACCCGGACTCGCACAACCGTGGACGACGGCGCGACACACTTCCCGCCGGGCCACAGTCACCGATTTGTAAACCGACCAAAAGAATCAGTAAAAACATCCCACTTGACTCGAATAAACTTGTAGCAGTTCAGAGCTAAGGGGAAGTTCTCGAGTCCGGCCGTAGCGACCAAGAAGTGACAATGAACTTTACCCACCACCCTGAGAAGAGTCCTAACGCTCCGTCTGCACAACCCTTCGGACAACCCTAGGCGGCGACGTCTGATTCACGCGTAGAGTCGTCCACCTCTCGCGCGCAGACTACCGCCGCCGTCGCCGAGACGAAAAGACCGAGACGACGCACCGAGGACACGAGAACCGAGGCACTGGTCCCCAACTCGGACTCGCCAGCCGCCCCTCTCGCAACTGAGGAGTGGGGACCTGGGAACCCCTCCAGGAATCCACACTGACGAAAGACTGTGTTTCAATCGTCCGCCCTCATCTACCCTTGAAGAAGGAAGGCAGACGACTCCCCACTAAAACTCCTATGAAGTCTTCGCGAGAGAGCCTAGCACTTGCTCCGTCCCAAGGGACCCACGGTGGCGACCGCAGTTTACGCCACTCTCGTACCGGCTCGTCGCTCTCCTCCGGACGCCGTCTCGGGGGCCGGGTCCCCTCCGCCACTGCGCCTCGTCGGGTCGCGCCCCCTCGACCCCGCGGTGCCCCAGCACAGAACTCCGGCGTTCTTCCCCTCCACCGTCTTATCCACACCGAAACCTCTTTTCACTGACTACAGAGCCGCGGGACTCATCGCACATTACCCTTCCGAGTGACAAGACTTCGATATCGACGGTAGGGGGAGACGATTGAGAGTTCAGGTCCCAGGAGGGCCCTCCGAGGGTCGTCCTTACCGACGGAAAAATTCGTCCACGACCGTATCGGTGCAACCTTCCCTTCGAGCCGGACTCCTGACCGGGACGTGTCTCCTTCGCGAGGATGACGTTTGTCCCCCAGACGGCGAGTCCTGTCGACGACCGGGTGTGACGACTGAAGTCTTAAGTCGACGAGGTCCCCCTCTCAACACAGTCAGATCCCCTCCCTTCCGAAGAAGTCGGTTTGCCAAGTGTTTGACCTTTCCTTGCAACAATTTCACTTTGCTCTCGACACACACGTCTCGAGTCCTGTCAGGACCTCCTCCTTCCCCTCTCCGAAACTCTTCTCGTCCAGTATCTTCTGGGGTCCACGGTCACTCGAGTCTGACCGACGACTCGGATCCCGTCGTCCCTGGTGTAGTGTCGGTGGCGTGCCGGTCGTGGAGACACCAGTCCCCGGGCTCCGACGCCACCCTTAGGTGTACACTCCGACACCTCCCGGTAGGGAATGTAGATCAAGGTTCTCTTTAAACCGTTACGAACCACTTTGACTTCTACGTGCAACGAAAACAGAATGTTAAAGTCGGGATCCCTAAACGGGACCTCTTTAAAGCGGGATCGTGCCACAAGTCTCGACATTCTACGAGGCCGTCCGACACCCGGCGAGGGCGTCGCAACGAGTTGGTATTTCCGCCGGAACGACGTGTAGGTCCTATCCCTGGGAGTCTAGGGTAGTGGCTTCACACTTTCACATCGTGAGAGCGGGCGACGGGCGAACACGGAGGGACGGAGGGCGCAGACAGGAGTCTCTATGCGACCCGCATAGGTCCGGACACGGACGAGTCACGGTCCGCCACGGCGACACGGTCGGACGGACGGTCGGCGTGAACGCGGTGAGGGGTGCGACGCGGAGGGATCTTGCACGGGAACAGACTCAAATACTCCCTCTGGAGTCCGGCGAAAGGTCTCCTGCGGGAAAAACGACACCCCTGGGTTCAACGAGAATCAGTGGGGAAGATCGTGATTCCATACACGGCTCTCGTTCGTCCGGCTGGCGAGGTCGTCCACGGCTGGCGAGGTCGTCCACGGCTGGCGAAGTCGTCCACGGCTGGCGAGGTCGTCCACGGCTGCCCGAGGCGGGGTTCGGGTCCCGGAACGTCGGGTAACGTGCCGGAGAGACCAGACTCGCGGGGAGGTCTCGAAACGACACCCGTGGCGTCGCGTGCGAGTGGGGTCTGACGTCCACGTGCCGGTGTCAGTCCGGACGCCGTCTCGGTCTGCGGGTGGACCGGGACGGAGACGGCCCACCCCGGGCGTCCGGGCGGGAGGACGACCCGCGCCCGACCCGGCCGAGACTCCCGGGCCACGACGGGCCCGCCGCAACCGGACAAGGACGTCCACACGACACGACGAAGACATCCCTCACTGCGACCAGGACTTACGTCCTTTGGCGACTGGGGTCGGACACCTTACTGGACCGAAAAGGATACCTGTCACCGACACGTGGGGTCCCACCAAAACAGACCAACAATCACTCGGTCACCGGCCGGGACCTCCCTGCCTCACCTGCCGCAGAGGAAAAGACCCCAGTGGTCCATCTTCGGGCACGGGCAGTCCCCGTAGACCAGCGGTGACCGGCGAAAATATTTTCTCGCCAAAGGCGGAGTGCACTTCCTCTCGCGACACGACGGACGTCACTGGACTCGGGAGGCAGTGCGCGAAACGAGCGACCAGACACGCGACGTCCGAACCCAACGGGACGTCGGGACCGAGGAGGACCTCAGGTCGAGGACCCGACTCCTGAGGGGCTCAGGACGAGGAGGACTCCGTTCTCTGTCCTCGCACGTCCTGCGTCCAGGTCCCCCGTCTCCGGGGACGTCCCTGGTCCCGCCCCCGCACCAGGGGTCGTCGGCTCGCCACGGGCGTGCACCGAACGTTCGGAGGGTGCTCCTCTCAATCGAATGCCGCGGTCACGGGCACCGCGAAACTGGACGAACAAAGCCGACACCCCCGGAATCGACACGCGCGCCCGCAGACCGGCACCGCGTGCGAGTCGTCAGCACGTCGAACCCGAGTCAACACGACACCGGACGCCCCGGAGTCGCGGGTCTGGCCCCGGACTCGGGGACGGGGGACGTGACCTGCCGTCCAAGACCCGGCGGTCTGGTGGCCGGCTCCGGGGTCCCGGACTCGCGGGCGGGGGGCGTGACCTGCCGTCCAAGACCCGGTGGTCTGGTGACCGGCTCCGGGGTCCTCCTCAAAATAATCGTCTACAAGGGTTGTGTCAAAGACTAAAAATTTCCCAGAAAAGGACGAAATAGACGGGACTAAAAATGTCGAGGAAATCCCCCACGGTCACAGAGACAGAGCCAAGAAACCTACTTATAAACATAACCCGCGGACAACGAAACACTGTCCAGTGGAGCTTTGTCTCACCGGATTTTGTCGGTGGACACGACTACTAGAGTCTCCGACACCCAGCCCTGAAACCCTCGTCGAACCGGCCCGCCAAGGCAGAGTCGCAGAGAGCACTCCAGTGAAATTCTACAGTCGAACCACCCCGACACAGTGGACTCCCGACCTGACCCCGACTCTTGGGAGGGGTTCCACGGTGTAGGACCACGGGCGCCCCGGAGGTAGGGAGCGGTCCACCGGAGGGGTCATCTACACACACACATCGCCGCCCCCCACCCCCCCCCACACGGTAGTGTCGTCCTCCGGTCGGGGGGTCGTCCACCAGGGGCCCAGTCCCACCTCCGAGAGGAGCGGGACCTGAGCTTCAGAACCTCGGGGACCTCGTAAGAACACTCAGAGTCTATCGTCCTCCGAGAGGTCCCGCGTGTACACACCTCCGACTCCTGCCCTCTCGGAGAGGTTCCCCGAAGACCCCAGAGTCCAACACGACACTCGAGCACCCATGGACCGAAAGGCACAGAGGAAAAAGGTTCCTCCCCTTCCAGAGGTACTGGTACTGCCTCCCCGACCCGCTCCCCTGTACTCGACGTCTGGGGCGGGAACGACGGGCAGGACCACGACTCCTCCCCGTCCCCAACGGGACGGGGACGACTCGGACGTCCCGGGGTCCGTCGTCTCCCGGCTCGAGCCGACACCCCGTCTCTGGGAGTCCCTCCGAGGGGCCGGACTCTACGAGCCCCCCCCGGGAGGAAAGAGATCTGTCAGATCTCCCTCGTCTCTGGTCCGACTCCCCCCCGGACCCTCCCCCGACCNCCCCCCCCCCCCCCCCCCAGCCGCCCGACACACGGGACGGCGACGAGGTGCCCACCCACTCCCGTCCGGCCACCATGGCAGAGGGTAACTCGAACGGCCGTCGGGAAGCCAAGGGACTCAGGTAGTCGCATACCGCCTCGGGAAGGACTTCGCAGAAGACCTCGGACGAGGGTGACGCGAACCAGAACTGAGCCGACACCTCCAGAAGGAGACCCTGCTGGCGACAGAAAGGTCGAGGCTCTCTCCGGACGGAAGGGACGGACGGAGGAGGGTCACCCGTAGACTGGGCCCGGCCCGAGACGGGTCACCGAGGGAGGAGTGGAACGCGGGTCTGAGGCAGGCGACGTGAGGGCCCGACCGGGCGGGGACGGGGTGCGCCGACCGAGCGACCCCTCCAGCACCGACGACCAGACCCCGTAAGAACACAGACTCCACCAAATAAGGTCGTCCCGCTACCAGTGGCACCTCGCGCGGTGTGAAGTCCGGGTAACGGTCGTACAAAAGTACTGGTCGACACAAACCACTCCGACCGCGCCGCCGGGGAGGAGGGCATCGGTCCGGGGTGTCGTCACCCCCCACACCCCGCCGTCCCCCTCGTCCGACCCCGGCCGAACTGGTTGCGGACAGTGGGGACACCGTCGACACCACCCACCACAGGAACACTCGGTCACCCGTCTCACTCGCCGGCAACGAAGTGACTGGACGTCGCTCCGGACTGACAACCGGACGACCCCCACGGGACCGGTGAGAGTCGTAAACTGTCGCACCTCAGTGACGGACCGGGGACTCGAAGGAACGGCCCATCCGACCCCGACGAGACCGGCGCACGCAGCCGGAGGGCACAACAGCCACCCGGAGTCGTGCCCCGTGTGTCTGTGCGCGCCTTGGAGCCTCCCCGTCTCACCGCGGGCGCCCTACCTCCCCGGTACCGGGACGGGTGGACGGGGTGGGGAGCAGCGCCCCGCCGTCTCGGAGGAGTGGCGGCCCCGCGTGTCGTACCCACCCCCGAGGACCTCCGGAACCCTTCCCCGAGGGGCCCCGCGACGTCCCGGCCTCACGAGACGCGGGGACGAGGGCCCCCGGCGCCGGGGAGCCGGACGAGCCGTGGGAGGTCCGCGTGGGACCCTCCCGCTCCGACCACGGCGTCACTTGTGCGGCCGACCCGGAGTGGACGTGTGGGTCCCCGCAAAGGACGACGGCCGAAGACGTCCCACGACCCTGCGGTAGGCCGCGGGCAGCAGCCGACTACACCCCTTCCACGTGGGAAGAGAAAGTAGTAAATAGTAAAGGACGCAAACACGTCTCTGTCAACTGAGTGAAGGTGGTCGGGACTAGAGTCACTCAATGCTGCAGTCCGTCTGTGACGAAAGGAAACCGCGAGAAGACCCTGCGCCAAGGTCCTGCGCCGCTACTCACACGGGCACCGCTGGAAGGATTCGGGGAGGACACGGGCGTCCACCAGCGGCTCGTGGGCCTGCGGAGACGGCTCCTCTAGCTCCTCGACGAGCGGAGCGTCACCTCGTACGAGTTGCTCTTCGTCTCCCGCGCGATAGTGTGGTTCAAGCGTGAGCGTCGGGGCGGGGGCAGGCTCCTTCTGAGACCATTGCCGCGGAGACACGGGCGCAGGAGACGGCCCGGACGCGTCGCGGAGCGCCAGTACTAACAGCGGTCTCGGCGCGCCACCCGCACACCCCCTCCGTCCGTCGGACACACCGGAGGTCCCGGTCTCCGCGCGGACTGCCCGGCCCCAGTGTGAGGAACCCCGTCCCGACACCCGAACCCTCGAGGGGCCCACTCCTCCGACCGGCACCGGACCGTCACCCACACCCGTCGGAGACCGACAGTGACACTTATTTGTGTCACGGGGAAGCGGGACCCGTGACCATTCTCCTCCCTCCGAAGTGTGACTCGAACCCCTGTGCACACTGGTGGAGTCGACACGGCAGACGTACGACCTGCGGTGCCACCCCTGACTGCGGGTACTACACCTGTATCACCTGCACAAGCCCGCAGTCAACTTTTACGTCTTCTCCGGACGCAGAGAACTCCGAGCGGAGACTCCGTGAAACCTCTCCGGTCCACATCCCGCACGCGCGCCCCCGGTCTCCGGTCGAGTCCTCCTCCCGCGGTGAGCGGACACACGGGGTCACTGGGGTGGGACCAACCACCCGAGAGCTGGGGTGTCGGGGCAGGCTACTGTGGTCTTCATTTGCAGTGAGCACACACGTCCTACCTAACGTCTACGATGTCAAGTCTCATCCTCCCACAAATCCTAAACACATAAAAAAAATTTTCCGTCTTCAAATGATCTGTCGAGTAGTCAGACAATTGAGATCCTTTCACAGGGAAAAGTCACTGACGACCAAATTCTTGTCCACCCTCAGTGACTTCGGTCTCAGAGGAGAGGGGACTCCTCCCACTGGACTGGCAGACGAGACAGTGGCTCCTGGCAGATTCATTAACCGTCCGCGCCGGGGACGGGGACCCTACAGACCACACAAACGAGACGGCCGGAGCTCGGGAGGACGTCCGTGGTGCCCCGACTGTGGGTCCTGAGGTCCGGCCCGGCGCCACGGGCGACAGACAGAACAGCCACGGCCCCAAGTGTCCACGGGGAGGACGAACAAAGACACTCTCTGTTGGACCGTTCCCCTCTCGGCGGGAACTGCCCCTTCCTGTCACTGAGGTGGAGGGGCCCCCGAGAGACGGACCGCGCGTCCAGGACTCCCCCAGGACCGTCGAGTCCGGTTGGAACCGGGAACGACCAATGCCAGCCCGTCGTCGAGTCGTCCGGGGTGGTCGGTGTCGAGACGCCCGGAGAGGACCACAAGGGACTCCGGTCGACCACGACACAACCGGGTCTCGAGTCGCTTCCGGCCAGACCCAGGTCGCGACCTCTCCGGTCGCGAGGTCGCACCAAGAGGCGCTCGTGACAGCCCGGACGTGCAACTCGTCCCGGAGGCCTGCGTCCCCGGACTCGGAGACCGGTGACGTGGGGCACCGGGGCCGTCCCGAACTCCCGCTGTCACGGGAGGGTACCCTACGACCTCCCTCCGTTTGTCAGGTCCCCCTTTGGGACTTGGAGGCACTACGCCAGGACGTGCACGTCCGGGGCCCAAACGTAACTCACCCGGAACCGCACGGGTCTACTCGGGGGATCTGGACGCGAGAGGCGAATTCGGCACGGAGGGCCAGTCACGACAAGCCTGGGGAGCTCAAAGCCCAGCCCACCAGAGGGACCCCTGTGGACTACACGTGTCAGGTGTCCGCACATCTTCCACGAAGTAAACGTCTACCCGCACCTCCCAGGAGGAATTCGACGAAGAAATTCCTCGACACAATTTTCATCGTTCAGCAAATATAAAAATTTCAAGCTGAATTTAAGGTGATCAGAAGCTTGCATTCGCTTCCTAAAACACTTTTGGGACCCATGTAACTGCGATACATTGTCTATCGTCCCACAAACGGGGGACCCGCGCTAGCCCCAAAGACGAGCGGTACCCCCTGTGCGGGTCTCGAGGTGGACACTGGGAACCCCTCGTCCCAAAACCCCCCCGACAGTGTCGGCCTGGACGTGCACGCGCGCGGCCCGCCGACGAACCGCGGGGTCTCCCGCCGAACACCCTCCCAAAGTGCAGTCAGAGGTAGACGTAGGGTTCCATTGAAGTCACCCTTCTCTTCCTCGGCGCGCTTCTCCTGGGTCCCGGACTCGCCTCTGCGACTCCGACTCCTCCGGGGGTCCTTCTCCGAATCCTGGCTGTCCGAGCCGGACGCCTTCCATCAGCGTGGCCCGGCCCGACTCCCCCCCAGGAACCCCTCGAGGAAAGGCCTCCGACGACTCGTCTCGTGCGCAAACAGACGGTCCCCTAAATCGTCCAGACTTGTGACTCATTGTGACCCACAAAGACTCAGTCGTCTTAGCGTACAAATTTCACTGAGAAGTCACTTCTGACATAGTCAGGCACACATTTATCGCTCCACCGTCCACTTGCAGTTTCAGGCGAGAGATACAATAAGAAGTCCTTCAACTTTATAGGTAATTTTTACCCAAAATACTTGAGTAGGGTAACCAATCATTAAGTATATTAACGGATACATTAATCCTTATGATTCGTCCGACGTGTCTGGTCAAACTATGTCGCTGTTCCGTGGCTACATCTCCGTCGGGGTCCTGGACGAGATCGTCCCGGGCCACCATAGGTTCCGTCCCGACTGGACCCCGGACCTCCTTGTGCCTCGACTGGCTCCGAGGTCAGGAGCCCCTCGGCCCGGACGCACAGCCGTAACCACGGGCACACACTCCTCGTGTGTCCGAGACGGCCCGCGAGACACTACCCTGGGCCCCTCACAACAGTACTTCGCTCTAATCCGACTCGCACAAATAGATTGCTATCAAGAAGGTCCCACCAACACGAGACCACATAGTAAAACTCACATTGAAATTTGACGGAAAAAAAGCGACACGACACGTGGAACACCCCAGAAAAGCACCACCCTACACTCTAGAATCAAGGGACTGGTGCCTAACTTGGGTCGGAGGACGTCACCCTATTGGTCGCCTGACGGTCCCTTAAAGGGTTTGACAGAAAGTGACTACACTTAACTCTTCAACAAGAAAAATAACGAAGTAAAGTTTCTTACCTTTCGTTCAGAGTACACAGCGAGTTCGTGTCTTCACGTCGGAGGCGTAGTGGACAGAACAAAGAAATTTCCACAGAAACGTCAAGTCCCCTCGTCCGCCCGGGGCGGGACAAGAAAACCGAGCCTCTCGTGACAAGGCTCCGGGAACAACCGAGGGCGTCACTCGGTCGATTACTGGGTCCACTGGGGGCGCGACTCGGCGGCCACAGGTCACTGACACCGGACCCGACTCCCTGAGGAGGTCGACGACGGAACCTTCACCCGGAAGTGACCGTTGGTGCTTCTGTGACCAACGAAACCTTATAAACATATTTAGTAAATGGACTTTCACACTGGGGTCTGTAAACTTTATAGTTTTAAGTATAACTCATCGATCTATCTTTGAGCGATTGATCGTCGAGTCCTTTATCGCGCACGAGAATTTCTCCCGACCACGACCGAGCCGGACACTTCGAGGGACTCGGCGTGGCAGACGTCACTGGGGTCACACGGGCCTCGTGTCCGCCGGTCCCGCGCTCGACACACGACGCGGACGGCGACCCGGGGTCCGCCCCACGGGACCTTAGCCGTCGGAGGACTCCCCGCCGTCCACCAGACCCCGTCGCCGCGGTGTCACGACAGGTCCGGTGCCACAAGCTTAAACTTGTGATCTGCGTACAAGCACTACGAAAAACTTTAAGAAAAAACGACAACGCAACACTTTACCCGAAAAACTACCAGAGACACACACTCGAAATAGACCTCGACCAGAGTCTTGACCCTTGGTAGTCACTCTCCCACCTCAATAGGGACCGAACGGGAGTCGCCCTCCCACCGACGGAGACTCGGTCAGACGAGGTCAGGCTCCAGTCCCACCCGTCACGTGACTCCTCCGGGGGGGGATGTCCTCCGAGAGGTGTACGCACCCTACCGCCCCGTCCTCTAGCCGGGGACACTTACCTCTCCCCGACCACCCGTCGGTGTACTGCGGACACACCTCGCACACAGGTGTCCTCGCCACGTCGAAAGGTCGGGGCACAACCAAGGGTAACCTCTGAAAGAAAGTAAGAAACGAAAAAGCAACAAGAAGGGAGGAAGGGAGAGAGAGAGAACAAAAAAAACACTGTCTCTCTCCGCTAGTGACTATTTCGTCGGGCGTACTCGAGGACGTTCCGGGAGCTCCGCCGCAGGAGCGACTTCTCAGTCCGTCCATTACACCAGTCGTGGCGACGGTCCGGGGGCCCGACCCGGCCCCCACGTCGCGGCCGGGACAGGAACCCCTCGGAGGGATGCCTGCCGCCCACTCGCCCTCCGGCCCGGACGTCCGACTCGACCCTCCTCCGCGGGCACGGCCGCCCCGGGAACCGACACCTCCCTCCAACGGCGTCACGAGCCGGCGACGAGTGGGTTCAGCGAGAAGGCTGAAGACGAGCCGAAATAACAGAAGTCAAAACTCGATATAAACTTTCCACTAAGTTTAGTCTTTACAGGTCCGAACACTGAACTACCACGCTCGACAACGCCATTTAAGGTGACACAAATCATGGGTCAAGAGGTACACATAAACGACTTCACTCTCACTACTGACTAATAGAGACAACATGCACAACTTCTTTGATCGAATTTTATAAACCCCTTTTATCGACAGTTTCGTTATTTCCCCTTGTCCGGCGGTGAAAAAATGGAAAAGTAATTAATACAAAACTACATAGACAGACTTCTTACGAATGGTAGAGGTTTAGAATTAAATTTTCCTTTTATTTTAAGTCTCATTCTCTTCTAATTTTCACCGAGAAAAGGAATAAAAGGTATTTCTTGATATGACCACAAATTTTCAAATTAACTTGTCTGAAAAAAATGTTTTCGTTTTGTCCATAAACCTTCATCAAACTTGTCTCACCTATAAACTCCTATCTTAACTATGAAACCTCACACTATCACCATAACATCAACGTAACTGACGGAATACAAGTCTCTACAAGATTTGAAGAACACCCACTCTATTAGACAGACCCGAACCGACGCCTCTTTGCCCGTTCCCCCGACCGTGGTCCACACCCACCCGACCGCTCCGGGTCCGACTCGAAACCCGGCAAGTGGCGGGTCGAGCGGTCGGGAGTAACAGGGTATCGCTTCTCAATTGCGGGTCTTTTAAGCAGAAATCTTTAAGTCAATGATTTCCCCATGAAACTTTCGTCCTCCCTCTAACTTCCAAATTCCAAAGTTTGAAATAAAATATTTGGTTTTAATAGAATGTCGGTGCTTTGTGGACAGACTGCGGACGTTCGGGGACTTCTTCGCGGTGGCCCGGGGCCGTCGCCGGCGGCGGTGGGAGTGGAAGTCGTTTTCGAGCAGAGGAAGGCGGAGGAATTGACTCGTGCTCCATTTTAGAATTACTCCCACCAGTTGTGAGCGAGTGTCCGTCCGACACATCAACGGGTGCGACTCCACACCACCTCCAGTCCCGACTACTCACCCTCGACCCAAGAGACCCGACGCACACAAAGTGTCTCCTTGTGCGCGGGCCACACACCACGTGTTCGCACCGGCGTGAAGTCACACCTACGTAAAGTAACACGAACCTTAGACAGAAGTTCTACAACCAGACACTACAAGGCGTGCCAAGACTGGACTGGGGTACAGCCGTCTGACGGACGCCGGAGCCCGTCGGTGGGGGTCCCTTCCGCCCGGCGCCACGGGTCCGGGACACGCAGACACCGGTGCCCGGAGGTCGAAGTACGAATCGGACCTCACAACAAGCCACGAGCTACCGCTCCACTCAGTCCTGACGGCACCGACACCGGGACGAAACACCCGGACCGCCGGGCGCGACACGTGTCTCGACGACCTCCGAGAGCGAGGCGCCCGGCACCATGGTGTCCGTGGCAGGTCGGACGGAGACACACCGGTCTCCGTTTCGCCTCCGTCGGAGGTCACCTCCAGACCAGAAAAGGACACGTCTCCCTCCAACCCTGGGGGTCAAAGTCCTGACGGGTTCCTCGAATAAAAGTCCGACTTCGCAGACCGACGGAACCAGGGACACCAGGAAAGGAACACCACCCGGACTCAGGACAGAGATCTTGTAGAAACCTCTCCGCAAGTGGAACCCGACAAAGCCTGTCCCAAGACTCCGTCGTCCACCCAGCCCTCCCCCGTGACGACCGCACCGGAGGTGGCACCCGACACCACCCCTGCGAACCCACGGGCACGGGCACTCTCCGCCCGTCCGGAAGACCCGGCTCCCGAGACGAACGTGAGTCCGGCCACCCGTCGGCCCCCTCACGTCCCGGTCCTGCCACGGGACGTCCGGACACACCCGAGGGACGGCAACTCGGTCGCGTCCACCGTCAGAAAGAGGTCCGTACCGTCATCGGACGGAGCGACCCGGGGCCTCGACTGACCGTGCGCCTCTCCGTCCGAGGCGTGTTTCGAGAGAGGACGACAAGAACAGGTGAATGGGACTGCAATTCGTCTCCCTCTACACGTCAAGACCTCTTCTTCTGTTGCGTCCGAAGCCAAGACATCCGGCAGAAGTCAGTCGACAAAACAATTTCTTGAAAGATTACTTAAAAAGACCAAACTATGAAACCGAGTGAACAAACCACCTCAAAAAAATGAAGATGACAACTCTCTATGGTAGTTTCTTTACGTGTTCCGGTTGCTCCAGAGCAGAGGACAAGGAACATCACTCTGTACACCCAGTCTCCACGCCTGGACCTCGTCACGGGGTCCGGCCACCCGCCTTCCCTCTTGCAGGCAGTCCCGGGGCCCAACGAAACCTGGTCCCGCTAGGAGAAGAGGGTCCGACTCTGTAGACCAGACTCGAACCCTTCTGATTGCCTCGTAACATGTCAGTAATCTGAATTAACTAAAAATTAAGAAACCCTGAAGTCTTCATCTATCCAATAATTTATGGATATATGACACATAATTTATGTAACTCTACTATGTGCGTATGTGGAAACGTAGAACTTCCACTATGTATCTAAGGTACCACACGCAAGACAGGGAATGTACTTTTGCAAATCTAGTGGTCCGAAAGAGACAGTCGGCAAAGACACGTCGTATACACTTAGAGTGTAATCTTAAGTAAAAATGTCTTCACCTGACAAATAATTTGAAGTGAGATCCACTCGACCTTCCGGACAGACGAAGACACGATTGTGAGGACTTGAGGTCACACGTCAGGGTCCCAGACGACCCGACTCACGGAAAGATTCGCGCTCTCCGTCACGTCACACATTTCTTTGGGAGGTTCGGAGGTCGAGGTCGAGGTCCCCCGGGACCCACCGGTGGCCGGACGCCGACCGTCCCGAGCCCGACCGGGGTCGGCCCGCCCGGTGTACGGGAAACGCACAAGTATCAAAGGGGAAAGTGACGGTAACAATGTTACTCCTCGAGAGTCTCCCAACCACAGGCGTCTGCAAGGTCCCGGACGACGCCAGATTTGTGGAGAGTCTGTCCACACACACCGGCCGGTCCGAGTGTCGTCTCCCCGGGAAGGCACCGTCGCGACGCAGACGCCCTCCTGTCTCCTCTCGGTGTGCGAACGTACCGTCTCCGGACCCTTCTCAGTCACACATATTCACAAGACACTGACGCAAAGAACAAGGGAGTCATCTCGTTTGAGAGCAAAGAAAGTGGAAGTACCATTGTCGGAAACACCCTCGGTGTAGTCGGTTCGACCTAGACTAGCGCCGACGAGACGCGACGCGAATCGTACGGCATTGAAAGGCTCTGCAGACGACGTCCGGCGCACAGCAGTACGTCTGGGTCGCCGTGGGAGAGTGTCCGTCAGTGCCTTCTGCACACTGTCAGACAAAAATGACCATAATTATTGTGTGTGTTACTTCTTTTGTATTGTTTAAAATTCTGGTTCCATTCTATGGATTAGTTCCGGTAAATTGGTCAGTGTAAGTAGAGTATTGTCTTTGTGCAAGTATAGGTCACCAGCTTTCCCACGGGAACCAGTCCCCGACAGGACCCGGACTCTGCTCCTGTCCTGTGACTTCCCCGAGTAGGACAATCTCCAGCAAAAAGAGGAGATCGGGTATTGAAAGACTTAAAAATGACTTTTGTTACAGTCGTAGACATGGAAGGCTTCGTTTCCTGTTCGCCGTGTGAGATCTCTCGGGGCCAGCGGACAGGAGGAGGGTCACCTCGCGTGAGTCGGGACGTCCGCCGTCTCACCAGCGGTCGTATCTTCCGTCCTCCTGAGCGCTGAGAGAAAAAATGATCCGTCAAATGACACCGTGATCGACATCACCTAAATATCCCTTAGACAGCGAACGTTGTAGCGACACTCGGCAAGTCAGAGGGTTAAGTCACGGGCAAGAGGCCCGCAGGGCAGTGGTCCGGTGAGTGTGGGTGGCGAGGGAGCCGACGCGAACACCTTGTGCTCGACGGTGTAATTTGCGGAGTCAGGGCCCGCCGGCGGACCACACGGGGCCCCCGGTGCACGGACGCACCAGCCCTCTCCGGAGGCACGGGCAGCCGAGCACCCGCCCCCCCGAGAAGTGCGACGGTCCGCGTATCGTGAGCTGAGGTCGACTCGTCTGCGAAGTCTGCACGAAGTGCAAATTGCTCTCAAAGGGCGACTGTGCACACGAGATCCGGCAGTTCGCTACGTGGCGTGCACTCTGTGAGCCCCACGGGCCGCGGAACGCTCCCGGACCGCCAGGCGACGACACTGTCGTCACCAGTATTCTTATTCCTTCAGCAGCAGTGAGGTCAAAATGGGTCTTCATATCTCAAACGAAACCGTACGTCTCACCAGGAGCCCTGACGTCACCTGGGTCTCCGCCGTGCACGGCCCGTACCGGGGCGGAGTCCACGCCGGACGCCGACCGACCACTGGGACGAACCTGTGTCACCCTGCACCCGGAGGTCCTACCGGTGCCAGTACGGCGAGGATTTCCCTACCACCTCCCCAGGGGTTTTGGTCAGTGATTTAACGTTTTACAGTTTTTGGTCACCCCGTTCTTACTGGATCAGGTTTTTCGGTGATGGGTCCCATTTTGAGGGAGGACCTTCCGGACACTGTCCTCACTTCTCCGAGTACACTTTACTATCGAACTCCTTCAAACTCAACATCTGTCGGGCGGTCGCCGGTTGTGCACCGTCCATCCCAGCCTCACCCGGTGTCTGCTCGGAAGGAGACTACCCGTCCTAGCCGCACGGGGTGCTCGTCGAACCTCAGACGTAGGCGTCTCACCCCTCCCCTCCCACGCGCCCCGTCCACACTCCCGTGCACCACTCGGAGTCGACCCGTCTCTCCGACCCTGCAGCCCTCCCACCGCGCGCCCTTCGCGTCGACACAGACGTAGCAAGACGAGGCCCGCGTCAGACAAAACCCCACGACCCCCTCGGCCCGAGGGGTCTCCCGCAAGACCGAAGACCTCCTCGACTCACCTTCCCCGAGGTCGAACCTCTCCCGAATCCCTGCCCGCCGTCACACGCGCCTCACGTCCACCCGACCACGACCCACCGCACCCGCCGGGAGTGAACGACTTCAGTCAGTACGACAAGCAAAGACGGACAACGACTCCACTCAGACCAATGCGACGAATGTTCCAGGGACGGCACTGGTGGGGAGGTGAGGGATGTGGACGCGACCGTCTCCTCCTCCGGTCTCCACCTGCGCACAGACCTACAGGGCTTCAACTCCAACACCGGTAAGGTCTTTGCGTCCCGGGGAGAGGTAGGCGTCCGACGGAGAGAAGACGGAAAGGCACTCCGCGGGAGCACCCCCAATCCCCTCCCACGTAGAGCGGTGGGGGTCGTAGAGTACAGCCACAGGAGGGTCGACTCCCGCTTGTGTGTCGTCTCCGGCGGAGAGCGTGCCGCACACGCGGGGTGGGGGTGGGGAGGCTGAACCCCGAATCTGACGGGGGGCTCACCAGAGACCCTCCGGGTCGCGACACCAGAAGTACCTTCAGGTACGTTTTGGATCCTTGTAAGGTCCGCCTCACGAAGTCCAGGTCCTACCCCCCGTTGCCACCGGTCAAGTTTTCCAGACCACCGGTCCAGAACCTACCCTCGTCGACCTGCGTCGCCTCCTTCCCGTTTCCTCCCCTCCGGGCGGTGGGGACCCGGAGACCCGGGCCGACCAGCGGACCCGTGTCCTGACCCCTGCACACTCGGACCGGTCTGGCCCCGCCGAGAGTGCGGGTCGCTCAGAGTCTCTACCACACTTCTTCCTTTGAGTCTGACAGTCAATCGTAGATCTAGGTCTTTGCACTTTCCACGGGTACATACTCGAATTTCAGTCCCACGAGAGGGGTCTCTGCCAACACTCACCTGCAACCGGGGTGACACCGTCTGCCCCACGACTCGAAACAGGGAAAGTCATCGGCACACTCGCGACACTCACACCGCGTAGGAGGCAACCAACCCGTCACGGTCGAACCGCCCGCGAAGACCTCCCGAGTCCGTCCCCTCACGTCGGGTGTACCCGTTCTCTTGTAGGGAAGGGGTCTCCTCTCCCCCGCCGCCTGTGCTAGTGACACCAAAGCTCTTAACTGAACTAACTGAACCGAAGGAAACGTAAGCCGAAGATTGAAGGGTCGAAGACTCTGTGCAGACAGAGGAAATGTATAGTAAAGTGACAATTCAAGACCAATCCCTAAACACACACCAATCTGACCTACTCTCGACGGAACTGAGTCACACTTCGATCGTAAATACGAAAATTTTAGTTATCAAAGTGGTGGAGTCGAAAATTTATAGACACTTGTCTTCATTAAAGACTCCTGAGTCAAATAGATAATCTAATACTTGAATTTAATGTCAAAAAAACAACTTTCTCAACAGAATAATGTTTTCCGAAGAGTTTCACGAGAGTTTGGACACTAACCGAAAGTCACAAAAAGGGTTCTTCGTACAACTGAGGGCATACAAAATCTGAAAACCAGTCATTTCAACTAAAAGTAGGAAAATTCATGACACAAACGAGAAAATGGACCTTATACTCTTCAGTGCTGACCAAATGAACGGTCACTACTTCCCAACCGGTAGAAGGAGTCCATCGATTGGTACAATCTGGGTGCGAATACCAAAAGAGACCGGAACCACAGACACACCCCAGAAACGTGTATTAAGAAATCACGCACAAACCTTCGCACACGATTGGCCAATAAGTCCTGTAGAACTTGGAACGTCTTTACTGACTTCACCCACCCCCCTCCCGTTGTCACCCCTCCCGAACCACCGAGTCGGAGACGACTGTCGGCGGTCGGCCCGGAGGGGGCGTCGGGAGAGGTCGGGTGAGACGCCCACCGTCGACGACCCTTGTGTCGAGCCTGGTGCGAACGAAGTGTCCTGGAACATCTCTGAGCAAAAGTGGACACTGGTCCCGGCCCCCGTGGAGACCCCCGACGGCCCCGAGACCCCCGGCGGACCAGTCCACCACCACACTCCTGTCCCGGTCCGACACGAGAGGGCCGAGTCTGGACCCGAGCCCCACCACTCCTTGCCGGCACATTGTGTACAGGTTATTGAAGACAAACGTAACATCGTGAAGTCCACTACTTACTGATTGCTTAATAAAATTAAGGTGGGATTATGAAGTGACACTACAGTTGAACCTTCTGGACAAACTCTAATCAGAAAACCAAAATTCGAATATTTCGAGGGCCCGTGTCCTCAGCATAGTAAACAGTTGGGAGTGGGAGACACTTACACGCGGATCACCAGACAAAAGGGGAAATGTTTTCGCATTGTTTGTTTTTTCGTTACAACCAAATATCTTGACACAACAAGTTCCAGACATTAACATAAATTTGACTACATCACAGTTGAACACTTCCCTACAAACAATTTTCTAAACTTGGCGTGACACATTGCGACAGGCTCGTATCCCGGACGACCCTCGGGGTTCAGCGAAGATCGTCAACCCAGCGGACAAGGGATCCGCGTGCACAGGCAACCACAGAGCGACTGTTCCGGGACCGTGCGGAGCCTCTGGCGCGGTCGGACGTCCTCGGACAGGGACGGCGGCGCCCGGCGCCCGCGTATCCATCGCCCACACGCACCCCCCGCCGACGCGGGTGGCGGGCCGGGACCCGCAGAGACGGTCGCGGAGGACAGCCTACACCTCAGGAGGGATCTCCAGCATCGGACTCTCAACCCTGACACAGCCCTGGTACGTCCACTTACACAGAGGCTCATTCGGGTCGGGACCACGGGGCCTCCACCTCGACGTCGGCCTCGGCCACGGCGGGCGAGGCGGGAGCACGCAGTCTGGGGCCGGCCGCGCCCCCGGAGCCCGCGCCCGCCCCCGCGCGACCCTACGGGCGCCTGGGAGGGGGGCGGTGCCTGACGCGACAACCCCCCAGACGACGACACGCACGTGGAATCGCGGGCCGTCTTTTGCGCGGGCACACAGAGCTTGTAAATATGAGGTAAGTCTTTATACATGAGGCACAATTAAAGGAGTGGGTCTGAGACAATTGAATCCTTGGAGAGGCTCACCTCTGCACGAGCGAAAGAGACATTGGGAATTTATTTTCCACGACAAGGAGGGACCGGGACCTGACCAGACACGAAGGACAGAGAGAGAGGCACGCAAAGAAGAAGAAGAAGAAAAAAAAATCTAAACGGCGTCGGAACAGCTCCCCTCCTGGACCCGCCACCCAGTCCGCGGCCCAAGCAGGGCCCTCGGAGGCACTTCCGGGAGGGCACCCAGCCAAGAGTCCGCCGGCGCACCCCGGCCCTGACCCCCCGGCGACGGGCGGACGGCGGACCGTGTCATGTCTGGACGGACCCCGAGCGGGAGACACGGAGACTGCGTGTGCAGTTTGCCCCAAACGGGAGTCCCGCAAGAGGGCCGACGGAAGAGACCCCGTGGTCATACCTTCTCCTCCGCCACTCGACATCCCTCCCGGAGCCCGTTGTCACGGGCAGGTGCGACAGAGGAAGGACGCCCTCTTCCACCCCTTTATTTCCCATGTCCGACGAAAGAGACCTCTGCCCCGAGGCAGTCGGGATCCGTACACCGGTCCGACCGTGCCCCCGGGTACGGACAGTCGACGGGCGTCTGCGGTCCGTCGGACGTGTGGGGTCTCTCCAGTCGTGTGGAATTGAGACCTAAAGGTCAGTCGTCTTCGGGGAGACAACCAGTCCCCGGAAGGGAAGGCGAGGAGAGACAGTAGAGTCCCTCCACTTGGACCCCTTCATCGTGACTATGGGTCTTAACCTACTTGACCGACACCCCAAATAAAACAAAACAACCCAAAAAAAATTTTTTTCTTTGCACCGGTTCAACTCAAAGATCAAGACAAAGAACCACTTGTCGTTCGGACCCCAGTATTGAGGAACAACGACGCCAATAAAGCCGCAGGTCCTTTGATCGAATAATGAAGACGAGACGACTTTTAAGCCAAAAGTCGCAAATAAACGGATTGTAGACCATTTATGATTTACATAAAAAATCCGAAATTTTTTAAAGACTACATTCCAAAGACTAATTTGTAAATAACCAAAGATAGGTATTTCTAAATGACAACGACTAGAACACTCCCTTTCCGACACACGTCGGAGTCCTTCCCCGGAAGCGGGCGGAGAGGGTCTGTGACGGGATGGGGGACCGGGGAGACGTCCCTCCTCCGACACCCGGCCCCGCCCGCCCCGAGAACCAGTCAATGACCCGTCGTGCAGGCCTGCTGTCCGGGGACGGGACCCCCTCGTGCGCAACATCGGTGCGCAGGGCTCGGCGACGGGTAGGCTGGTCTCCGGGCGTAGACTGTGTGACACAACTCACACCTGTACAGAGAGAATCGGATTCTAGTGACTGGGAAATATCTAGCCCATTCTTTTCAGTTCGAGCAACCGGGGTGCGAACAGGAGTGAGCGGTGCGTTCTCGTTTGACCCAAAAGTGTTTTCAACGAAGCAAAAATTCCTTGTACCGCTCTCCACCGCGCGCGCGGGTGCATGTGGTACTGGACGTGTGGTCCGCCCCCCCGGCGAGGGGCACACACGTGCGCGCGTCGCCCGGGTGCGGTTCCCCCTCGGCCGCCCCGACGACCGCCGGTGACACTTGACAGCAGGCGGAGGAAGGAGGGTCCAGAGCCTGCCGGGGCCTCTACTCGGGGGCCTCAGGGGCCTGCTTTCGCGCCTGCTTTGGGTCTGGCTCCGCAGGTAGAGGAGATTCTCCAGGCTCGCGCCCCGGTGGCGGTCCTTCCTCGTGCACACGGTCCACTCCCGGCCCCGGCCCGCCGGAGGGAGACGGCCCGGCCGCCCGCGCCCGTGGCGGACTCGGAGGCGGGAGAGGGGTGTCGATACGCTCCTCGGCCCGTCGGACCACGACACGCTCCCAGGGACGACGCCGCGGAAGGTGGACCGGACGGATCCGGAGAGGGCGTCCGGCCTCCCCGCCGAGGACACGCCTCTCACGTGGAGTCCATGCGGCGGGGCGGGAGGGGTGGCGTTCCAGAGACGGAGGGCTAAGCGACGACGGAGGGCTAAGCGACGACGTGCCAGCCCCCTCCCCGCACCTGCCGGGTACTCCGACGTCAGTGGCGGGTGGAGGAGAAGGGACCGGCCCGTCTCCCACAGCCAGGTCAACCTCCTCGAGCGTCGCGGCCGACACCCCGCGGAGGGACGCCTTCCTCTCCCCCACAAAGAACCTCCTCGGGGAGGGACGTCGACGAGCGGACAACCTCCCGCGTCGGGGAGGGCCCGTCGACCAGTCTGGGGGCGCCCGTCCCGGGGAGCTCCCGATCTCCTCCTCGACCACGGACGGGCTCGGCACCGCCGAGTCGGGACGAGACGCGGGGGAGAGCGGGACCGGCGGTCCCTGGGTGAGCACGAAGCACACATTCCTCTCGTTCTCACTGCAGTTCGCGACGCACCACAGCGTCACACCCTTCAAGATGGTGCTCCGGACGCACGCGTCCAAGGGGGACTGCCACAAGCTCTCGGCCCCGAAGGCTACGGGGGAAGTGTCGACGGACTCAACGGTGCGGAGGTTGGGGAGCTTGGGTTCCGGGAGCTTTCCACGTCTCTTCGAGGCACACCCACACTGGTCTAGGCTCGGTAGCTCCCGCCCACCCCACCGTCCGAACAGGGGCTCTCGAAACGGGGCTCACCCAAATCTATGGACGACAGTGACTGACCTACGCCCACCCTCAATCCCAAAAAGAAGGACAAAGGGAAGAAGGACGGGATTTACAGTGGGATTACTAACGACTGAACTCCTTCCCCCCGGACTCGGGAAAACTGTCCAAGACAAACAAGGCCGAAACTACCAGGAAGTGAGCACTCTCGGTATAAAAGCCCACGTCCGGGTGGACATAGCACGGCGCACCTCAGACGAAGGACTGTGGTCGACAGCAGTTGGTCCCCGGACGTGAGGTCTCCCGCATTCCGGTACAGAACTCCACAACCCCCAGGGACGACCGCACGTGTCCCGTCGGGGGTGCCCGGGGATGACCCGGGGTCACGGGTCCGACTCTTTGGGACCAACTGGAGTAAAATCTTTTGTCGTAATTCACGAACTGCCGAAAGACTATGGAATAACTTAATGGTGACGGAATTCCTTTACACAGAAGTGTTGCGATTACTGTGAGAATGGGAGGATGGGTTCGGGGACAAAAGGAAGGCGACGGGGGCCCATAAAGACGTCGTCGCGACACTCGGACGCCTCCGGGCCGGGGGGCCGACGGGACGACTCCACACCCCACACCCGCACAGGTGAGGTCCATTCTACGACGCCACACAGGCCACGGGGCAGCGGATGGTGCCTCCCCTACGCACAGACCGTCGCCCGACGAGCCACTAGCGCAGGTTGTCGTAGTAGACGTGCTTGGTAAAGTGGCGGGCCTTCCCGTTCTCCGTGGTGCGCGTGCAGTTGCACTCGACCACGAAGCACACGAGGTTTCCACTCGGGGGGCCGCGGCGCGTGCGAGCCCCGACCCGGTCCGACAGGGTCCCGGCGCGCGGCTCCCGGTCGACGCCGCGAAGAGGTCGAGACAGGCGGGAGAACGCCGGGCACGAACGGGTGCACCAGCGTAAGCACCAGAGACTCAATTGGTGCCAGCACAGTGTCTGAGCCCTACCGAAAGCACCACCTTTCTTTCGCTCGAGGACACACCGTGTCTGGGGCCCCCGGCCCCACCCCCGACCCCGCCCCCGATTCCCGCGGGAGCAACGTCCCCCCTCGGACGACACGACGCTCAGGACGGGCCGCCGGAAGGTGGGGCTGACGGACTCGTAGCTGTACGGCCTGCCGTCGACCAAGACGTTGCTGACGTCCCGGCCCTTCTTCGACGTGAAGGTCCTGTAGTAGACCCACTTCGAGCCCTTGATGTCCACCCCCTCCTCCGCGGGCGGGCGGCGCCAGTGACAGAAGAAAAGGAAACGTCTCGACTCGCGTGACTCTACGACAGTGAGAGAGACTTCTCAGACACTTGGGACAAAAATTATAAATATTATCTACCACCGGCCGTCTTCAAACGGTAGGGTTTTTACAGGGGGGTTTATAAGTCTTTTACTTCGTGCTCCAACCTCTCAAGGGACACAAAAAGAAACCCAGATTTCTAATAATGACCTGCGTAGTCCGCGCTCACAAGGGCATGTACCTCCCCCTGGCCCCGTCGGCGATGGTCCCCCAGTCTCCCTAGCCTTCTCAGAAGTTTTTGCCATGCCCCGAGGCGCCCCAGCCCGTGCCACGAACCCCCGGAGACGATTACGCCTGAAGTAAAGGTCACAAACCAAAGACACCCTTTGCGACCTGCGTCGTAAGAGAAGATCGACATCGAATTCAGGAACACCTACCCAAACGACTTCGTCTCCCACTCTGCACCGTGCGCTATTGAAGGGATTGTGACTGACCACCGGAGGTGACCGCACGCAATCTCGAGGGTGAACCGGAAACGCACTCGCCCTCGGGCGACGTCAGCCACCGACGACGTGCTCGGGAGCCCCGATGGCACGGGGCAGTCGTCGGTGCGTCCGCGGAGGTGGGGTGGCGGCCACCCCCTGTCTCCCCTGTCTCCCGACCGGAGCAAACCCCCTACGTCCCCAGTCCTTCCCGTCGTGCACTCCCGCCGTCCCGTCACCCCGGGACCCCTCCGCTGGACGGCCGGGCGGGCGGGGGCGAGGACGTGTGCCGGGTGGGTCCAAAGAGGTCCTCTCCACCCGGCCCGTCCGCCGACCCGTTCCCGTCCCAGTCGCGGGGAACGGAGCTCCGGGACGTCTCGGGGGGACCAAGAATTCGACCGGCCGCCAGGACGCGGGGACAGACGCACCCACGGCACACCGGAGGACCAAATCCCTCTGATCTCTGTTGCGAGCCTACTTTCACATCTGCTTCAGCAATTGCACGTCCGGCATTGCCCACCCGCATAGACAAGCGATTTTAGAAAGTGACCGTGAAGTAACTGAATCGTGACGTTCTTCGACTTCGGGCAAAGGCACTTTAGTTTGAAGTTTCCCTTCGGTCTCTCTGCGTCCTCTCGCTCGCGTCCGGGGGCGGGATGTTCGTGTAGTTCCACTGCCGAGCCCGCCCCCGCCCCCGCCCCGCGCGGCCCGCCCCCGCCCCGCGCGGCCCGCCCCCGCCCCGCGCGGCCCGCCCCCGCCCCGAGGACGCTCGTCGGGAGGGCCCTGTCGACGCGGGCCGGAGGATCCGGCCTCGCCCACGACGGTGACCGGTGCACAGGAGATAGAGCTCCGGTCCCACGCCCGTCCCGAAAGCGCGTCCTCCGGACGGGAGTCGGGTTACCAATCGGCACCTTGGCGTCCCGACCGGGCCGACGGGTCTCGTGCCGCGTTTGCTGTCCGGCAGGAGGACTTGGTGCGAGCGACGGTGGTTCGGGTCTACTCTCCACCAGTCGGGTCCGGTGGGCTGGGTCCTCCTGGAAGAAGTCTACCAAGTCCCTCGCTCCCCCGCCCCGTCCTCGGTACAAGGGTGCACGACGGTCGGCCCCGGGGCCCACCCCGGCACGGCGGTCCCACCCGCGGGCCGGAGACGGAGCTCCGTCCAGTCCCCGAGGCAGAACCGACGGGCATGGGTCCGGCACCAGTCGCAGGCTCTGCTCACACGTAAATCGGAAGCGAAATCCCACTCAGGGGACCTTGTCTTAATACCCCCTAGACTCGCACCACGACCCCAAGGGCTCCGACAAGGTCGGGGAGGCCGGACGGGGCGGGGCGCGCGCCCACTCGTCCGCGGAGAGTGGTGCCGGAGGGCCGACGCGAAGGCCACGGGTCGGGGAGGAGGGGACGGCGAAAGGACCCGCAAACGAGACTCGAGTCCTACGGCCCCGACGGGACAGGGGAGGAGCACGCGGAGACACTCCTCTCGCAGGCCGCCGAGAAACGGGGGGGGTGGCCCCTAAGGGACTTCGCGCACGGCGGCACTCCGTCGGGCCTCCGCCCCAGCGCCCTCCGACTCGAGCCGAGAGCGGGCGTCCACTTGTTCGGGATGCCCTTCCACGTCCAGGTGTGCCGCCTGTAGAGGCTCTAGGGCTTCACGTTGACGTTCGGGTGGCTGCTCTTGGGCACGCCGAGCCTCAGCGTCACAGACTTGGCGTACGAGTACAAGCTCACGGTGGGCGTTCACACGGGGCGCCCGCTCAGGACGGTCTTGGTCACGAAGTGGTTCGCGGTCATGGGGCTCTGGTTCTAGCAGTCCTGCCTGCCGTTCCCGACCCCGGACCACCGGTTCTCCCTGTAGTCCTTCCACGCGCGTACACGCACGTGTGCGCCCGCACACACGGACACGCACACCACACACACGTGTGCGCCCGCACACGGACACGAACACCACGATCACGCACACACGCACGTACGGATACCTACACTTACACACGTACGTACATGTGCACAGTTACGCGCGCACACTTACACACGTCCACGTGCGTACGCAAGTACACATGCAATTACACACGCACACGTACGTACGGATACCTACAAATACACACACGCACACACACGTCGCACACGCGCGCAGACAATTACACACGTCCACGTGCGTACGCAAGTACACATGTACAATTACACACGCACACACACGTACGGATACCTACAATTACGTACACAGGTACGCAGACTTACACGCGCGCAGACACAATTACACACGTCACGTGTGTACGCAAACGCACATGTACACAATTACACACACACGCACGCACGCGTGTACGTACTTACAACCACACACGCACACGCTCACACACGTCGTACACACACACTCAGGTCCCGAACGAGTGGAGAAGGAGGATCTGAAACGATCGAGTACAACGAAGACGTGAACAACTCTTGTCCTAAAGTTTGTACCAAAGACTGAACAATGCTAACTTCTAATATTTTGTAACTTACCTTCTACAGATGCGTCATTTTGAGATTTGAAGGTACGCAGTCCGGAAGACAGCCTTGAGACTGCCGTCGGCAACCCTTCACTTTCCAAATGACTCTACCCCCGGCCTCACAACGACTCGTCACGACACCCCAGCGAGAGGACTCCGGCAGGGTCCTGTCCCGTCCGTCCCGGTCCGACGGCCCGTCTGTGCCCGGCGTGCCCGGCGCAAGTCCGACGGACAGCGCCGACTGGGGTCGTCACAACTCTCCCTGGCGGGGCTGGTGGCCAAATCCCCGAGAACGCCCTCTCGAACTACCAGAGGTGGGACGAGAGACGACCCCTCGCGCTGACAACGTCCCGGCCGGTGTCCCGCGACCCCCCCGCCCCCGACCGGACCGCGAGGAAGGTCCCACGACCCTCTTCGCGGAGTGGCCGTCGGAAATCTCGCACACACCAGTGGACGGACTGACTGCCCGTCCCTGCACCCCGAGGTCCGACACGGGCCGTCCTCGAAGACGAGTGGGGCGGCGCGGGAGGCCGGAGGTCCCCCTCAAACACTTGCTCATGCACCCGCTCGACTAGCTGCTCCTCCTCACGTACCGCTCCTAGTTCGCACGCGTGCTCTTGCTGTAGTGGGTGAAGATGTACGAGTGGTATCTGTTCCATGGCGCGCGCCGGGGTCCGGGCAGACGTGCCCTCGCGCGACAGCCCCCGCAGCCCGACGTGCGGTGCACCACGACAGCACGGCACTCGCAAAGTGTGCGGACGTCGGTGACGGACCCCCGGCCCTGCCCGCGGTTCGCCGGGCGCGCCCCGAAGACCCTCCGGGTACGAGGGACTACGCGCGTCCCTGTGGTTGTCAGGAGGGTCCCAATCTCTCCTCCCGAACCCTCCGGTGGGAGTCCCTGTGCCCCTCTGAGGGCCCCATAGACAAGGAACAGACTTCGTGTGCAGGCAGTTGTCAACCCGTGCACACAGGAGACGTCCCTGGTCACAAGAGTTGCCACGACTCGACCTGACAGTGCCCAGCCCACCTCCTCTTGTCCCAGCAGTCCTGTGTCGCGGGACGACTGGTCGGGAGAGACCCCGACATCCCCCGTGTCTGTGGGGTCCTCCACCGGCTAAAGGTGTGGGGGACGGTAGGGGGGAAGGAAACCCGACACCAGTGCTTCCTCCAATAAAGTAATCCTTACTTTTGGGATCCGGGCACGGAAGGACACGAAGTCAGATTTAGACTTGACGAACATAGAACCTTCTTTACGGTCAAACTAGTGAATTGTGTGTTTAGTCAGGGACTTTGCTAGTAAGTGACTCCCGTGGACCGGCTTTGTTTCTCTTTCGGGTACTTTACTAAGACGAAGTAGAAAAAGGACGTTCTTAGTTTCTTTTTCGGGACGGAGGGATTTAGACTCGTGGACTCTATTCTTCTGNAACATAGAACCTTCTTTACGGTCAAACTAGTGAATTGTGTGTTTAGTCAGGGACTTTGCTAGTAAGTGACTCCCGTGGACCGGCTTTGTTTCTCTTTCGGGTACTTTACTAAGACGAAGTAGAAAAAGGACGTTCTTAGTTTCTTTTTCGGGACGGAGGGATTTACACATGGTCGCGTCAGCTCGTTCTAGAAACACTCTTCTGGGGGTATGTCCGAAGTGAGACTCGTGGACTCTATTCTTCTGGTCTAGACTTTCTTTCAAGATCCGCACAATGCTTTACCGATCTTGGTACTTTACTCCAAGTCTCTGTCTTCTTTGCCTCCTCACTCAGTCCGTCTAAGCTGTTTTACCAACTCGACCCTCAATCGTATCGCAGTGACTCTAACCGGGTAACCCACCCAATCCCCTTAATCTACCACCGTCTCCTTTAAAGACGGAGACTTCTTCGAGGGCTCTTTGACGGATCTGCGTCGTCTGCACGACTCTGGCCCGCCCTCTCCGTCCCTCTACCCTCTCCCCACGAGTCGTCCGCGCTGTCCCCTCCGTCCTCCGGACCCCCTCTCCGGCACACCTGTCAAGAGACCCTAGGCACGCCGTGCCTAGCGAAGCATCCACTTCGACTGGTTCGAAAACTCGTCCCATTTATTATTATTTAGATACGGAAATATGCAAATTTTTTTTCATTTTGTTTTGACTTTTTACCGTCTGTAACACCTCCGAACTTTTCGTTCGTTCTCCCGGAAGGGACCACTGGGGCGCGGACCCCCGACCACGACCGCGACGGCGCCCGGACCCTAGGCAGGGACCGGAGCCTTGACTCTGGGGTGTTCAGCCCGTCACTCCCGGGAAGGGGTCCTGTCGCCTCTTCTCTTCCCGCCAAGAGCCTCGTCGCCGCCCTGCCGGCCGGAGGGGGGCTCACGTCAGGGCACAGGAGGACCGAGCTCACGGGGCGACGACCAGACCGACCTGGACGTCCGAACAGGCTGAGAAGTCGCCCAGACAGAGCGGGGGTAGCCGCGCACGGAGATCCACCACCCCACTGGGGGCTGGAGAGGGAGAGACGGCGGGCGAGTGGTCACGAACCAGAGAGGAGCACCGCGACTGGACGGGAGACACTCGGTCTCTTTGTCCTGACCAAACCCCCACAGGGTAGGCTCGTCGGCACCCTCTGGTGCCAAAGGTCAAGCTGTGGCGGCAGGCACGCCCGCCTCGGAGCCCACTCGCGACCGGCGCGGTGCCCGGCACTGCGGGCTCAGCACGGAACGTCCTGGCGTAGTAGCTGCGGCCGGGGTTCCCCTTAATGAGGGCCAAGTACTTGGTGTCGACGGTCGGGTTGACACTCTGGGAGTTCACCTGCCACTTGCCCCTGTGCGCGCACCCGGACAAGCGGCACACACTGTAGGGGCGTCCATACGCCGGGCCCGACGTGAGACCCAGAGCGACCGTCGTGGGGGAAGTGCCTCCCCCGACCCCCCGAGGCCCCCGACGGGTGCACCGGTACACCGAGAGTCGCCCTCCTGCCCTCCGGCGCCGGGGTCGCGACACAGGGGAGTGTCCCTGTCTCGACTGGAAGTTGATGTTGGAGCTGACAGACCCGTTGCTCTTCTGCCACACAGCGACGCCTCGGAGGTTGACGTCGCCGAAGGAGCCGCTGTCCGGCTTCCGTTCACCACCGCCCTTGCGCCAGAGGTCCCGTGCCCGCTCCGACGACGCCTCGCCGTGCCCCCGAGTGCCAGACCCCGGTACTCGGCTCCGGCCCGCACCAGTCCCACCCCGACGCCGACCCGGACCGCGGGTACAGGCACAGACGTCGCGGGGCACAGACACCTGGGTGGAGGAGCCCGGACGCAGGGTCGGCACACTACGGACGTTGTCGGGACGAGGGACGCCACGGTCGTTCCCGGCCCCGCCCCCGTCGCCACGGGAGGGCTCCTGTACCCAGCGGAGTCCGCAGCCCGGACCTCGACGTCGCACGCACGGCCGGGACGGAACGGGTCGAACCGACACAAGAGCGTAGGACTCACTCCAGGAAGTCCCGGACCTGTACGAGACACCCCTCGTCGGGCAGACGGCGCTCCAGGGGTCCGTCTGCCTGGCGGTGCGGGCACCGGGGCCGTCGGGGCGGGCCTGGGGGTCGGGGGACGCCACTGAGACGACTACAGGGGCAACGTCTGCAGTCGTGGGGACAGGAGCCTCCTCTTCCCGTTCTTCTGGTTCTTTTTCCGGTCCTCCGCGGCGTGCTTTCCGCTTCCCTTCTTCGGTAGGCTCCTGCTCACGAAGGCGACGCCCCTGCCGCCGGTCAACCACGACACGCTGGCGTTCAGGACGTGGTTCCGGATGGTGGACGGGACGGACCCGGACCCGTTCGCCGGGAAGCCACCCAGCCCCCACCCACGAGGTCCAGAAACGCCCCCGCCCCCCCCCCCACCCGCGACGGGCGACGGGCGACGGGCGACGACAGTCCTCCCTCGGGGTTCCGGGACCGGGGTCTGGCCTCCCTCCGTCTGTTGCGCTCGGACCTGTCTTTCGACCCCCGCCGCCTGTCCGGCCGCCTGTCTGCCTTCAAGAGGTCTGACCTGTCTCGCGGGAGTGTCCCGCAGACTCCGCCCCGGGGGTCTTCGAGTCGGGTCGGTGTCGGTCAGGACCCTCGTCGGCCCGGCCGGTCACCGGACCCGTGCCTGTGCCCGGGCGAACGGGTGGTCCGGAGACTCGCCGTCGAAATCGAGAGTGCAAAGCGCTCGGGACACGTGCCAGCCCGGCAGAGCGGCCGCACGCGCGACTCGGGGCGGGACTCGGGAGCGCACGGCGGGCGAGAGCAACGTCCCTTCACCCTCACGGGAACCGTGGTGACGCTGCACACGCCGTCCGGGAGGCGACGGAAGACGGTGAAGACGGGGTTGAGAAAGACGTTCCTCGTGGTCCTGCGCCGCCGGAAGTCGAGGTGGGTCCTGCCCGCCGGCACGACGTCGCTCGTGCTGAAGGCCCGTCTCGGCCGAGCCTCGCGCTTCTGGCTCCTCGGCACGAGTCCCGGGCCGTTCCGCGCCCCCGCCGCCGCCGCCGCCGCCACAACCGCGTCCCAGTACCTCCCGTTTATCGCGGACCGACCCCGGCCCAGGCTGGTCCCCACCGACGCCCGCCCGCCTCCCGGCCCGGACCGTCGCAGCCTCCTGGGGCGGGGGCCGGGGACCGGGGCCGGGTCTGCGTGTCCGGAGGGGTCCCCCCTCGCAGGGCGGTGACTCGGTAGAGTCGTCGCGGGCGACGCGGGCGTGACTGGCAGGCTCGGTGCACCCGCGGGGCGCTCCGCGGTCGCAGGGTCCTGTCTGTCGGAGTGATGTGTCGCAGTGTCGATGTGAGCTTGGAGTCGGGTAGGGACGGGGCGACAAGATCCGGCTTGAATCCTGACTTCTAATAACCGTGTACTTTACGTAAAGAGAGCGGGCCCATCACAAAGGGACTCCCAGAGAGTAGGGGTCCGAAGTGCTGCAACGGGCGGAGGGCGGGCGGTCGCAGTGAGTCCTCTCCTCGGGTCCCACCCCGGGCCGTTCCTGGCCCTGGGTCCTACGGAACCCTTGCACCAAAACTGATAACGCGAATACTTTGTCGACATACCAAAAAAAAAAAAAAACATGATTACACTTCAAAAAGGAGTTTCACGAAGAAAAGGTAGGATCACTCTTCGGTCATCATATCGCACACTGGGGACCTCACCGAGGTCGACACCTGGACTGGGGTGCCGTCCGGACGCCGTGTCCGGACACTCGCCGAGAGACCCGGGAGCACGCCTTCGCAAACACCTACTAAAACTAACCAAAAAGAAATGGTCAAAGACCGAAAATGAGAGTTATATAAAAACGATTTGAACAAAGTGTTTGATGGTGGCTGACGTTACGAACAAATGACTACGCAGGGCTCAAGGGCGTCGACGTCCTGCCTCGCCGCCCACACCCGGGACGACTCCTCGGACCCGACGGGCCATGGGGGTGACCCGGACCTCGAACTCCCCTTGGACACAGGTCTGTCGAGAAAGCCCGACTCCTCTCCGACGGACCCGCCCCCGTCACCCTCGGCCCGACCCACCTGTCCGAACCACCCCCGCGAGTTCGGCCCGACGACCCACACCCGTGGACCGGAACGCTGTCGGTCGGCTATGGGGCCCCGTGGCGCACCTGGACCCGGGCCCGTGCTACGGTCGTCCTCGGGGGAACGGACGGGCAGAGGCGCGCTCCCCTCGTCGGTGAGTCGTCGACGACAAGACTGGGAAAGCGACTTTGGTGGGTCTGCTACTTGTAGGACGCCAAATGTGTGGACGGGGTCTTTTGGTGCGGACTCCGGGGCAAGCAGAGCGGTACGGCGACGTCTTAACGTCCCACACACCAGATCACGACTCGGCAGCCCCAACCACCCCCCGGAGACACCGGGACTGGGGACCCTTCGTAGACAAGACCCAGTCTCCGAGGGCGCCGGAGGGCTCGTGTCTGACCCCGCCCCCCGACGACTGGGAAAAGACCGCTGAGACCCTGTTCACTGGTCCACCCTGGTTTCCGTTTCCGTCGACACAGGAGTCACCGGGGCGGCAGAGAACCCCCTGGTCTCCGCAAAGGCACGTCTCGAGCGAGCGAGAGTCTGAGGTAGTCCTCTCACGACCCACCTGCAACCAGCGGAGGACTCCGGGACTCGAACCCCCCGGCCCGCGTCGGGACGGGACGTCTCGGTCCGGACCCCTCGCCGGGGTAGGAGAGGACGGTCCCTGCCGGGAGACGGGAGGTCTCGTGGCGACGACGAAGACGTCAACGAAAGGGTGCAGCCCGCGTCCAACGGAATAAAAATATAAACTGTCATCAGTTCAAAACACTAGAAACTCAGTGAGACTATAAAGGTTTAAGAAAATACTAGAAAGACTTCCTTTATGACCTTTTGAATGAAATCTACACCAACGGAAGAAAGGTTTTTAATAGTATTTGATTACTCGTTTATTGTGATTCAAGACTCTCAGAGATTCTTCGGTCGAGTGTCGAGACTCATCTTGGACCCGGACCTCCTCGTCGCCTCTATCCCGGGAGGGCTGCCCGGGGGTCGGACGGAGGCAGTGCCGGAGACGGGGGTCAGTCTCCCTGCGACCTGCACCCCTTAAGCCAGAAGAGACTTGGAGTCGGAGTCAGGAGCCAGCGATTGTACTCCGGTTTTGTTTTCCTTTCGACGGGCTCCCGGAACCCTGAGTCGTGCCCCCACCTGTCCGAGGGACCCACGGTTGCCGGAGGACCGGGGGTAGAGCAGGAGGGTCCCCTCTACTCCAGTGGGGTGGCGGTAGGGGTCCTGGGGGGCTGGTCGTTTGCCGGTTCACACACGTCGGGGAAGAGGTCGGTGAAGTACAAACCCTCAGTCTGTTCGGGCAAGAATAGTGAGTCATGTCTCTGACAGTCCACGGGTCAAAAACTGGGATGCTCTGCACATCGGCTGCTCCTGTGCGAGTGCACGCTGCGACAGACGCCCGCCGTACCACGGGTGGCGGGGCGGCTCTGCTGAGGTCGTCGTGGGCCCACAGCCGCAGTCAGTGGGCCTTCCCCCGGTCCGAGGTCGAGACCCCGTGGGCCACGATGACGGTCAAGACTGTAAATTCTTGAACTTGAAGTGAAGACCCCCTATATGACTTTACATCTAAACGACAAACCCCCCTTTATCGCAAAATTCCAGTCTTTAACACAGACCTTCTAACATACTCATAAAAACATAATTTTTTTTAAATTTGCGAAAAAAGAATTTGAATAAAATACACCCTAACACACACACACCAAAAAAAAAAAAAAGCTTAAAAGGGTTAAAAAANCGACGTGTGCACCAGGATCAAAGGAGGTCCTACTTCGGCGTGGGGGAAGGCGTCTTCGTCTCCACGATTCGGGTCTGAGACCCGGCAGGGCGGGGCAGGGCCTTGGCAGGCAACGAGACTCGTAGACTGTGGGAGGACTGCAGACCCCTCTCCGGTGGCACCGGGACCTTCACCAGACCCCACCCACTCCCCGAGACGAAGACGGGGCGGGGGTGTTTGCACCGTCAGTCTTCTCCGCCGAAACGGTCGGAGTCGGGGTTCCGGGGGACTGAGTCTCGGAGACCACACGGGGGGTGGGGGCAGCAGGTCTCACTGGGGGGGGCGGGGCGCGTCTCTCCAGCTCGACCGACCTTCGTCGAGACCCCCAAAAAGAAATCTTTTCGATTTGAAATTAATCCATCAAAAATGTTACTTTTGTCCATGGGTTCCTGACCGGAATTTACGAGTGTTGACATGTTTTCCGTATATGTTTTGGACGCCCACACTCGCGCCGGGTGGGGCCCCGGGGCCCGGCCGGGGTGGCGTGAGAGTTGGTGGCACCCGCGGTGGAAACCAGGGAGTTGACACGCCCACCCCGGGCACGACGGGATCGTCCTTTCGGGAGGTCCAGTCGCCCTAAATTCTTTTTGATTCTTTTCCAGGTTCAGATTGTCCGCCTTGACAACGGTTCTAATTCTTCAATGTTGAAAAAAAACCGATTCAAATTGTAAGTTTTTACATTATGACTTAGGTTTTCACAGAATTTAGTGTGTTTTTCCTGGGTATAATTTTAAATCTTTTGTTCAGGTCCTGCGGGGTCTCTTTGGCCTAGATTTCGCATTCGCCCGCCCCTGCACGGGTCGCCGGGATCCTGCGCAACCGGTACCCGAACATGAAGAACTTCGCGCAGGTGACCGGCCACCGCATCAAGTAGAGCTTCTGGCACAGGTGGTCGTACCACCACGACGGGACCGGCAGGCTGAACCCGTCCAGAAGGCACACGAGCGAGTCGAACTAGACCTAGTGCAGCGGGACGAGGACCGTGCCCAAAAGACACCCCCGTCCGCCCCCGGCGACCCGCCCCTGGCCCCGGTGTCCCGGGTGGGGCCCGGGGGGGGGG
>SJYO01041852.1:96012581-96080076 GCA_006410555.1 Capra ibex
GGTCGTGGGGTCGTGGGGGGGTGGATGGCACGTGGGGTCGGGGGGTGGATGGCACGTGGGGTCGGGGGGGTGGATGGCACTCGCTGTCCAAGAAGAACCCGACGACGACCCGACCCCCGACGACCCGGACCCCCCGGTGGTACCGGTGGCCTCCGCAGACCCGTCGTCCTCGCCGCCGACCCCCGCACCACCCGCAGTCCCCGCTCCCCCCGCGCCGCCCACCCCCGCGGCGCCCCGACCCGGGCGACAACATGTCCCCGCGGGCGACGAACTTGACGCGGCCCTCGCGACCCGAGCCTCGCGTCCCGAGGAGCCCCCCCGCCGACCGAACGTCCGACCGCAGGGCACTTCTGCCCCGACGCTTGTCTCGCCTCAGATGACTCCGGGCTCTAGGGGGCGAGACGCAGGTCGGGCTTGCTCTTCACCTGCGCGAGACCAGGTGCCGGGCCGGGCCTGAGGACGGGGGTTCCGCTCGGCGTCCAGGACCCCTTCCCGCCGCCCGGCGAGTGGACCGCCACAGAGCCTCGACCCCTGCATCCTGCTCCGGCCCTGGTGCGACCCGCAGCGGCCGTCCATCGAGCACCTCCCGTCTCGCCCGAGCGACAAGTCTCTGGGCTCAAAGACCTTCTGTCTCCGGTGCAACGAGGGTCTTCTCGGGACCCGGGACTGGGGAGTCCCGGTCTGGGGGTCGGACCTCGTCGGGGCACCCGACCCCCGGACCGGTCCGCCAGGGCAGACCAGTCCCTGGGGGCGGGGGGGCGTTTGCTCGGTGGAAACTCCTTTCTGAGGTTGCTACGAAAAGAATGGTGTTCGTACACTATTTTCCTTTTGGGTCAGGAAAGTTCTGGTACTCGTGTGTGTCGAGACGTCGCGAGGGGTCTCCTCTGACTGCCTGTACCCCCGCGGACCGCGGGCGGACGTGCCGGGGTGTCGTCTCCGGAACCGCGGCCCTGCGGGAAGATGCTGCGACTGACGGCAGGGCGCCCCGGGTCCCCTGCGGCTCCTCGGGGGGGCGAGACCCGGGCACAGGTGTGGTCCCGGGGGATCCGGGGGTAGGACGCACACAGGTGCATGTTGTGCATTGCGCACGCAGGGGCACCTGTGCGGGGTCGTCGATTGCGATCCTGTCCCCGTGGGTGAGACGGTGGGTCCCGGGCGTCGGGATGGACGCACCTGTGGTCCGGCCGGCGCATCAGCCCCCACCGCAAGAGGTGCTGGCAGAGGAGGAACCGCCCGAAGAGGTGGCGGAGGCACAGACGCCCGTCTCGTACCGGAGTCACGGGAGTCGGCCCCGCTGCCCGGGGGTTTCTGTGCCGGTGGAGTTCCCCGTCGGACCGACCAGAGCCCTCTGTTCCGGCGGGCACCCGTGTCCACCGGCTCATGCGTGGGTCCCGGGAGGACGCGGAGAACCGGAGGGCCGGCCGTGGTTGGTGTAGGTCGAGCCTCTACAGGTCCTCGACGTCTGTCTGTCTTCGGGGAGTCGGAGCCGCTTCCGCGTGGTCCGGCCGGGCCCCGGTGCGCCCCGGAGACGGGTGGAAGTGCGGGGAGAGGAAGGCGTCCCCGCAGGACCTGCCGCCCTACCCGCACGCCAAGGGCCGCCCCGACTTCTGTGACCCCCGTCACCCCGAGGACTTCCCGCGGACGAAGCCCTACGGAAAATCGCCCCGACGCCCTCACCCACCCCCGCCGTCAGTTCCCGGAACCCGCGACGGGCCGCTCAGGGGCTTGGGAGGAGGCGCCGAGGTCAGGATCCAGAGTCGCTCCCGTCCCCCGCACGTCTGGGGTCCCACCCCGGCAGGGTCGACGTGGTCGTGGTGGGGATGGGGGGCGCCCCAGGGGCTACGCGCTCCCTACCACGGAAGGCGTCCGGGGGTGAGGGAGGTGGTCCGGGCCGGGTCGTGGGCAGTCGCCTGTGGTCGCGAGCGCCAGGAGTCGTCCGGGCCGCCCGTCGTCCCTCGGGGCCTCGGGGGCACCTCCAGTCTGGGTCGGGTCCGACCTCTCCTCCCGCGCCGTTCAGGCCTTCTCCTACCCCGCCGCCCCGCCCCGCCCGTGCCGATGACGGGAGAGGCTGGGGCCGGACACCCGTTCGGGGTCCGTCCCGGCCCGCCTGTCGCGGGCCCCTCCGGTTCCCCGGCCGTCTCGAAGTGTGCCTCTTCGGCCTGGCAGGGCCCGGTCGGCCCAGGGAGGAGCCTCCCCGCCTTCTCGGGGGGTCAGGTGTGCCGTCCCGGGACAACCGACGTCTGCGGGCACGGAAGGGTCTGGGGGCGGGGCCCACCGCCGGAATGAGCACCACAGGTAGAACGCCTCGTCGGGGGCCGGAAACCGCACCTTCCCGTGCGGGCGTGAGGAGAACTCGACAACCCGGCAGAGCCACCGACCTTCTGTTCCCGACACAGCCGCGAGGGGTCCGCCGCGGAGACTGGCTCCCGAGTGTTCCCTCGCCTGTCACCCCCGAGGAGGGACCTTCCCCCACAGTCGTGGCCGGCCACCGCCTCCGGCTCCGGAGTCGAGGCGTTCCGACTCTCGTGACGCCCGGGCTACGACAGGTCCCCTTGGTGCCACCGTCACGAAATAGACTAAGAAACTTTTGTCCGGTGAATGTGTGAACAGCTGTAGTTATGGTCTTGGTGAATTTTACTTCAGACGATAGCCAGTTTCCTTGGTTATAGGATCGGAGAAAGGGTTGTTCGTGGAAGATGCATCCAAAATATCGACGATGAATTCCTTTGTAAATTCTTTTACTGGTTTATAGAAATATCAGTTTAAGTCCGGTAAACGTTGAGGTCTTGTCAGTTCCCTCATCGACAGAGTAGTGGACACACTGAGTCAGCCAAGTCTGTAGTAAAAACCTTGTTTCTAATATTTATGAAAGTGGACTTTTGAGCGTTCAAAGATGTCCTCTAAAAATCTTGTATGTCAAATCGTGTCGTTAGTTACTTAAAGATTGTTTTCTCTTTTTGATACATCTTGTGGCAGAAATTTTCTGTTAATCCACGGTATTTTGGATTCCCTTGGAGTCTTATTTTTGATGACTGCTCCCTGTTTTCCGTGCCGACGGCCGTCGGTCAGAGGGCTTCGGCCGTCCTGGAGGGTCCGGGCCGACGCGTCCCGCGGGGTCGGGGTCGCCTGTCTCCGGGGCCCGCGGGGGTCGGGGCCCGCGGGGTCGGGGCCCGTCTGTCTCCGGGCCGTGAGTGTGAAGACGTCGTCGAGCCGGGAGTCGCACCGCGAGAAGCCGAAGGCAAAGTCGACTTTCACGAAGTGGCCCCCGCACTCCCCCGGGCGGTCACAGCAGTCCCGCAAAAACAAGTCCATGACCGTGAGGTCGCCTTCGTACCGCCTGCGGAGTGTGAGCAAGTGACGAGCCTCTCGGTCGCACAGTGCTCCGCGTGGAGGCGTGCGTCCGCGGTGGAGGTGTCGGTTACACCTCCGCGCCAAAGGATAAATACAAGCACCTCGAAGACGAACCTCGAGTTTTGTCTCTTGTTCCTGGACGACTGGCGTGCGAACGGGAGGGGTCGTCAGTCCCGGGGGTTGGACCCGGGTTCCCGTTGTCTTGGGGGGCCCTCGCCGAACTTCCGGTCTCGGGGACCGGGTCGTGTCGACCGCAGGAGTACCGACAGACCTGCCGCGAGGCACGTGCGGGTCTCGTTCGTCCCTCACGGGTGTCGGCGGGACCCAGAGGGGGGCGGGTGGGGCAGCCCCCCATGGGGACCCGGGGCGACCTGGGACCCGGGGGCCTCGCCGTGGGTCCGGGCACAGGACCGGGCACACATTCGACCCCCGCTCTCGAGTTCTCGTTCCGGACCCCTTTCGTCTTTCGTCTGTTAGGGTGGTGCGAGGACAGGGGTCCCCTCGTGAGGCTTAGAGGGGTCCCGACGTCTGTCTCGCCCGGGGAGGGTGGACTCTCGGGTGGGTCCTCCCGGACCTGGACGGCCCTGGGACCTGCTCGATCAGGGTCCTTGTGTCTGTGGGGTCACACCCGAGACCACGAGGCCCCGTCGATGCCCAGACACCCGCCGATGACTGGTTCACGTTCGGACGTCTCACCCTCGCCGATGGAGTCCCGGCCCTCGTCCGTGCCCGTCGGCGGGGCCTACGGGTCCGGCGGCCGGGACGTCGTCGGGACCCCCTGTTCCGGGCGGAGAGGTCCCGACGCCACGATCAAGACTTTTGATCTCCCGAGCCCCCCTGTCCGGAGGGCGGGCGTACGCAAGAGGACGGGTCCGCGTTCGTCAAGGATTCCCCCAAACCCCGAGCACAAGACTTGTCTACGCAACACCCACAAGGACGTACTAGAGTCCTCGTCGGTCGACCACGGTCCTCGTGGGTCCGAGATCCCATGTCGGGCGGGCCTCGACTCCCCTCCCCGCACGCCCCGCTCCTGTCCAGTGGTGTCGCGGACTCGGCCCCCACCCCCCCTGGGCTGTCAGGGAGGTCCTCGCGACAGTCCGTCCGGGGGAGGCGGCGTCTGGCGTGCGGTCTGGATGGGAAGAGGGACTCGAGAGGATCCTACAGAACCTGCAACCCCAAGACGAGGAGGTCTAGGTCCAACTCTCGGGGCCACAGCCCTTTCCTGAAGTCCTACAGCCGGTGGTACTCGTGGGTCCCCAGGCTCAGGTCCCACCGTTCGACCTACTAGAGGCACTCGCGCGGGAAGTAGACGCTCTCTCGTGTCTCAGACCCGGGTGGGGCCCGACGGGCGCGCCCAAACTCCCGCCCGCGGCTCGGCCCGGAGACCCGCGGAGCGGAAGAGTGTGGGCCCGGACGCAGTCTGGACGCCCGAGGACCCCGACGGCTCCCCGGTCGGAGTTTCCCCGGAGGGTCGTGAGCCGTCTGTCTTGTCCTCGGACGTCTGCCCCGCCGCCCACACCCTCGACCGGTCCCGCCCGCCGTCTCCCTCCAGGACCGCCCGTCCCGCGCCCGTCCCCGACGGTCCTCCGGGCCCGGTTCCGGTGTGGACCCGAGGACCCTGCCTCGTCGCGGGTCCCTCCGGCGGGAGGGCTCCGGGGCCACTGCCCCCGGACCCGACACCGGCGCAACCGACTCCGGGGTCGGTGGACGGGTCTGGTGGGGACGTCGAACCCCGGGTCTGCCTCGGCCTGAGCGGGGTGGGGCGTCTGGCTTGGGAAGTCGTGCCGGGAGCCGTTGTCCCCCGGGAGGGTGGACCCGGGTCGGGGGTAGATCGTGCGGACCGGCGGACGGCCATAGGCCCCGAGTCTCGCGCTCCGGGCCGGAACCACGGACTGTGGCCCGGGGAGGACGACCGACGCACGTCCCAGCTCCCGGTCGACTGGGTCGCGACTTCCCGACGTGGGACTTGCGGGTCGTTGCACGAGAGAGTTTCACGTTGACTTGTCATTCGCGGGACAAGGACCAAGTGGCGAGCACCCCCCCGACAGTCCGCCGATGACGGGCGGGGGGTTTCCCTACTTTGTCACTTGCGAACACAGTGAGTGATCCTACTCAGTCTGTCATGCTTGCACAGGCGCTGTTTGACTTAAATATCTTTTGCGTCTTGTTCTTGTGGGGCTGAGTGTGGGGCCGAGTGGTCCCCGAGGTGTCCGTCCGACCCGGGTCCCGTGGCAGTCCTGACGTTTTGGGTCCGTCCGTCTGCCGTCCCGCCGACGGGGCGCGGTCCGTGTGCCACGCCGTAAGCCTCTTGGTGGACCGGTGAGGAACTCTTCTGGTTGTGCCCGGGGGACCTCCGGAGGGCGTTCCTACGGTGCGAGACTGACGCCCCCCGGCCAAGCCGGGAACGGGTCCCTTGGTTCTAGGGTGTTCGGCACTCCGTTTTGGTTTTAATTTCTTTTTCTGTCTGGGGTGCCCCGTGCTCCCGTGTCTGGGCCTCTGACCTCTGCGGGCAGGAGGGTTTGGCGTAAGGATTGTGGGGGTCTCGTCGTCGTTACGGTTCCGGTAGTAGACTACCTTTGAAGTGGGTGTGTTCCCCTGCGACCCGACCGTTGATTTCCCGTGCGCACCGCCGTGCCCACTCGGTACTCTCGAGACAAGCTCGTCGGTGTGAGCTCGCGCGTGCGGAGCGCCCAGTGTGTGGTCCTGTCGAGCGGGTCGTCCGCGTCCTCCGCGTGCCGTCAGGGACCCGACCTCCACCGCGTCCGTGTCTGACGACCGCTCGAGCCCCAGCGGAGGAGGCCCGCTGTGTTGACAAGACCAGAGTCTATCGCAACACTCCATGGGTTTGGTGACCAGATACGTAAAGTTCTCACCTAGATTGGACTCATAGAGTCAGACTTTTGACATACTCGTTTCTTGTCCCCCGGCGTCGACTCGGTCTCGGGCGTCGGCAGGGGTTTCGACCGCCATGTGGATCCGAGGACGGACTTCCGCCGCACAGGGGTGGGACCGACCCGCAGTGCACGGGTCCACAGTCAAGACCCACTGTCCTGACCCGAGACGCCTCCTCTTCGGCCGTCCCCGCCCCTGTCAGGAGCCGGGCCGGGGGGGCTGTGCCTCGAGGACCTTCTCCGTGCCGGGCTTTCGCGGACGAAGTCAGGTCGTCTCAGTGGCAGTCCCTCCTTCGTCGTCTCCCCGTCGGTCTCAGTGCGCCTTTCTCTTCCCCGTCCTCGCGGTCGCAGGTGCCCTGCGTGGAGGTGCTCTATGCGGGGCGCCCTGCGCGGAGGTGTTCTGTACAGAGGTGGCTCGTGTGTCGCAGAGACTGGTGAGTGTCACGGTTCTTAAAAGTTTGAGCTGTTTTACTCCTCTATTTCGTCTCTTTACTCAGATCTGTGTCGTTCTGCTGTCCTTCGTTGTTTTCGTTACTTCTCTGGTATGGTTCCTTGGCTGAGTTCCGTAGAGCACTAGAGATTCCTGCGGGAGGTCACTGGTCCTCGGGGGTCCCGGACTCACCTGCTGTCCCTGCTTCACGCACCACGGGGGCCACGGCAGTCCTACCCACCACAGGAAGCCATTGGAGATTCAGGCCCCCTGGGGTGAGTTCGACGTCTTTATAAAGAAGTGTTTTGATAGTAGACTAAGATTGAAAGATACTCTTTTCGTTATTTCCACTCTTCAACACTTTCTTCTATTGCGTTCTTTCCGGCGACGACGGTCCATAGTATTCACGGGGTACTCTAGTTTGTACGGGAAGTGGAGAGTGAAGTAAGGGTCTATTTGAGGTTCCGTTAGCCTGACGTTAAACTCTTTACTCTGTATTTCCGGGACCCTCCTGGTGTCTCCAGAGAGAGGACACACTGACCACTCTCGTTCAGGAGACCTCAATGCTGAGGTTTGACTCCTCGGCGTCTTCCGTTCTCGAACTTCGACTGGCGAAGTCATAAAAAGGATACTTCGTAGTGTGTCTTTTAGGTTTAGGGTATTTTCTTTAGTGCTCTTTACAGTGCGACCCACCCTTTTCTTAGACGTCGAGGATAGTGTCCGTTAGTGTGTGTGTGTGTGTGTGTGTGAGCACAATGTGGCGTGTCTACAGAGATGATCTGTACTTCTCGTTTGTTCCTCTGACTAAGATGTACGGTTAAAAATTTTAAAATGGTCATCTTTTTACTAAATTTTGAGAATTTTTACGTTTCCGATGAGCGGGAGTAAGTTGTATTTTCTTCACATTTTATTTACGTCTTCCTCTGTCAAGGGACACTCCCGCCCGCCCCGCCCTACCACTTCCCGACCGCCGTGTCCGGGTGCAGGTCGGGGGCTCCCGGTGTCGGCCTGCTGCCCCGCTCGTCGTCGAGGCGCGAGAGGACCCCGGAACCGTCCACCCCGACGCAGCCCGTCCTCGGGCTCATGAAGGGTCCCGCGTCCCCCGGTGTGTACCCAGTCTTCGCTCCGACCTGGGGTGCGGGAGCCGTCCCTTTCGCACCGAGGATGAGACCTGGTGGTCCCTTAGGGGAGATGGTTCGAGTGAAGTCACTGCGAGTGGTCGAATACTGGTTGCGCGAAGAAGGGACTCGCTGATCACAGAGATTCTTGAGTAGGAGACCTAATTTCCCGATTTCCATTCTGACCTGTGATCTTTCAAGGACCTCCGTCTTGTGAGAAACTGTATTTAGTGTCGTTATATAAAAACCTAAGTAGAGGGCTCTGCCTACCTTTGTTTTTGCTTGGCTGCCCTGGGTCAGTCTTCGAGAATGAGTTGTCTCCCTTGTCGTCTGGTGGACGTTTCACCCTCTTTTACGAACTTTTCCTACGTTGGCTGTGTCCTAATTGGAGGTTTCATATGCTCGTCGAGCATACCGAGTTTTTTTTATTTTTAATTTCTGGACCATTTTCGGTCCAGTTTCATCTGTGAAGAGGTTTCTGTAGTCAAGTCAGGCCAACGAGTCAGGACAGGTCGAGAAACACCGGGGTGCCTGACGTCGCGCGGTCCGGAGGGATACCTGCCGGTTTCCGTGCACTTTTCTGCGAGCTGTGTGGTTCACAGTCTCCTTACGCCTAGTCCTGACGTGGCTCCGTAGCGGAGCGTGGTCGGTCTTACCGGCAGTTCTGCGGACAGTCGTCCACTCGCGACCTCTCCCACACCTCTCTTCCCTTGGGAGGGAGGACGTCACGACCACCCTTACACGGAGTCACGTCGGTGACACCTCTTGTCATGCCTCCGCGGAATTCCGGACTTCTGTCTCGATGGTGCACTGGGACGTGAGGGTGAGGACCCGCGTCTAGGTCTCTTTTGGCAGTGCGCACGTCGAAGGGCAAGCGTCGTCGGTCCCGCACCGTCGGCGGAGTCACAGGTAGTCGTCTCCGCGCCCATTTCTCCGCCGCCGCACGTGTGTGTTCCCTCACGTCTGTAGTGCGGCAGACGTTGTTATGCCCACTTCGATCCAGGGTGTGATCCGCTGGACTCATGCAGTCTGCCCTTTCTCTTTGTATACTACAGTGGACGCACCGCTTAGATTTCTTTTTATATGTTCACTTGAATGTGTGTTTTGTCTCTGTGTCTTTTGTTTGAACCGGGCTCGTTTCCCCCTCCGCACTTAATCCCCAGACCCTAATGTTGTGTGTGTGATAATAGATACTCTGTCTCTTGGTCGTTCTAGATGGGGTGTCGTGTCCCTTGATCTGAGTCGCAAAACAATTACTGCATGGCCCCTGTCTTGGACTTCTTCGTCGCGACGCACACTCAGAGGCCCGAGGTACGGCCCGTGACTGTGGTTGCGACGTGTAGTCGATGTTTTGTTATTTTCGTCTTGGGTGCGCCTTTTCCCGTGCGGGAGATCAGCGGGCCGTGTGGACTCCCTTGAGTGCGGGCGACTCTAGGGGGGTCCACCTGCCTGTCCCCCAGTCCGCCATTCCTTCCAGGACCCGTCCTCTTACGTCACGCCTTCCCCGTGGCTCTGTGGTTCTGCCGGGGTGGCCTTGCGCGCAGACGCGTCGAGCGGGCGGGCCGTCCGCGGTTCGGGGAAGGAGTCCGGGACCCGGTGCACCGTACGTCCTGTCCCGTGGCCCAGAGTCTCCGTCGAGGCCCGCTCGTGGCGTAAGTGCCTCTGCCGTGGACATAGGTGTTCTCGACGACGATGCCCGACTGGCCCGGGGGGTTTTCGAAATGACCTCAGGACTGTCCTGGAGTCTTAGGCTGGAGTGAGCGTCTGTCCCGGCACTGCCTCCGGTGCAATGTCACTCGAGTGACCTCTCCCGAAGCCAGGCCGTGTTGGTCGTAGGAGCACTTTTCTGGCAGACCTGTCTGTGTGTGCGCCTCCCACCCGCCGCACGCCGGAGGCGCCCCCTCGGTCCGTGCCGGCCCCCGCTCCGGAGGGGACCGGGTCGCCAGTCCTCCCCGGGAGTCTCGACACCGTGACGTGGGACGACACCCGGGCTCCCGCCTCCGCCGACCCGTCATTCCCCCCTTCTTTCTTCCTCCGATTTCTGGGTTCTCGGGTCAATGTTTGACGTACGAGGGGTACTGTGACGGCAGGACTCGCCGAGTCGCAGGAAGATTGCCTCGGGGCGAGTGCCGGTGTCGCGCGGTCCTCCTCCCGGGAGGCCCTTTAGCTCGCGGGTCGGGTCTCCCGGCCGAGTAGCTCCCTCCGCAGGGTCGTGGGTCCTGTTCCCGACGGATTCAGTCGTTCGGATTCCACAGGACAAGAGCGTCGGGTCCGGAAGTCTACTTCGGCGGTAGTCGCCCTTCGGACGACGGTCGGTGCGAGAGGGTCACTGGTCCGAACTGGCGCCGAGCCCGCCCCTCTGCCTCCTCCCTACTCCGTCCCCCAAGTGCGGGGCTCCCGGCTGGCCGTGCCCGACGGGCCTTGCGTGTCTGGGTGCGCCGTGGCGTCTGGGTCCTCTCTTCTCCCCGGTCGAAGTCCGTCCGTGGGTCGCCCCTGGCCCGGGGTCTCGCCTCGTGTCCCGACTGGGCCGGACTCCGGGTCGGCCTGCGCGGTCCCGCAGAGCGCCCTGACACCTGCGTCGCACCTCTCTTTCCCGTGTGCCCGGCTGAAGAGGGTCCCGAAGTCTTCGTGTTCGGCACTCGGGGGCCCACACGGTGACCCACGGATTCACTACTCGTCTGCCCTTCACATCACCCGCCGTCGTTCTGCCGTCTAAACACTGTAGGTTTCGGTCGACGCAAATTGGAGTGTTACGTGTCTCTCGGGGGCGTCTAGGTGTTTCCTGCCGTCTTTGTGCCCGTCCGCAATGACTCCCCGTTGCTTGTCTGGTCTGCGGACTCTTCCGCCGTGTGCGCCGGTCTCCGGGGTCTGTCTAGTCTTCGGTCGTTTGTTGTGCTCCGCCGCGGAGGGCGGTCGCCGAAAGGTCGCCGTCCGTGCACAAGTGTCGGCCCATCCCCGTCGCGCTCCCGTCGAGCTCGGGTCGCGCGGAGCGGCGGAGACGCCGTTTGAGTGGAGTGGGGTGCCGCCCGTCTGACGTCGGTCCGCACGCGCCATTGATTCCTCGGGGCCCGGCGCCGGACAGTGGTAGACCCGACCTCCCACTGCGTGTCGCCGCTGTCACCCGGTCGACCCGTCCAGCCCCAGTGAGCGAAAGGGCGGTTCCCGGTCTGTCCCTGACGTACTCCGGAACCCCGGTGGGTCCGAGACGACGGAAAAAATTGGTTGGGAAATTATTCCAAGTCTTGTCAGAGACAAGTTTCTAGCGTGTCTTTTGTTCAGTGTCCGGAGTCAAACAGTTGGGGACCCAATCTACTTGTCGTTGCACCTACTTATAATTTTTATCCAAAACGCGTCTTTTCGACTAGCTCGATATCTTCTGTTATATTAAATTCAGTTAATTTTCATATACGGTGGAGGGAAGTCAAACTTGTGGGATGGTCTGTACGGGTTGTGACAGTCCCGACTGTCTTTTTGGCTGAGCCTTTAGATGAGTGCCGGACGTGCGAGGTTCGCCCTGCCACTTTACTTACTCTGTTTACGGAGTCTTTCGTCGGGTCGCCAAAGGTGGTGGCTCGGACCGGCAGGCGGGGTCCTCGACGGAGATCTCTAACCGGTGTCGCGTGTGTCTCTTTGTACAGGGGGGTCCTGTGACAGTCGTCCCTCAATGCTCGACGAGTGTGTGTAGTGTGTGTGCACCCAGACTTTACGACGACGGCTCACTTTCGGTCTAGTTTTGGTGCAAATACAGCTAACGTGAATCTCACCTTTCAGGGACTTTTAGTGTGTGTACAACGTTCTGCATTAAAGTCCTTCGGGTTGTCTGAAACGTGCTAGTCAAAGATTTTCGCAGGCGTGTTCTTCTCGTCCCTTCTGGTGACGGACACCCCCCTCGCCCCGATCCCTGCCCCACTCTCCCTTCACTCTCGCCGATCTGGTGCCTCCCCTTAGCCTTGCACTTCGATCTCTTTCGAAAGATGGAACGAATAAAACCCGTCATTTAGTCGAATTGTTATTCTCTTCCTTCTCTGCCCTTTGGGTCTCCGACGGGTCTAGGGTTCTCTCCTTCGGCAGGCCTTTGTAGGTGCGCCGGCGTCTCCTGTGCCTCCCCGGAGTGGCGGCTGACGCCGGTGTCGTTCCTGTCCGGGGTCCGTTGGCCGGTCCAGTCCTCTCTGTGGACGAGGGCTGGTAGCCCCCTTTCTGGTCGCGTTAAAGTCCTTCGGGTTGCCTGAGACCTCCTAGGGAAAATGTTTTGCAGAAGTGGTTTTGTGCAGGACCGACGTCAGTCGCCGCCGCACGCACACCCGTCTTGTCAGAGAGGAAGTGGCCCGCGGACCGGACCAGAGGGTCCACTACTTGGTGTCGACTGGGGCAGTCCCTAATGTCCCTAGGGTGCCTTCAGAGCGTTCGGTCTATCGAAATGCTAAATTTCGCAATAGAGTCAGTAGGGATCTTGAGAGGGAGTTTGGAGGATACCACCGTTACTATTCCAGAGTCTGTTCTCGGTAGGGCCCAAAATAATCATCTTCGTAGAGCAAAGGAGTTTCGGGAAAGTTTGTGTCGATTTTGTAGTGCTTCAGTCACAAATACGAAAAACTGTGAACCGTCAATCGGTCTGTGGATACCTGTGACAGAGGACTTCAGAAAGACTGAAGGACTTGGTTAAAGTTTTAGGAATCTCCTTCCCCGGGATTTAGTGAAGACACTTGGGGGAGTCACTCATTTGAATTTTAAGACCCAGTAGTTTGATGGAAAGGATGGAGGGACCATAATCAATTCTTGAGAACAAAGTCAAGTCAGGTCAGTGAGTCAGCACAGGCTGAGAAACGTTGGAGCACTTGGAGTCGTGCGCCAGGTTTGAGTACAGGTAGCTCAGCCACTACGATAGGTCGGTAGAGTAGGAGACAGCAGGGGGAGAGGAGGACGGGGGTTAGGGAGGGCCGTAGTCAGAAAAGGTTACTCAGTTGAGAAGGGTACTCCACCGGTTTCGTAACCTCAAAGTCGAAGTCGTAATCAGGAAGGTTACTTGTGGGTCCTGACTAGAGGAAATCCTACCTGACCAACCTAGAGGAACGTCAGGTTCCCTGAGAGTTCTCAGAAGAGGTTGTGGTGTCACGTTTGCGTAGGTAAGAAACCGCGAGTCGAAAGAAGTGTCAGGTTGAGAGTGTAGGTATGTACTGGTGACCTTTTTGGTATCGGAACTGATCTACCTGGAAACAACCGTTTCATTACAGAGACGAAAACTTATATGGTAGATCCAACCAGTATTGAAAGGAAGGTTCTTCATTCGTAGAAAATTAAAGTACCGACGTTAGTGGTAGAAGTCACTAAAACCTCGGGTTTTTTTATTTCAGACGGTGACAAAGGTGACAAAGGGGTAGATAAAGGGTACTTCACTACCCTGGTTCACGGTACTACAATCAAAAGACTTACAACTCGAAATTCGGTTGAAAAAGTGAGAGGAGAAAGTGAAAGTAGTTCTCCGAAAACTCAAGAAGAAGTGAAAGACGGTATTCCCACCACAGTAGACATATAGACTCCAATAACTATAAAGAGGGCCGTTAGAACTAAGGTCGAACACGAAGGAGGTCGGGTCGCAAAGAGTACTACATGAGACGCATATTCAATTTATTCGTCGGAACTGTATACGGAAAAGGATAAACCAAATGAATCGAAATTTCTCTTTATCTATGTAGTGTTTTGTACACTTGACCAAACTTCTAAAGTAATTCTTTGTGTTCGACCTCGTCTGCGGCGCACATTACAGATACGAGTGTGCGGACCCGGTTCCTCAGGTTTCGACAAGACCTACACAGACTCCCACGCGGATGTAGTCTAGTTGGGCCCTCGACGTCCCTCACTCCACCTGGCGGGAGGGGTCGCACCGACGGGGTGTAAGTTAGTCGACTTCCGGACCTGCCTCGTCTGTCCGGTCATCTAGCGTGAGGAGGTCGGACTGACGACTCGACTCTGACTAGAGAGGGTCGGGACCCTGAAACGACTCTAAGACCGGGAAGAGACCGGACGACCAAAAAGTCTGCCCAGAGCTTGAACGACCGACGTCTAGACTCGGAAAGGTCCTCCGACCGTATTCGGTTAGGGACCATTATTTCGGCCCTGGAGAGAGGGGGGGAGCTATACCGTATACGTCCACGTGTCTTCCGGAGGGACTACCTGGGGACCATTTCTCAGACGGAGGTCGCGTCCCCTACGCCCTCTGAGTCCCGAGTCAGGGACCCAGCCCTCCTCGGGGACCTCCCTCCGTGCCGTTGGGTGAGGTCCTGAGAACGACCTCTTAGGGTGCCTGTCTCCTCGGACCGCCCGACGTCAGACACCCCGCCGTCCCTCAACCTGTGCCGACGCACACTCGCGGGTCGTGTGTCCGCAGTACAGCCAGGACAAAGAGACCTCTTGGGATTGGGCCGCACCCTGTGGACTACAAGTCACCGAGTCACAGACTGAGAACCGTTTGAGTTCCTGACGTCGTGCAGTCCGGAGGGACAGGGAGTGGTACAGGGTCTCAAACGAGTTTGGGTGCAGGTGTCTCAGCCACTACGACAAATGGGCAGAGGAGAGACGGCGGGGAAGAAGGAAAACGGAAGTCAGAAAGGATCGTAGTCAGAGAAGGTCACTTAACCGAGAAGTGTAGTTCGCCGGTTTCATAATCTCGAAGTCGTAGTTAGAAAGGTCACTTATAAGTCCTGACTAAAGGAAATCCTACCTGACCAACCTAGAGGAACGTCAGGTTCCCTGAGAGTTCTCAGAAGAGGTCGCGGTGTCAAGTTTTCGTAGTCAAGAAACCGCGAGCCGAAAGAAATATCAGGCTGAGAGTGTAGGTATGCACTGGTGACCTTTTTGGTATCGAAACTGGTCTGCCTGGAAACAACCGTTTCGCTACAGAAAAGAAAAATTATGTGACAGATCCAAACAGTGTCGAAAGGAAGGTTCCTCGTTCACAGAAAAATAAAGTACTGACGTTAGTATCAGGTGTCACTAAAACCTCGGGTTCTCTCATCTTAATAGTGACAAACGTGACAAAGGGGTAGACAGACAGTCCTTCACCACCCTAGTCCGCGGCACTGGGACCGAAAGACTTGCGGCTCAAGACCCGGTCGGGGCGTCGCAGGAGGAGGTGGAGGTGTGCTCCGAGAGGTCGCACAGAGGGGGAAAGCGGCAGGCCCACCTCGCGTGCGTCGGGTCGATGGGCCACAGGGAAATAGACGCCAGGGTGTATTTTTCGCCGTCTTTCGGTAGGGGCTTCCACAGGCTGGGAGTGACTGCCTTCTTTTCATTGATTCTATCGCTTCAGTTAATCCTACGAACCCTTATTTTTCAAATTGCGATTTATCTATTTATTTTTACGGAAAGTCTTTTCATTTAATAGGTCTTTCCGGATCAAGAAAGTTATATCGATTCATTTAAAAAGTAATATTAAAGAACATTACTATCCGTTTTAGGTTCTTGTTTGATGTCTTCTTAGTTGATTTCTTTCGACCATATGAATATAGTTGCGACCTGGTTTTTTTTGTCTGTTTCGTGATGGTCGATCTCTGGAAATGCATTTCCAGACACCAAGTCGAGCGTTCCGTTGTCGGCATCGAGACTTGACCATGTGTAGATCGTTGCGTCGAGGCGCTACATCTGTGATCTGTCTGCCTGCTAGGCTTGTCTCTATTCGTACGGGTAGCTATGTCTACTAAGTGGTTTAGACTGGAGGACCTATATATGACCCGTTTTGATCTACCTTTGTTTACGAGGGGTTTGAGTGAACGGTACCAATATTTTTGGCTGGTATACAAAGCGGTAATTCGTTTAGAGTAAAGTTTACTGACCTTAGTATGTCCGATATAAGAGACTGTTCGTGAGTGGGGTCGGTCTTTAATGATCACTTTGTATTCGTTTTGGAGAGAGGGAGACTACATGTTTTTGATTTTTTGTAAAATTTAATGTTTCTCCAGTCACTCCTTTAGTAGTATCTGTAATGTTTTTCACACGGACCCATTAATGTGAGAGTCGTAAACGTCCTGCGTCGATTTCTGCACTCTCCTTTTTTTTCGACTGAATTATACTTATAAAATCTTTTCCCTTTACCGACCTTTTACTCTAGTTATAGATGTAATTCTCTAGTCTTTTCCTTGTTGTATTTATGGTTTATTTCCTTCTTTCATTAATTTCATGTTCTTAATCACTTGTACCCGAGGAGACCCCCAGCTCACCAATTCTTAGGTGGAACGTCGCCTGTGGTCGAGCTAAGGACCAGGGCCTTCCGGGGAGCACGGCGCCCGGTGACTTGGGCACCCGGTGTGTCCCTTCCGGACGTCGCTCGCGCCCGCGGTGGGACCTCCCCCCGGCGGAGCGGTGCGCCGGTCTTTTGCGGGCTCGCGCCGTTGTCCTGGGTGGTGTCGGTCCAATTGTACGCACTCACTTGTTCAGAATTTTTATTTCTTTATTGGTTCTAATCGCTTGTCTTTTACTTGTCTATTGTCTTGTTACCTGTTTCAGTTTTCCACTACGAACCGTCAGAAGACTCCGACTGTTTGTAGACTACTCTACTTAGGTCCCCCTTCGGTCCCCCTCCTTCGGCGTCACGTGTGCGGAGACTGCTCTTTTTCTGCTCTCTCCCGGCGGTGGGTGAAGTGCGATTCTTTCGGCGTCGAAATTATGTTTGACGGTTTGGTGATCCCTTATGTGTCATTAGGTCTTTTCAATTCTTCTTGTGTTTCGGTTCGTGGTTGTGAAGGGTGTCCCTCTTAGGCCCGGGGTCGACCGAGTAATGACTCAAGACGGTCTGTAAATCCTTCTTTATTAGGGTGATAATTTGTTTTGAAGATTTTGTCTCCTTTTGTCTTTGGCATAGTGGTGGCGCAAATACTTCTTTGGGTTGTGGTCGTCGATTGCTTGTCGGACCCTTTCTTTCTGGTCTCCAATGAGAATGGGTACTCGTGTCTATGTTTGTGGATGTGTTTTGTGGTCCTGTTCGACGTGACGCGCACGCGGGTCAGTGCAGGCTGAGAAACGTCGGGGCACCTAGCACCGGCGGTCCGAGGGGACGGGTACCCCAAGAGGTCCGTTCTTGCGACCGCACCCAAGGGTAAAGGAAGAGGTCCCCTAGACGGGTTGGGTCCTTAGTTTGGGTGTAGAGAGCACAGAGGGCATGACCGTCCGTCTAAGAGGTGGTGACGTCGTGGACCCTTCGGTGGTCCTACTGTGTCAAGTCAAGTCGCGTCAGCAAGTCAGCACAGGCTGAGAAACGCTGGGGTACTTAGCGTCGTGCGGTCCGGAGGGACAGGTAGTGGTTGAGGGCCTCAAGTGAGTCTGAGTGTAGGTAGCTCAGGCACTACGGTAGGTCGGTAGAGTGGAGACAAAGGGAGAAGAGGAGGACGGGGGTTAGGGAAGGTCGTAGTCTCAGAAAAGGTTACTCAGTTGAGAAGGGTACTCCACCGGTTTCATAACCTCAAAGTCGAAATCGTAGTCAGGAAGGGTTCTTGTGGGTCCTGACTGGAGGAAATCTTACCTGATCAACCTAGAGGAACGTCAGGTTCTCTGAGAGTTTTCAGCAGAGGTTGTCGTGTCAAGTTTTCATAGTTAAGAAGTCACGAGTCGAAAGAAGTGCCAGGTTGAGTGTAGGTGTGTACTGGTGTCCTTTTTGGTATCGGAACTGATCTACCTGGAAACAACCGTTTCATTACAGAAACGAAAAATGATACGATAGATCCAACCAGTATTGGGAGGAAGGTTCCTCATTCGCAAAAAATTAAAGTACCGCCGTTAGTGGTAGACGACACTAAAACCTCGGGGTTTTGTGTTTCAGACGGTGACGAAGGGGTAGATAAAGGGTACTTCACTACCCTGGTCTACGGTACTAGAATCAAAAGACTTACAACACTGTGTCAGGATGTGTATTTTACTGGTTCAATCCAAATGGAGTCCCTTCGATCCAACTAATCGTTAATTACGATGAAGCATTTACACCGTTGGCTATACAGTTATCTGTAATTTTTGTGACCTATTTAAGTTATAAGTAAATACAAATGGGAATGGTGTTGACAATTGTTTTGACCCAAATGGAGAACCAACCGTAACTCGGTTTTCTGTGTTGGTTCGATTTGCTACCCTCCTCCTCCCTAAATGATGAACGTCGTTCATTCCTCCTTCGATGGGACTCGCTCCACTGGACGTATAAGTACTTTCCCGCAAACCGCCAACCCTCAGGTTGGAAATCAACTGACTCAGGGTCCTCAGTTCTAATAGTGAGGTAGGAGATGGACCCACCCCCAGAATCAAGAACGTCTTGAGTTTCTGTCCATAGTCTAACAATACGTATAGGGAACCCCTTCTTGATCCTGAGACCAATTACCGTTGATACAGAAGGACTGACGTCTCTGTAGTAAAACGACTGTTTCCAGGTATGTCAGTTCCGATACCAAAAAGGTCACCAGTACACTCCTACACTCTCAACCTGGTATTTCCGCCGACTCACGATTTCTTAACTACCAAAACTTCACACCACAACCTCGTCTGAGAACTCTCAGGGGACCTGACGTTCCTCTAGTTTAGTCAGGTAGGATTTCCTCTAGTCAGCACTTATAAGTAACCTTTCTAACTACTACTTCGACTTTGAGGTTATGAAACCGGTGGACTACACTTCTCGACTGAGTAACCTTTTCTGGGACTACGACCCTTCCTAACTTCCGCCTTCCTCTTCCCCTGCTGTCTCCTCCTCTACCGACCTACTCAGACTCGTTCGAGACCCTCTGTCCCTCCCTGTCCCTTCGGACCGGACGACGTGTACCCCAGGTTTTTCAGCCTGTGTTGACGCACTGACTCGAGAAGGAAACGAGGACGGAAGAGAGTGAAGGGAGTTCTAGCAATTAATGATTCTGGACGAGTTCCCGTTTGAAACACCGGTCCGAATCTACCGTTTTACCGGATTCGGGTTTACCGAAAAAGAATTTCAAACCGGCACGTGAGTCCTGTTCATACCAATTATTATCCAATTCCCCCCTCCACGTTTGAAGGTGGGTGGGATCCGGTCCAAGGGCCTCCCGAGACGTGGTCTCTTTACGAGACGTCTTCACTTTCCGTGTTGGTCTGTAGCGCCTCGTGGGGGGTTGTTCGTATAGGATTCTCATGTCGACGGATCAATGTCGATTCTCGAAGACCCTAGGTTTCTGAGCCACTTCTTTCGATTCAGTTCTGTGTTGACCTCCTGTAAACATTGTATTTATTCACCCTTTTTTTCTAATGATATGTTTTAAATAAAATTTTTTTATGAGGATGTTTGACCCTTGAGGGACACCCAGCACCAATCGTGAGGTTCGAAGGTGGCGTCCTCCTTGCCCTTGGTTCTAGGATCGTCGATGGACGACGTGGTTGTGTATCTATTTGATATCGAAAATTTTCGCGGATGTTCTGTTGCTTTTTTTTGTGTTTCTCCTTTTGTTGAAAACCTGGCTGTTAAGTGATCTTTCTTGTCACTTGGTTGCGCCCTTCGGCGTATGATTCCCTTGGCTTACGCTAGGTCGTCGCTCGTAATTTGGTGCCGCCCCCGGCGGACGGCCTACGTAGACAGTTTCCACAATGGCCTTCGTCCGTCTGTGTGGGTGTGCGGAGTGTGTCTTGTGTGCTGTGGTGTGGCGCTACAGGTCGAGTTTCGCCCCTTTTGGGTTGACCTGCCGACCTTTTCCGTGTAGGTTGGCTGTGCAGCGGTTCGTCTCGTCCCTTCGCCAGGGGAGAGTTCCCTCGCCCGCCTCCCCTTCCTCCGAGGCCTGCCTCGGCGGAAGACGAGGAATTCGTCGCACTCCTCCTGTCCGCCCAACGGCACGCCGACCATTTGACTAGTCGACGTGAGGACACGTGCAATCTACGACTTCGAGGCTATGACACCGGTTGACGGGGCGCTTCTACACTGAGTAACCTTTTCTGGGACTACGACCCTTGCTGACTTCCGTCCTCTTCCCCTGCTGTCCCCTACTCTACCGACCTACCGCGGTGGCTGAGCTACCTGTCCTCAGACTCACTTGAGGGCCTCGACCGCTACCTGTGCCCCCGGACCCCACGGCGTCGGGTGCCCCACCGGTTCTCAGCCTGTGCTGGCTCGCTGACGCGACTTGGCCTGTGCAATCTGCGAGGCAGGTGCTGCCCTGTCCTTTGGCGGCTGCTGCTCTCGCCCTCGCCGCGACTCTGCCCCGACCTCCCGCGCGTTTGCTCCTGTCGCGGAGTCGCGAAACTCTTTGAGGAATAAAACGCGTTTTTCACTGTATTGCATGGCAATTCCTCTTTTTTTTTGCTCCTGTCTGGGTGACTCCTCTTTCTTCGCTTTTTGCGCTCACACACCGCTCTCGGGCCCCGCGGTCCACGGGGTGGCCCGCCTCCGGCGTCTGCGACTCCCGGGGCTCCGGCCGCGGGGCTCCGGAGGTCGCGCGCCTCCCGGCTCGTCCCCCGGCCCCCGTGCTCCCGGCGCTCGCCTCCGTCTCCGCCGCCGCGCGCTCCCCGGCGCTCCCGGCCCCGGCGGAGTGGAGCAGGTGGCACGCCGCGCCCTCCACGTCGCAGGGCTCGTCGTCGAACTCGAAGTGCCGGCTGCTCTCCGGCACCTTCGTCTCCGCCTACAACAGCTACTGCCGCCGGCACTCGTCCCTGCGCTACGACCCGCCGCGGGTGTCGAGCAGGCACCGGGGGTCGAACAACACGTCGGTGTCCGGGCACAGCGAGAGGGCGTACCTGCGGTAGAACCCCCCTTTTTTCGGCTCGCGGCGGCTCGGCCGTAGAATACTCCTGTGGATGCGCGGGCGCCGCTCCTGGGGGTTGTACCGCCGCGGGCGGGCCGCGCGGCGCCACTGCAACGGCCGCCCCGCCCCGGAGCCGCTCCGCGCTCCAGGAGTCCGGCCGCAGGCATTCCTTTGTACTTCCGCGGGCGGGCCGCGCGGCGCACTGCAGTGGCCTCCCGCCCCGGAGCTGCTCCTCGAAGCACCGCCGCGCTCCAGGAGAGGCGCCGCCGGCATTCCATTGTACCGCCGCGGACGCCGGCCCGGAGGGCCCAGCGCCTTCTACTGCAGTACGCCCACACCCGCGCCGCCGGGCCGCCGCCGCCGCCGCAACGATGAGGCCCGACACCTCACCGGCCGCCCGCGCCGGCGCGCCGGGCCGGGGGAGGGGCGCCCTGCCCGGGGGCTCCCGCCGGCGCCGGGCCCAGGGCGCGGCGAGCCGCGCTCCGACAGGACCGGCCCTCAGAAGCGGGTCGGCCCCGCCGACGCCAGGTCGGGCGCGGGCAGGTCGCGCACGCGCGCTCGGGGGGCGGCGCCCGGACCGCGACGGGGTCGACGACCCCTGTGCCCCCGTCGAACAGGACGGGCTCGGAGGCGGGACCGCCGGGGCCCCTCCCCCCGCCCGCGCGCGGCGTGCCGGCCGGACGCCCGGGGACCGGTCGCAGTCCCGCGTCGGGGCCCCGGGCTCACATCCACGGGAAGGTCCGCCACCCGCGGGTAGACTTTCCCTCAGCCGGGACGGACCACCCACGACTCCCGCCGCCAAGACTCGCGGGAATCCGAGGTCGGTCGGAGCCCGGCCTGGAGCCCGACCCGCCGGGCCCCTCCCTCCCGCGACGACAGCCCCTCTCGAGGAGAGCCGCGTCTGAACGGAAGGCAGACGGAGCGGGGCGGCCTTTCTCCGGGACACCGGGTTCGCGGGGTTGAGACGGGAGACCCGGTGTCGGAGGTCGGAACGGGGAAGTGGGTCTGGGGACCCCCCTCTCTCAGTCCCTCGGGTCGGCCACCTCTCCAGTCGCTCAGGTAGTGTGGGAAGGGTAGTCCCGGTCGACTGGAGGCCCAGCGGACGTAACGCCCGCCTGACGGCGACTCAGTGGTCTACAAGGTGGATGGATCAGAGACGATGCTTTGAAGACACATAGGACCGAAGAGGGAACGGAGAGCTCTCGTCAGAGTCCCAATCGACTCTGCGATACAGGACCTGAATTCAGGAGTCAAAACAGATGGTTTATTTTGTATTGAAAGTTCAACATGAAAAAAAAAGGTCAGGTGTGGTCGTAGAATAAAATCGACAAAGTTCAATGCTTTTCAGACATCTTTGGTAAAGTTTATCCGTCAGGATTTTGTATTAATGAGCATTTCACACACACACACACACACACATTCGGCGACACACACACACTCACACACACACACACACACACACACACACACACACACACATTCGGCGACCCAGGACTGGCTGAGAAACGTTGGAGTACCTGACATACCTTAAGAGGTCCGGTCTTATGACCTCACCCATCGGAAAGGGAAGAGGTCCCCTAGAAGGGTTGGGTCCCTATTTGGGTCCAGAGGACGAAATGTCCGCCTAAGAAATGGTCCACTCGGTCCTCCCTTCGGCTAATGAGGACTTCTCAAGTAGATTTTCGAGAAGGAAGTAACTGTACATGAATGTTCGAAACTGACGGAGACTCGTGGTCTTCTTTCCAAACGTACCCAGGACGGGATAAACTCAAAGTAGTAGAGTTCAATAGAAACAATGACTGTTTAAAACATTGTCCTTAGTAGTCTAGAATTTTAAACTGAAGATAAAGACGAAATAACTGATACGGTTTCGGAAACTGACACACCTAGTGTTATTTGACACCTTTTAAGAAGTTCTCTACCCTTATGGTCTGGTGGACTGGACGGAGAACTCTTTAGACATACGTCCAGTCCTTCGTTGTCAATCCTGACCTGTACCTTGTTGTCTGACCAAGGTTTATCCTTTTCCTCACGCAGTTCCGACACATAACAGTGGGACGAATAAATTGAAGATACGTCTCATGTAGTACTCTTTACGACCCGACCTTCTTTGTGTTCGACCTTAGTTCTAACGGTCCTCTTTATAGTTATTCGAGTCTATACGTCTACTGTGGTGGGAATACCGTCTTTCACTTCTCCTTGAGTTTTCGGAGAACTACTTTCACTTTCTCCTCTCACTTTTTCAACCGAATACGAGTTGTAAGTCTTTTACTTCTAGTACCGTAGACCAAGGTAGTAAAGTACCCTTAATCTACCCCTTTGTCACCGTCTGAAACAAAAAACCTCGAGGTTTTAGTGACGTCTAACCACTGACGTCGGTACTTCAATTTTCTGCGAATGAGGAACCTTCCTTTTAATACTGGTTGGATCTATCGTATAAGTTTTCGTCTCTGTAATGAACCGGTTGTTTCCAGACAGATCAGTTCCGATACCAAAAAGGTCACCAGTACATACCTACACTCTCAACCTGACCCTTTTTTCGACTCGCGGTTTCTTAACTACGAAAACTTGACACCACAACCTCTTCTGAGAACTCTCAGGGAACCTGACGTTCCTCTCTAGGTTGGTCAGGTAAGATTTCTAGTCAGGACCCACAAGAACCTTCCTGACTACGATTTCGACTTTGAGGTCATGAAACCGGTGGAGTACACTTCTCAACTGTGTAACCTTTTCTGAGACTACGACCCTCCCTAACCCCCGTCCTCCTCTTCCCCTGTTGTCTCCTACTCTACCGACCTACCGTAGTACCTGAGCTACCTGTACTCAGACTCACTTGAGGCCCGCAACCATTACCTGTCCCTCGGGACCGCACGAGGGTAAGTACCCCAACGTTTCTCAGTCTGTACTGACTCGCTGACTTAGTGGTGGTTACACTACTCTTCGGACGTGTGGTGTTACTGACGTTGATCTCCTTTGGGTGTGTGTCGTTGTTTCCGGATCCTGTCGGCTCTTATTTTTATTTAGGGCCTAATACACTAGGACTTCAAGTAAACTCAGAATCGGTCAATCGAGAAAATGGTTAATTAAAACCGTCCTGGTGTATGGACGTCATGTGTGTACGAGTACCTAAGGATGGTTGTCTCTAGGACCTCAAAACTTTGGTTTGTCCTGGGGCACCCCGAGGACCTGTGTGTGGGAAGGACACAGGGGAACTGATGTCCAACGGAGTACTGCGCGGGGGCGGGGGTGGGCAGCCTCAAGAGTCCCACAATCGCCATCACCGGGAGAGACGAGTCGTTTCGCTATTTTGAAAGGACGAAGTGAATCTTGAGAGTAGAGGTTCTAAGTCGGGTCACGACCAAGTGTCTCTGACTCAAAGCCGTAGTGAAACGTAGGGGTTTAAAGTAGGCACTTAGTCCATGTCATTATGTTTTGGGTAGCCACCGTTTTCTCCGACCAACGGGACCGCCGGATCACCAATCCTAAGGTCCGAGAGGGACGGCACCGGACCCAAGTTAGGGACCGGACCCTTGACTCTAGGACGTTCGGAGTACCACACCGATTTTTTTTTTTTTCTTCAACCTAAGTTTGACCCAAAGACTGGCTATCTTGTTTGTTTCCAGGGGACAAATCTACCGCTTTCAGAAAAGTGATTATGAGTACCTCTTCTATGTTCGCAACAGAACAGGAACTGTTTAGTTCAAAGTCCAATGGATAGGGTGAAAACAAAGAGAGAAAACTCTTCTCAATGAAAGGACTTTAAACGTCAAAGTTTTCCACCAGGTCCATTCACAAAGACCTCTTCTGGTTCACCCGGTAACTGTATAGTCTTCGTCTCCTCCTTTTTCCGTTCAAGATCCTCATTGAAGTCAAGGGACTTCCGGTGTTATAATTAGACATTATATATATATTATATAAATTCGGAGTCCGATTCATTCCCTTCAGACTCCTCGCCATTTTTCTGACTACCCGAAACTCGAAAGACCTCGGAGTAGAGTCAGGACATTTCTGATCTGAACACTTTATTCCTGTCGAGAAAATTAAGTAGTTTCTTACCCCACCGGTGAAGTCCCTTTTACTATGGTTTCACGACTGTATGGACAGGTGGACGACCGTGCAACATAGCAAGTCAACGAGACAGCACAGGCCGGGAAACGCTGGGGTACCTGACGTCGTGCGGTCCGAAGGGACAGGAAGTGGCAGAGGGACTCAAAGGGTTTGAAGACAGGTAACTCAGTCACTACGGTAGGTTGGTAGAGTAGGAGATGGTGGGGGAAGAAAACGGACGTCAGAAAGGGTCGTAGACAAAAAGAGGGTTATTCCATCGAGAAGTGTAGTCGACCAGTTTCATAACCTCGAAGTCGAAGTCGTAGTCAGGAAGGTTACTTATAAGTCCCGACTAAAGGAAGTCCTACCTGACCAAAACAGAACGACAGGTTCGCCACGACCTTACGAAGTGAAAGGGAGTACGTCGAATCGCCTCTTCCGTTTTTTTTTTTAAGAGGGTCCGAGACTTATAGTCGATGCAAATCAAGTCAGTCTGGTCATCGGAAACTGGAACCATTAGATGAATGTTTTTGGATTCTCCTAGGAGTCAAGTCAAGTCAGAGGGTGAAACGTTCGTCTAAGAAATGGTCGACTCGGTGGTCCCTACGGGTTCTTAGGACCTCACCCACCGGAAAGGGAAGAGGTCGCCTAGAAGGGCTGGGTCCCTAACTTGGGTCCGGCGGGACAAGGACCCTCGACTTAATTAAGGTAGACAGGAAAGTGATGGTCTCCCAAATAAGTCTGGTAGATCGTTGAAAAAAAAAGGTTGAATTCGTTTTGAATTTGGCCGGTGAGGACAAAGGGACCCGGAGGAAGGAGCAGGAGGACCCAGGGGTTGATCCTTTACGTGGTCGGGCCTTTCCGATGTCCAGTTCATCTTTGACGAACTTATTTTTACAGTCCTAGCAGGGAATTCTCGTCACTTCCACCGGTCCCCCTCTCGGGTGGCCTTGTCGGCTCCCCATGGTTCCTCGGTCACCCGGGGTGCCAGGGGTACCAGGACTCGTGTCCCAGTCCACAGTTGAATTTGTTTTTGTCAGTGTTGGGGTTTCAACTCTCAATGTAAAATAAACCACCCTTAAAAATCCTGAAATTCGGGCCCTCTGTCGTAGAGTTCACTAGGACCCTCTTGCCAAGACTCCTCCGCCTACCCCACCTCTCTTCAAACATTGTTCGCCGCCATCAGACTTGTCGTTTCCCAAAAACAGCAATTCCTTTCGGTCCGCAGAGTTCGGTTCCGCAAAGCACGCAGAGGTACGCACGCGAGTCAGCGAGGCCGGCACGGACTGAGACGCTAGGGTCCCTGACATCGGTCAGTCCGAGGAGACAGGTACCTTAAGAGGTCCGTTCTAATGACCTTACCCATCGGTAAATGAAGAGGTCCTCTAGAAGGGTTTTGTCTCTACCTTGGGTCCAGTGGACGTAACGTCCGTCTAAGAAATGGTAGACGCGGTGGTCCCTCCGGGCCCTTATGACCTCACCCAACGGTAAGTGAGGGGGCCTTCTAGAAGGGTTGGGTCCCTGGTTTGGGTGTAGGGTGCAGAGGACGTAGCCGTCCGTCAACGAAAAGAAAAGAAAATTGACCTCCTATTAATGAAATGTTATAACACCACCAAAAACGGTATGTAGGGGTACTTAGCGGGTGCCCACGTGTACAGGGGGTAGGACTTCGGGAGAGGGTGGAGGGAGGGGTGGGGTAGGGAACCCAACAGGGCCCTTGACCGAGACTCACGAGACGAAGTGTGTACCTTGAACGTGACCGGCAAAGTGTGTACCATTGTCCGTCGAAAGTCGTGATCCGCCCGCCCAAGAAATGGCGGTCGCGGTCGACACATGCCCGTCTACGTCCGCAGACCCGAGGGACTTTAGTGAGGAAGGTGGAGTCGGAAGACCCGGTCGCAGGACGCTAACTCCAATAGGCAGGAATCAACGAACGAGTGACATCCCTCACCGCCGTCGAGTACCATCGTCGAGTGACCGACTATCGTCCGAGACAAGAAGGACCCGAGTCTTTAGTGCAAACCCCCCGGCTTTGGGGACTGCCGGTTCTGCAGAAACAAATAACTGCACCGACCTTTATAAGGTAAAGTGTCCCCGCTTGAGGTCGACAGGAGACCCTTCCCACCCAACAGAGACTATGGGGTTCGGTCTTAGCCGTCTTCTGAGCAGGTATTAACTGGATTCTTTCTTTCCCTCTAAGAATAACCGTGGTTGGACTCCTAGGATTGGGCCCTGTGTCAGAAAGTCTTCGAGAGTCCGGACGGGCAGTCTCCAGTCTCGCTCCGTACACTCGACAACTCTGTCTCCCGACATGCAGGCTGCTGAGTCGGTGCCCGGTACGTCAGGTCCGGACGTGTGGGCCGCTCCCACCCGGCGCCGGGGGGGAGTGCTCCCGTTCTTCTTTCCAAGAAAGGACCTCAGACCACTTCCGTCCGTGAGTCGGGGATGAGCTCCCCGCCCTCCCCCGGGTCTGTCCGTGTCTTTTTGATATGCAAGTTTATAAAGAACAAAGCAGGTCTTAGTGCTGTGTCTCTTGTCTGGCGCCATACCCTTCGACGTCGATCGTCCACATTCGAAAATATGTACAGTCACCTTGCTCGTCTGTGGTGCCGGGACGACGAGTCGTTTCCGTCGCTGCAAGTCGCAGGACATAGCCAAACGACGTTCCGTCCTTACTTGTGTCGCGACATTTAGCCGATATGAAGTTGTTCTTTTGCCTTTGTCAAGGCAAAGCAGTATTTTATGCCCAAAATAGAGTAGTGTGACTAGAAGAGACGAGAAAAGGTAAAGTAATTAAAGGCGAGAGTTGAAGAATTTTAAGAAAAGAAGACGACTGAAACCTAAATTGAACGAGAAGCAAAAGAGTAAAGGCTTCCACCTTCGAATCTACCAACGGGTGTCTCGGAGAAGACAAGACTATATCCGTTCGTTACGATATTTAAAGGGAGATTCGTGACGAAAACGACTTAGGGTGTGTAAAACTATTCAACACAAAGGAGAAATAAGTCAGTAAATCAAGTTTAATAAAAATTAAAGAGAACTCTCAAGGAGAAGCTAAGTGCACAAAAAATCTTCACACGTCCAAAAGAACACCGACAACAAAAGCCTGAAAGCCCCCCACCAAACACCGAGACCAAGTCGAGGACCCTAGAACCAAGGACTACCCCCTAACTTAGACTCCGGAACCTCCACTTTCGTACCTCACAGGATTGGTCACCCGACGGACCCTTAAAGATTCCAGAGGCTCACAAGTCTCTAAAAGGTCGACAGAAGGACAGTGACCAAAGGTGAAGGTCAGGTGACGCCAGAGTCCCGTCCGTGACTAAAGACACTGAGACTCAAACAGTCCCTCACACAAAGCCGGGTCTCACGGACAGGACTGTCCACAAGGGTCACTCACACTCTTCTTCCGTGGAAATAAATACGTAAAGAAATGAGGGCCGAGACGACCCAGAGGCAACGACGTGGCCGAAGGGGCTCGACACACACCCTCGTCCCCGGGGAGAGCTCGGCGCCACGCGCCGAGGAGTCGCACCACCGGAGAGAGCAACGTCCGGTACTCGAGAGTCGACACGGGTCCGGACCGACGAAGTGCCGTGCACCCTGGTCGCCGCCTTGGACACCAGGGGCGTGACCGCCCGCCTAAGAATTGGGGACCTGGCCGTCCCTGCAGGTCCTCCTTCGCACAGAACGAGACCTCGTACGGCAGATATCTACAGACAATACACGTCAAGAGCCGCCGCGGCACGAGTGGGTGTCGGAAGGGCTGGAGACGGACGTCCGAGAGGAACGACGGGCCCCGCACCGTCGGAGGGTGGTAGTGTCACCCAAGTAGACACAGAAAAGACACGAACGGAATTTTAGGTAAAATAGACTATGATTGCATCACTAGGATCGGAACGAAAAATTTCTCATAAATGTACCATATCGAAACTAGGTAGGAAAAAATTTGTTTAAATAAATCAAGCAAATAACAGTCGATACGCCCCAGAAGCACCGCTACGACCCGAAGAGTGACCCGCCGAAGAGAACAACCCCCCGTACCCGAGTCGTCAACACTGTCCGAGCCCCTGGGACGGTGTCCACCCGAGAAGGGTCCGGTCCCTAGTCTGGGCACAGGGGTCGCGACCACCCGCCTACGACCCGGTGGTCCCTCCGGGGCGGGCAAGGAAAGGAGGGTGGGAAAGACGGACGACTCCCACGTCAGCACAGGGCGCGTCTTCCGCACGGCGCCCCGACGAAAGGAACGGCAAAGATGCTCACGGTCAGAAACAGATGGTGGACCTTGTAAGACAGGCAATAACAACTTATTTTTAGTGACGATATAACCAAGAGAGGGAAACACAAAAGGAGACCCGACTAAGAGTGGTAGGTACAACAGTGTGTGTGCTCAAATCTTCGATAAGTGACAAAGAGGGAAAAAAGGTCATCAAACGGGTCGTTCGTGTCACCCAGACAAAGCGAATAATGTCAGCTCTTACGCACTGTGGTCAAGGTCGCACACAAGTGGACCGGCGGAGGACAACACCTTTAGTGTGTCAATGACAGCAGGTCCCCGTGTCAACACAGGCTGAGACGCTGGGGCACTTGGCGTCGTTCGGTCCGGAGGGACAGGTAGTGGTCGAGGGCCTCAGGTGGGTGTCGGCACAGGTAGCTCAGCCACTACGGTAGGTCGGTAGAGTAGGAGACGACGGGGGAAGAGGAGGACGGGAGTCAGAAAGGGTCGTAGTCCCAGAAAAGACTAATTAGTCGAGAAGCGTAGTCGGATGCTGATGAGATTTGTAGATTTTTATGACCTGCTTTATGTCTGGCTTCGAAAAGTCCACCTCTATTCGTGACGTCTTGTCACCCCCTCCGTCCGTCGTTCTACCCGGGTCCCGGCCGGCTGGCCGGGGAACTCCTTGCAAGGCCGACACCCCGTCCCTCCCCCTTGGGGTTCTGGTGACTGAGCTCGTCCGTCGCGAGACTTGAGCCCCCGGGTGCCCCTGGCCTCGAAGATCCCGTCCTGGCATCTCTCTTCTCCGAGTCGAGAGGCCGAGACGGGACACAGGACAGTCCGGGAGTCGCACACTTGACTTGTTCCGGCCCGCGTTGGGGCTTGTCGGGAGTGCCCCGGTCTCTCCCCGACACAGAGGTCACCGGTGCCCCGCAGCTCGCCTCGCGAGTCTTTCGATGACGAAATCACTATCCCAGTCTACCCGGGTCTGGTTCCTCAAAAGACTCGAAGGGACCGTCGACTCTACCGCCTCTTATTCGGACGTCACGTTCTCGGGACCCAAGTCCGGGACCCACTCCTCGCACGGGACCTCTTCCCTCACCGTTGGGCGCGGTCGTAAGAATGACCCTCTTAAGGCACCTGTCTCCTCGAGCCATCCGGTGACAGGTACCTCAGTGCCTCAGTCTGTGCTGACTCACGGATTGTGTGTGTCTGTGTGTTCCTCACGAGACTCGGGCAGATCACGGTGGATTTTCCTAGTCCAATAAAGGTCCATTGAATGCACGTGAGGTCCTGTTTCGAGTTTTTGTAATTTTCTCTTCGTTTAGGGTCACTGGGTTGTACTACTTGTAATGTTATAGACCGTAGGTTGCTTTTACTGGTATTCACTTCTTCGTCCTTGTGTGTCGAGTATTACTTCTTCTTGAGTTGGCCCTCGACTTGGTCCTTATTCTGTCTGCCGTTCCCCTCTGCGTGCCCGTAGTTTCCGGAATGTCGGTAGACTTTATCGACCCTTCGATCCCCTTTGTACTTTTCCATAATTCATCACTATAATTTTTGGGGTTTACTTTCGTGTACAGGGATACTTCTTAACATGCACTTATGAGTCTCGTCGAAATGAACATTACCGGTTTACGACCTTTAATGGGTTTATAAATAGTAGTTTGTTTATGTGTTTAACACCAAAAAGGTTTGTTACCTTGTGACGAGTGGTTATTTTTCTTACGTGATAACTACTCGGGTTGTTGTGTCTGTTTAGCGTTTCATTAAAATGATTAAATTTCTTCAGTCTGTTTCCCTGGAGGGACCGCCAGTCACCAATTCTGAGACGAGTCCTCACGTCTCCTGCACCCCCACGTCCCCCGTGTCCCCTGGTCCCCAAGTCCCCTACGTCCCCCGTGTCCCCATGTCCCCCGTGTCCCCCGCGTCTCCGTGTCCCCTACGTCCCCACGTTCCCGTGTCCCCGTGTCTCCTGCACCCCCACGTCCCCCGTGTTCCTTGGTCCCCAAGTCCCCCACGTCCCTGCGTCCCCCGTGCCCGTGTCCCCCGTCTCCCGGCGTCCCCGTGCCCCACGTCCCACACACCCCCGCGTCCCCCACGTCCGCACTAGGGACCACCCCCTTGATTCTACGGCGTACGACGTACCACAGCGGTTTTTTATTTTTATTTTTGTCTGTTTTTCACCTTATATACCGTACTAAGGTGAATGTATTTCAACATCTTTTACGTTCGATCGTTGTCTTTCGTCTGGTCACCAACAAAACCCCCTCTTCGGTCACTCTCCTCCACCACTGGTTGTTCTCCGACTCCCACGAGCCCAGCCCCACCCCACCCCACGAGGGTGGAAGTCCTCCACTACCGGAGTGTCCACGTACGACTGGAATTTTTATTTTGTCAATAGAATGGTCGTTTTGACTCAAACAACCTCTTGTCACCTCTTAACGTTACACCTTGTTTGTACTTTATGTCTCCGGTCTCCACCCAGATTGTTTCCTCTTCGCGAAATCAAATGTCTCTTTTTCCACCTACAGCCCTCCCCAACAAGACTTGGTTTCAGGTCACCTCTTTTCACTCTCAAGTCTCACCCCTGCCAAAGACGGACTCAACGACCCCACCACTCAGGAACATCCTCTACGACCGTGCACAAAGGGACACTTTAACTTTAACTTTCAGTGAGTCAGCAGACTGGCGCTGGGGTACCCGACATGTCTTACCTCTTATCGTTTCTTAACGTCAAACCCTGTTTGTACGTTATGTCTCCGGTCTTGTGCCCTCACCCGTCGGAGAGGGCAGAGGTCCCGTAGAAAGACTGGGTCCTTAGCTTGTCCCCAGAGGACGTAACGTCCGCCTAAGAAATGGTCGACTCGGTGCCTCTTGTGCCCTCACCCGTCGGAGGGGGACGAGGTCGCCCAGAAGGGTTGGGTCCCTAACTTGGGTCCAAAGGGTGTAACGTCCGCCTAAGAAATGGTCGTCTCGGTGGTCCCTTTGGGTCAAAAGGACGCCCTTGGACACTACTTAAGAAGGCCACTGACTAAAACTCACCATGACGTCTCTCACGGGGGAAGACCGGAGGGCTGACGTAAAATCACTCCAAAGGGAAATAATTAAAAGGGTGGATATTTATATAGTTTTAACTAGTTTAACGCATAATTGGACAGTTGGTGTGGACTTACTTGCAATTTTTTTTTTTCACTTTTTTACATAAATTACTACGAAAGTGACAGGATGGTCTTTATGTCTGGGAAATTTCCCGTAAAATAGGTCTCGTAAAATTGGGGTAAGTGGGGAAGAACTAAATGTACAACAGGGCATAAAATTAAGATAAAAGGATGACGACAAATCGGCTTAGTGTCGGAGAAGATGTGAGTGAGGGTCCAAGAGGAGAGTGCCGCGGCGGGGGGCGGGGGGTCAAGGGCTAGAAGGCGAAGCCCAGAGAATAGAGTCGGACTTGATGTAGGGCCGTAAAGGAAGGACTCCTGCAAGACAGAGACAGACTTACGCGCAGAGAAGGCACAGTAAGAAACAAATCTTGATATGGATTGAGAAGAATCATTTATGCATGTCCTGGCACGTGGTTCGCACTTATGTGTCGACTAAAACGTGCTTCATTTGCGTGACAGAGACTGTGGCCCTGGTCCTTGGCCTCTCGGCGGGTGCGGGACGCTAGTGACGACGCGGCCGAGGGTCCCGCCAGGAGGATGAGACGACGACTCAGGTCGTACGAACCTAAGACAGCTCCTCAAAACGGAGTTGCAGGTATTCTTGGCAACCAGACACCAAAAGAACATCCCAGAGAGACCGGAACCATCCGACCGAAGTACCTCACTCGATCCTTGACAAAGTGTGAGAAGTTAAACCCCTTCTCAAACTCTTCGGAACCACAATTGCGAAGAAATTCACAAACGAGCGTAGGCGGTGACTTCGGCACCCCGGGTCCCGAAACCCGACAACCCTCTGACAACTAGTGACTGCGTCAGCGGAGTGAAGAGGTAACCGCGATCCTTAAACGCGTAAAGTAGGTCGACTGGGCTGGACGACCGCGTGTCGACAAGTGTCATGAGACAATTAGGAAAAGTAAAGACGACTTAACCATCCTTACGGAGGTATGAAGCACAGACTAAAATCATTAAACACAGAAGAGAGGAAAAAAGAACCAGGTAAACCAATTGATCTCTAGAGAAGTTCTTTTAATCTCTATGATTCCCTTGTAAAGTACGTTTCTACCCGAGCTATTTCCTGTCTTTACCAGACCTGGATTGTCTTCGTCTTCTATAATTCTTCTCCACCGTTCTTATGTGCCTTCTTGACATGTTTTTTCTAGAAGTACTGGGTCTATTAGTACTACCACACTAGTGAGTAGATCTCGGTCTGTAGGACCTTACACTTCAGTTCACCCGGAATCTTTCGTAGTGATGCTTGTTTCGATCACCTCCACTACCTTAAGGTCAACTCGACAAAGTTTAGGACTTTCTACTACGACACTTTCACGACGTGAGTTATACGGTCGTTCAAACCTTTTGAGTCGTCACCGGTGTCCTGACCTTTTCCAGTCAAAAGTAAGATTAGGGTTTCTTTCCGTTACGGTTCCTTACGAGTTTGATGGCGTGTTAACGTGAGTAGAGTGTACGATCATTTCAGTACGAGTTTTAAGAGGTTCGGTCCGAAGTCGTTATGCACTTGGCACTTGAGGGACTACAAGTTCGACCAAAATCTTTTCCGTCTCCTTGGTCTCTAGTTTAACGGTTATAGGCGACCTAGTAGCTTTTTCGTTCTCTCAAGGTCTTTTTGTAGATAAAGACGAAATCACTGATACGGTTTCGGAAACTGAGACACCTGGTGTTATTTGACACCTTTTAAGAAGTTCTCTACCCTTATGGTCTGGTGGACTGGACGGAGAACTCTTTAGACATAAGTTCAGTCCTTCGTTGTCAATCTTGACCTGTACCTTGTTGTCTGACCAAGGTTTATCCTTTTCCTCATGCAGTTCCGACATATAACAGTGGGACGAATAAATTGAAGATACGTCTCATGTAGTACTCTTTACGACCTGACCTTCTTCGTGTTCGACCTTAGTTCTAACGGTCCTCTTTATAGTTATTCGAGTCTATACGTCTACTGTGGTGGGAATACCGTCTTTCACTTCTCCTTGAGTTTTCGGACAACTACTTTCACTTTCTCCTCTCACTTTTTCAACCGAATTTCGAGTTGTAAGTCTTTTGATTCTAGTACCGTAGACCAGGGTAGGGAAGTACCCTTTATCTACCCCTTTGTCACCTTTGTCACAGTCTGAAATAAAAACCCCCCGAGGTTTTAGCGACGTCTAACCACTGACGTCGGTACTTTAATTTTCTGCGAATGAGGAACCTTCTTTTCAATACTGGTTGGATCTGTCGTATAACTTTTCGTCTCTGTAATGAAACGGTTGTTTCCAGGCAGATCAGTTCCGATACCAAAAAGGTCACCAGTACATACCTACACTCTCAACCTGACACTTCTTCCGACTCGCGACTTCTTAACTACGCAAACTTGACACCACAACCTCTTCTGAGAACTCTCAGGGAACCTGACGTTCCTCTAGGTTGGTCAGGTAAGTCTTCTAGTTGGGACCCTAAAGAAACCTTCCTTACTACGATTTCGACTTTGAGGTCATGAAACCGGTGGAGTACCCTTCTCAACTGAGTAACCTTTTCTGAAACTACGACCCTCCCTAACCCCCGTCCTCCTCTTCCCCTGTTGTCTCCTACTCTACCGACCTACCGTAGTGCCTGAGCTACCTGCACTCAGACTCACTTGAGGTCCTCAACCACTACCTGTCCCTCCGGACCGCACGACGCTAAGTACCCCAGAGTTTCTCAGCCTGTGCTGACTCGCTGACTTGACTTGACTTGACTTGACTAAACCAATTACCAAAGAGTTCATACGACTAGAAAGGTTTCTTGGTTGAAAAACGAGGTGACTAGAAAGAGAGACAGAAAAGACCAGACACAAAGCAAGAAACACAGAGGTAGGATTAGAAAGAAGGGAGACATCCAAGAAAGAAAAACCGGTGTTGCGGGTCGACGGCCCTGGAGCAAGGGGCAGGTCCCTACCTCGGGCAGGAACCGTCGCCCGCAGCTCGGGACCCGGTGGCACCTTAGGGAGGACGGACCGAATCCAACGAACAAGGAGATCGAGGAATTCGACATTTTAGTCCGACAACTAAGCTAGAAAAGGAAATCGCACAAATATCGATATCGAAGGGAGAGTAGTGGCGAGAGCGTCACAGGGCATGCACAACCACGCAAAACAAAGGGAAGGTAAGGAGAGGTTCAGTGAAGATTCAAGGGAACACTAAAGAGGAGACTGGGAGACCGAGAAGTTTCAAGGCGAAAAGGAAGACAATAGCTCAGGGTCGTGGTAGGACGACACACACCAGTCTCTTATGTTAAAAATGCCGTAGCTCGAAAATTTTAGATAACTACCCTTTAGGGACCACTAAGTCGCCGACCCTAAGACACGAGAACGACGACTCCTGGACCCAAGTTAGGGACCAACTCTTAATTTTAGAGTGTTCGACACGTCACGGAGGGACGGGGGTTTAGACACTTCTGAAGAAATCACTTTTACAAAGAGGACCTTTCGTAGGGTGCACACGGACTCTTCCTACCCACAGTAGTCCGCCCACAGGACCCGCGCAGGCAATGCAGACCAACCGCTCACGGTAGAGGAGGAACAGGAGACCAACGAGGTAGGCTAGGACACTCACCCCATAAGTTCAGACAACAAGGACCTCTTGACGCAGAATGTAAGACAAGCAAAAACGAGGCACATAAAAGTCAGAGAGGGACCCACACGACTGTGACTGCGAACAGAATGGAATGGAAGGACGGGATAGTTCGGAAAGTAACTGCTCTCTTACAGGAAGAAACAGGTGACGTTTGGAAAGACTACATTCGAGGAAAAACAGACCGCTACCAAATGGGTGGGACCGAGAGAAGTTTCATAGTAAACGTCCCTTATGGAAAAGAGTAGGAAAACGGAAGCTAGATGAACACAGAAACCTAAATTTGACTCGGAGAAAGTCCCTACCTGAAACGACCACAGGTCACCAACTCTTAGACGGACCGTTCCGTCCCCGGCCCCCAAGCTAGGGACCACCCCTTGTTTCTAGGGTGTTCGACCCCTCGCCATTCGGACGGGAGACACTGATCTCTCGGTGTCTATCTCGGGGTCGGGCCGTTGGTTGCTCCTGTGTCGAGTCTCGACTGTGTCGGATTATTTATTTGTGCGAAAAATTTTTCCGCGTTTATTTTTTTTTAATTCACTCGGAGAACGTCTGTCGTACCTCGACCTCACACACAAAAATGGGTAAAGTGAGGTCAAAAGGTTCCTGGTTCCACTTCTACGAAAGAAGGTTCATCGTACACTTAAAAGAAGACGGTGAACGCCCTCGTAGGGATCAGGTCTCGGTAAAAAATTTATGGAAGGCGCGGCTGTGTCAGAGCCACGTCAGTCGCCACACCCAAAACAAACACCGTCGACACGACGCCGACGAGAACGGGGACGTCACACCTCTGTCAGGCGGGGGTCCGAACGTCCGCTCGTCTTCTCCGGACGCGCCCTGAGTGCGACGCGGGTTCGGCGAGCGGGACCCACGGCGCTTCGGCCCGAGTGTGAGGAGACAGCGATAAACGACCGTCTCGGAGACGGCGACCTTTGGTCGGACGGTCGGGGGGTGGAGGTTCGTGTATGTGGAAGGGGAGGAGGGAAAGACACGGGCGAACGAGTGACCGTTGGGGGGACCCGAGGTGGAGGGGTGACCCGAAGGGGACCGCCCCCACCCCCCACCCCCCACTACCACCACCACATTCACGTCCCCCTAGCCACTGTCGGCTCTCACCCGCGCCACTCAGACCCCCGCCTAGAGGAGGCCTGGCCCCGGTCCCAGTGGTCTGCTGCGGGCCCCGACGCGCGTGCTCCTCGTCCTCCGTCGGAGGAGGGCCCGGGACTAGTCTACGGGGACCGGCGCCGGGGTGTCACCTCCCGCGGCTCCCCAACCCCCAAGACCCGGTAGTTTCGGTCGGCGAGGGTCTCGAAGGACCTGGGTGCGTGGCCGGTGCCAGTGTACCTGGTGTGGGGAGGCGCAGGTAGAGGTCGGTCTTTCGACGACCGTTGGGTCCGTTGTCCACACCCGAGCTCTTTCCTGAACGGACCACCAGCTCACCAATCGTTAGGCGAACGGATGCGTCCCCTGTGTCCCAGTCGGGGGCTAGACCCGTCTGACGCGGGCGACACCCTGGTGACTCGGGCTCGAGTCGTCGTCCTCTTTGACGTCCGTCTTCGGGGGCGGTCTGCTGATCTGTCGGACGGGCGTCTGGGTCTTGTCGGTTTTGACTTCCGTAAAATTTCTCTCCTTCCCCCTCTTTGACCTGCCCCTCCTCTTCACTATCCCTCAGCTCCCCGAGTCCTTCAAACAAGGGGACCCTATACTTTCTTTAGTGTCGGCCGAACTCCTTCTGGGTCACCTCTGCCTTCCAGGCGTAGGCCCCTCCCGCCCCCGGCCGCCCCGCGGCCCTCAGGCCGCGCCCGCCCCCGCCCCGTCCCTAAGTCCTGGGCCCGCCGCGCCAGGAGAGCCATGGGCGAGCCAGCGTCCCTCCTGCGTCGGCCCCCGGGCTGTCGCTCGCCCCGTTCCTGCCACTCCGACCTGGCGCGGCGCCCCGAGGCCCGCTTCCCGTCCCTTTGCGCGCGCAGGCCCTTCCGCCGGGCAGCCTCAAAGGCCTGCGGGGGACGGGTCGGGTCGGGAGGGGCCCCGGGCTGCCCCTCGTCTCGCACCGATAGCGTTCGGGACGGGTCGGGGATCCGGTCGCGCGGGCGCAGTCCAGCCCCGGCGCTTGCAGGGTAGGGCACGGGCCGGCGGTGGGCTGGGTTCCGGGCCCCCACCCCACCTCCGGCAGGCCGGGCCGCGACGGTGGTGGTTCCCCCGGGCCCCGACGGGCCACGGCGCGCCCGGCGACCGCCGAGGTCCCGCGTGCCGGCCCTCCAGCGGCGGAGGCGTAGCCGCGACGCGGAGCATTTCTGGCCCACCTGCGGTTCATCCGTCGTGGGAAGAGTCTTCCTGCCCACCAAGGGCGCGCGGAGCCCCGCGGGCGCCCCCGGTGTGAGCCGAGAAATGAAGGGTGCTGGAACACGCTAGCGATCCCTCGTTTCCCGCGTCTCTCCGGTGCGCTGGGCAGGGTCCGGTGCGCCGGCCGCACCTCACACAGGTCTGTGCCTCGCGACCGCCCCTGGCCCGTCGGGCTACCGAAGAATGGACGCGGAGACCGGACTTCCAGTCCGCGCTCCGACTCGGCCCCGCTCCCCGCCTCGGGCCTGCCGGGGGGCCCGGACCCAGCGAGGGCTTCGGCTATAGGGGCCGCGTTGGGCGGGACTGACCTGGGTGACCGAGTGACCCGCGTCTCCGGCGCGCAAACGGCAGCGACAGGGGGTCGGGGCCCGCCCGTGGCTCGGGAGAGGGAGCCATAGCCAGGTCCCTGTGGGCCCAGAGGTCCGGCGGCCGCCGCCGAGACCTCGACGACGCGTCCACGGCGGAGGACGTCCGTCGGGAGTCCTCGGGTGCGGACATCCCATCCGGACTGCCGCGGACCCACGCCTAGGGCCGGCCCCGGCGCGCGTGGGGCAGGCCTCGGTAGTGGAGCCAGGGAAATTCGCTCGCCAAGCGCGCCAGGGCCCCAAAGGTACTGCTGCTGCAACCTACCCCCCCGACCCCGCACCAGCCCCGCGTACGCGCCACGCGCGGCCTGCGTCGCGCAGAAAGAGCTCAGCGGCGCGGCGACAGCGCCCCAGGGGGCTTGGCGCCATTCCCGCCCGGCCCCCGAGTGACCTGCCTCCTGCGCCCTCTCCCTTCCCCAGCGTCTCGGGCCCCCCGCACCGCCCTCAACCCCCAGCCCCCGCACCCCTCGGAGGTCCGGGCCCCCGCCCCGGCCCCCCAAGCGAGCAGGGTCCCCCGCCCCGGGACCTCCACCCGAGTGCCCAGGGCCCCCCAGCCCCGCCCACCCAGCGGCTTTGGCTCGAGCCCCAGCCCCAGGCGGACGGGTTCCCCGCCTGCGGCGTCTGGCAGCCGAGGACGTCCCGCGGGCCCGAGGGAGGCGAGCCGGTACCGGGGGGACGGCGGCACGCCTGGGGGCTCCAGCGGCGGCGGCGCCGACGACGACGACGACGACCACGACTCGCGGTGCGACGACCCGCGGGTCCGGGCGCGGCTCGGGCGGCGGCCCTTGCGGCAGGGGCGCGTCTCATCCACGGCGCGCGCGTGCGCCTCCCCAGGGGCCCCCGGGACTGGGGTGAGCCCGCGGGCCCTCCCCGCACCGAGCGGAAACAAGGGGCCACCAGGCCCGCGGGGGCGCCCGCCCTCCGCCCCCCGTGTGCCTCCGGCGACGGGCCCCAACCCCCCTGGGCCGACGCTCGCACGGGACTGGGCCTGGGGGGGGTGGGGCTGGGGGCGCGTCCGGCGGGCACGCACCTGACGGTGCGAAAGCTCAAGTACGTCGCGCGGGACGTCCTGGACGCGTTCTGCCGGATGTCGGACCTGCGAGCCCACTCGGAGGGTTCCCCACGTGCCTCCCATCTCCCACCTTAGACGGGTCAAGCCGAGGAGGGCCACCGGAGAGACCGAGGAAAGGGCCCCAGTGGCCTTTCCTGTCGGACAGGGTTCGGTCGGAAAGGGTCACCCGTCTCTCCCACTGCGTCCTCTGGTAGGTCTACCCGACCTTCCGGTCGAACACGGTTCGACAGACCCCCGAAGGTGGGGGCTGGGGGCGGAGGAGACGTCCCTCACCCACGTCCGGACCCCACGGGCCTCAGTGGGGCGGTTCAGACCTTCGGTTCCTTCAAGAGCAAACACTGTCTGTCCACATAAAGACCCTTCCCCCTCGTGAGCCTCTTCATCCTTCTTCCCCTGTGGGACGGGACGATGGAGAAGAGGGTCAAGGGTTCCCAAAGGAGTCTGGACCTCACGGGGGACCCCTGCGAAGACCTCGGTGCCGGTCGGGTGGGACCCCCCGACCTCCTCGACAGTCCTGTCTCCCCGGGGACTTTCTCTTCGGCTTTCTCAACAAATCCACACCCCGAGTCCCTCCGGTCCGGGTCCCGTCCTCGTCGTCTCCGTCCCCCTCACGCCCCTCCAGATCCCCGTCGGCTCCCAAGGGACTCCCAGAGGACGTCAGTCAGACGCCCCGACCCCGACCCCCCACAGGCCTGCGTCAACCCAAGTCCGCAGTCCTCAGGACCCTCACCCGTCCAGAACCCCCCGTCGGTCCTCGACCTGCCGGGGGCCCCAGATCCACGACGGACCGCCTCAGGAGTGTGGGGAGCAACGAAACGTCTGCCTCTCGGAGGACGACGTCCGGCTTGCGGCCCGGGACACACGGACGACCGACCGGCCCGCGACTCCTGGGTGTGGTCGTGTACGGGAGTGGTTATTTTCGAACCAGGGGTGTGGCCACAGGACACAGGGACGAGACCGGTGGTCCCGGGTGACAGTAGGGGGCCTCAGGGACGGACTCGGACCCAAAGGGGCGGTCCGTCGAGAGGGTGGGGCCGTGGTCCGACCCCCACACGTGGGCACCCGTGGCACCGGTGGCGGGAGGTCCCCGGAGGGGACAAGGCAAACGTGAAGGAAAAATAGCGCCTCCCACGTGAACCGGACCGCGACGACAGGGTCCACCGGTCTCGACCTGCGAGGACCAGGGGACGGGCCCTCCCGCTGGGGTCAGGGACCGGGTCAGACAGGACGGGACCCCCAGACCACGTGTGTCGGCAAGTCTACGAAACGGGTCCGGGAAGGAACGGGGTCACCGGAGGGTTGGGAACTGGCACTGAAGGGAGGGTAGGAGCTAAGAGAAGACGACCTGGGCAGGTCGGACGCCCACGACGAGGTCCGCAGTCCTGGAGTCCCTTGTTTGGTCTCAGGATGGAACCGAAGTGCCCCTCGACTCGAGCTACAGACTCCCCCTCCTACAGGTACCCGACCAAAGTCTGTCCGGTCTCGCTCCGAACCCCCTCCCGCTCGACCTCGGCGCCGACCGGAGCCATCGGAAGCCCGGACCCGCACCCCCGTCCCTGACCCCGGCTGACAGGACCCCGGGGGTTTCCTCGTCTCCCACCGTCTTCGTCCGTGGAGGTAGTCCCGCGACGGTCTCTCATGGGTGCGGGGTGCCGAACCGGAGGCAGTGCACCGGCAAGGACCGACGGTCCCTCGGGTCTAAGGGTTTGTGCTCCTGGCGACTCGGGAAGGGCCCCCTCGTCCGTCCGTAAAGCTTACACTCGTGACGAATCACATCGTACAGGGTCCTTCATGAGTCCTGCGTAAATTTGACTTTCAGTGGCCAAATAGGTTCCAGCTTCAGACTGCCGGCCCCTCGGGGTTCCGGACCGAGGTCGATCTCGGGGACGCTTGTCTTCCTCCCCAGGAGAAACTTTTCGGAGACGTCCCCCACGGGAAACCCTCCTTCTCTGCCGGGGTGGCCCGTACCGCCGTCCCCGGCTTTCGTCTTCCCGATCCGCCACCGTCTCGGTAGACGGGCGTCTCCCAATCTCTCCATCTGTCCGACTTCAGACAGATTCGGTCTGGAAGGACCGACGACCGGCTCCTACCTGAGCCCAACCCCTGTCTCAGCCGTGGCAGTCCTCACTCCCCGGTCCCGACCCCCTGTACCCACTCGTCTCTCCGGGTCCTCCGCACCCCTTCTGTGTGGACCCTTCCGCGACCCCTCTCTTCCGGGGACCCCAAGCCCCCACCCCCACCCCTCCCCTGCGGGGGCTCCTCCTACACAAGTGTCCCGTCCCTCTCTCGCCTCGGGGTCCCCCCGAAACCCGTCTTCGGTCGGACAGTGTCCGGGACCTCCGACCTCGGGGTCCACCCGGGGGACCCCACCCGTCGTCCTCGTCTCAGACAACTTCACCCCTTCCCGGAGACCCCCACCGCGACCTCTTCGTCGAACCCGGGTCCCTTCCCAAATCGGAACACACGTCAGTTCCAGTTCCTGTAGGACCGAGACAGGACTCGTCACGACGACGAAAGACGACTGACCTGGTTCGCGCAGAAACACCGACGCATCCCCGGCGCACTCGACCCTACCGCAACGGAGACCCCGTCGCGAACGACGGGGTCGTCTGACAAGTGGGCTAGTAAGGGCGAGCAGACGGAAGCAGTGTGGGCAGGGAGGAGGTCGTCAGGCCAGGAAGGGTCGCACAGGGGGGGCCGGACACGGGAGACCGAGGGTTGGTCGACCCGCAGGAGCGGCGGGTGGAAGTGTGAAGACCAAACCTCCGTGACGAAGGATATAAGGTGTGGTAGAAGAGTGCCACCCGACGGAGGTTTATCGAAGGAGCTGTTGGCCCACCATTTAGTCGGCGGACTTTTAAAGACGCTCGTGCAACCGGAGTATCGGGGGCGGTGGGGGCCCGGAAGCGTGCACGACAGGGAGAGGTGCGTCAAGGGTGCGTCGGAGGGGGTGGGTGGAGAAAGAAGTCGGGACGATGACGACGATGACGATTCAGTGAAGTCAGCACAGGCTGAGACACGCTGGGGTATCTGTCGTCGGGTGGTCCGAGGGGGTAGGGACCCCAAGAGGTCCGTTCTTGTGATATCACCCAACGGTAAAGGAGGAGGTTACGCACTTTCACTTTTCACTTTCACTTGTTCAACGAATCAGCATAGGCTGAGAATCGCTGGGGTACCTGACGTCGGATGGTCCGAGGAGGTAGGTATCCTAAAAGGTCCGTTCTCGTGACCTCACCCCACGGTAACGGAAGAGGTAGAAGTCGGGAACAGGGTCGGATAAGAGGAACCAGGGCTTCAGGTCGACCTCACGGCGGGAGACACGGACCGCCCGAGGACGTGGGTCGGGGATCGGACCTTTCGTAGTCCCCTCGTCTCGAAGCCGCTCTTCCGGCCCACGACGCAGTGTCTGAGGGCCAATCCTCGTCCGTCGGCCCCATGGCGCCCACCAGTCCTCGCAGTGTGGGAGGGACGGGAGTCCTCGTGAACCTCGGGTCCCGGGTCCGTCGGGGGACCTTCCAAGATTCGCCCCCGGGGTCTGGAGGTCGACCCGTCCGCAAAAGGGAACGAAGGAGGGGAGGCGCCAGAGACCCGGGACCGGGGGGACGGGTTCAGACGAGGACCAAAAGAAGTGGAAGGTACAAGGACCGGGAGGTCGGGTGAGGGCGGTCGTGGGGTGGTGGAGACGTCAGGAGGGTCCAGGAGGAAAGGAGAGGGATCCCAGGACCTCTAGGAGAGACGGGACCCAGGGAAAGAAGCGGACCCAACCCCCGAGAGGGTGAGTTACTTGCCAGGACACGACCCGGGAGGAGGAGGGGTGAGACCCCAGACCCGTCCCCAGAGCGACACGAATCGCCTGGGGATGATGGGGACAGCCCCTGGGTACCCCGAGACCATCCACAGTCCGGTCCCATCAGCCCAGTCGGTTTCAGTTCTTCATACCCGTCCTTAAACACCCCACCCGGCCCCACCCACTGAGACCCCCACGACCCTTCTGTCGACCTGAGACGGGTGGGGTCCGAGGGCTGTCGTGGGTCTTGGGACGGGGGTCAGGTCGACGCGGACTGTCGCACTCCCCTGAGGGGAGGGACCCGGGACCTGACTCCGGGCCGCCGCCCCGGGTCCTGGCGGGTCGGCGGGCGTGGGAAGAGGGGTTGAGTGTCGGGGAACTTCAGGTCTTGGGCCCGTCCGGAGGAATGCCCGGTCGGGGCAGGGAGAGGTGGACCAGGACCGCGAGAGGGAAGGGTCGGTCCCCGACCTGGTGACGGAGTTCCGCGACGCCGGAAAGGGTCGGGACACGTCCGACCTCCCACTCGAGTTGGGTGGTTCCGTCCTCCCGTGGGATGTTCCAGTCCGACTCACCCCCGGGTCCGGGGGGAGGCAGAGACCCGGACCAACAACCCCATCTCCTCCCCGTCCCGACCAATACGTGGGCCCCTTCTAGACCGCTGAGTCGACCATTTCTCAGGTGGACGTCACGTCTGGACCCAAGGTAGGGACCCAGCCCTTCTAGATCTCTGCCCGTACCGTTTGCGACGTCATAAGAACGGACCTCGGAGAGTACCTGTCTCCTCGGATCCCCCGATGTTCCCACCCTGTACTGACTCGTTGACTTTTGCCGGTCGTCTCCGGCGTCCGACCTCCCTGGGGGCGTCTGGGCCTGGATCCCCGCCCACAGTCCTGCGACAGGCCCACGAGGGTGGGGGCGGGGGAAGGAAGGACCTGAGGAACGTGCGAGGAGACCGACGCTGGAAGGAGGACGGCACCTCGGCCGGTAGGAGTCTTACGGACCCTCGGACCGGACGCCACGCCCCGTCGGGCCCCGCCGCGCACCTCCCGAGAGACTTGCCGGCCTACTCACGGGGACTGTAACAGGCACTAGGGTGGGCCGAGAGGACCTTCCAGTGTCCGTCTGGGGCCCGTTTAGGACTGTGTGCTTTTTGCCGCTCGCGCACTGCGGGGTCGATCCGACGTGGAGGGCGATGCTGGGTCGCGAAACCCGGGGTCCAGGAGGGAGAAGAGCGCGGGGGACCCAGGGAGTCTCGCTGGAGCGCTCCCCGCCAGGGAAAGGACCGGAGAACCACTGGCGGCGGCGGAGCACCCGGGGTCGCCGGGCTCCCAGGAGTCCGGACCTCGGGCTCCGAACGAGAGGTGAGCGCGCTCACACTCGAGGCGAGGTCCAGCCGGGCGCCCCAGTGAACGTCCCTTGACCCCGCACGCCCCTTCGCCCCACGCCCCTACGGCTCCCCGACCCGAGCAGTCCGCGACCCCCGCCCGGACCCTGAGGGCGGGAAGGGGAAGGTGAACCGGGGGAGCGGGGGACGGGAGCCGCAGCCGCGCCCCCGGAGCGCCCCAGGGCCCCGCGCGCGGCTCGCGGGAGGGACGTGGACGTGGCTCTAGCGCCCCGCGTACGCGCCCGGCGCCTCCCGCCCCCGGCTCGGCCCTCCCCAGGACGCCCGGGGCGCGGGGGCGCGGCCGCGAACCCTAGGCCGTAGCCTCGCGGCCCTGGACGACCCGACGCCCGCCGCACCCGTAGCCTGGGGCGAGACTAGCGCAGGGGCGCGGCGGTCGGGCACGCCCGGGGCCGCGTCCAAAGGTCCCCGCGGCCCGCCCCGTTCGGCCCCGCGGGGGAGGGGTCCTAGAGCCAGTTCGCGGCGCAAGTCTGTTTCCCCGCCCTCTACCTCTGCCTCTGCGAAGGCACTGTCGCGGGCCGCCGGCTCCTCCTCCTCGTCCTCCTGCTCCGCGACGCCCCAGGCCGCCGCGCCGGGGTCCAGGCTCGCGAGTGGCCGCCGCGCGCGCCCCCGCGTCCCGGGCCCGCCCTCCGCGGCCCGGCCCTCAGGATGTCTCGCGGGCAAGGCCCGGCCCTGGGGCCGGCGTGCGAGCGAGCAGGGGCCGGCCGGAGCGCCCCCGAGCCGGCGAGGCAGCGCGGGGCCCCTGCCGGCGCGGCGGGGGTCGGCGGCGCCACGTCGCGGGCTCACACGGTAGCCCGCCCGCGCCCCCGCCGCAGACGAGGGTGGGAGCTCTAGTGTACCACTGGGAGCCGTCGGTTACGTCACCTGCGATCCTGGGACGCCCTGGGGCCCGCGGCGCTGACGTGGCCGCGGCGACGTAATATTTATGAAGAGGTTTTACGCCGCGTCGAGGGACGCGCGCGGGGCCGGCGGGCGGCGGAGGCGGGGCGCGAGGACTCGGCGGCGGCGGCGGCGGCGGCGGCGCCCAGGCTCCCGCGGCGCGGGAACGGGACCCGGGCGGCGGGCCGGGCGCAGGGACGCGACGCGGCGGGCCGGCCCACGTACGTAACACCCGGAGGGCTGTACCAGACGCTCTGCTTCTAGCACCGGCGGCTCCTGGTACTCCGCGACGGCCCCCGGGTCTTCCTGCGCGACGAGCGGCGGCGGCCGCGGTACACCGGGGGGTACGGGGAGCGGGGGCCCGGCCGGCGGCGGGGGCGCCGAGGGGGCGGGCGCGGCCCGGGGGTCCGAGAGCCGCCGCGGCCCCCGCGCCTAGGCGGGCTCCCCGCGCCGCACATGTAGGCGCTCAAGGCGCGCCGCCTCGTCCTCCGCCGCGCGGCGTAGAAGATGCTGCCGTAGTACCTCGCGTAGGGGTTGTGCCGGAAGGCGCCGGACGCCGTCGTGGGCGCGCGCGTCGACGAGATGCGGGACGACCGGCCAGTCACGCGCCCCTGGGCCGCCCCGCCGCCCCAGCCCCGGCGCCCCGCGTGGGGTCGGACGGCGTCAGGCGCGGGCGGGCCGGGAGACCCCTGCGCGTGCCCCGAGGGAGGCCGGGAGAGCGGGGGGTGGGGGGCTGGAGCCGGGTCCTCCCTCCGCCTGGGGACGGAAGGGGAGCCTGCGCGTGCAAGACGCCGCCGGGGCCCCGCTCCACCGGGGGCCGCGACCCCGGCCAGGCCCGAGGCCCGGTTCCGCGCGACCCGCGCCCGCACCCTTGGCCACACCCGGCCCACGTCCCCGACGCCCGCCCCTCCTGACCCCAGAGGTAGCCGCAGGGGAGGGGCCAGTAGGGCCCACCCCCAACCCCCTCGCCGTCCATCGCGGGCGGCGGCTCCGGGGCGCGGGCCGCGCACATTGATATATATTAGGTGGCCCGCCCCCTCCAACGGAGCGGCCGAGGTTCACGATTAAATACTCCCCGTCCGTCGGTCGAGGGGCCCCACGGCCCGCCTCCCTCGCGCGGCTCCTCCGCCCCGCTCCCCGCCACCCGGACTGCGCCCGCGGGGACACCCTCCGAAACTCCGAACCAGGGAACTCCGGAACGTCGTCCTCCCGCTAAGAGGGGTAAAGCATCTACACCTCGAACTCCGACCCGTCCGCCCTGAAGGGTTCCAGTGCATCGTCTCCGGAAAGTGACGTCCGTGCAGACGGAGGATCGCGACCTCCGGCCCAAACCGGAAGGAGGGACCGGGGACGGGAGTGCTGCGGGTCTCCGGCCGGGACTCCCAGGAACCGACCTCACCCCGGGGGGTTGAAGGGTTCTCTCCCTGCCACGGACCGGACGGCCGAGAAACTGAGGGGGTCGGAGTACATCCGGTCCTATACCTGGGTCGATTCCCAGACCCCACTACCCGTCCCGAGGGGGAGAGGCATCAGTACGGGCCTAGACACGGGCGGTCGCCAACTCCCGTCGGACGGTCTCCGGCGATGACACGAGTCCTGTGAACCTTCAGGACTACAGTCCCCACTGCCGTAGCGCAGGAGTGTCTACTCTTCAAACGGTTGTCCCGGTTCACCTTCGCCGTCGACGCTACCAGAAACGAGAAGGTCTCTTTTGTCCGGCCCGACGCGCGAACCCCAGAGGAGACGGGTACCGGGGCCACCAATAGCTGGTCCCCGGTCACGCCACGCCCTGAGCCCGCCGGGCGTCCGGGGCGGGGTCTCCCGTGAGTCACGCGGGAGAGGGGCGTCGCGAGACGAAGCGGGACTGCGCGAGCGACGACGACTGGACGGACCACGGGCGTCCCGACGACCGGGACGCGATGATGATGTCGGCCTTCCACCAGGAGCGGATGGACCTGACGCGCGACGTGTGCCTGTACCGGCTGTAACTCGTCATGATGTACTTCGGGGGGCCACTCCGAGACCCGGGGCGGGGGTGGGGCGTCGGGAAGGAGGGGCGTCTCGACGGGGCCGGGGTCGTCGGACGCCACCCGTGGCCCGTCGGACCCGACCTACCCCACACTTGACTCGGAGGGTCCCTGCTCCCGTGACCGGTCCCCACCCCACGACGTCCGACCGTCCCGGCCCGACCGTCCTGACCCAGGAGGGCCTCGTAGCGACCGAAGGCAGGACACAGGAGACTCCCGACCCACGACGACCGGGTTCGACCGGGACCCGGTACGACTGGGCGGGACGCCGAGCCCGACGGCGACGGCCAGCGGACCACGGGTAGAGTGGGGGGTCCCCGGGTAAGCCACGCAGAGCACCCAGGGTCCGACCGGGCCTTACGACCCCGGGACTCACCGTCCTGCCCCTGGGGTGCCACCCCCCTGCTCTTGGGGTCCCCCTGCCCCCAGAGTACAGTGCGAAAGTGAAGACCAGGGACCCGGCGAATGATTAGGGTCCCAGAGTGGGACCGGGACCGAAAGACATCTTCGTCCCCGACCGTGGACGAGACCTCGGTAGGGGAGATCCCTCAAATACGAGGTCCGACCGGACCCCCGTCCCCGTCCGAAAAGACGCACGGACCTCAACCCCACACTCCCAGGGGGTCCACGTCCTTCCAGACACACCTCTCCCCGGACTTACCGACCACTCCCAGATCATCCTGGGACCACCCTCCGTCCCTTCCCGTCGGCCCGGTCCCCTTCGTTTCAAGGGTCCCGTCCCGACTCGACGGGCCACACTGGTCGAGGCCCGACACCGCCGACCAGGAAAGAGTCGGGGCTTCGGCGGACCGTCCGGAACCCGTAGGAGCCAAGACGCACTGGAAGAGGGTTTGGGTTTGTTTTGTAGAATCGCAGGACCTCGAAGTCGGGTCCAGACGGGTCCTGCCCTCCCCGGAACGTGGTATCGGACCTTACCGGGGAACAGAGACCCCACGTCAGGGGGACCTACACTCTAGTCCACCCGACTCTGTCGACCACCCAGACGTCCTTCCGGGACACCCCCACCCCTCCGACCTGTCACCGACTGCCCGGTGCGACCCCGAACACCCCCGACGAGGACGAGACCCCTTCGACTCCGACACGACTGGAGACTGGACCCGACCCACCCACCCCTCTCGGGTGCGGGGGCCGGTCACCCGTCCAGTCGCCTGCCCCCCCGCCAGTAAGGGTTTGAGACAGACGCACGGGTCTGAGTCGGAACCCCAAGTCGTCACTCCTCTGGGGGTGTCTCCACTGTCCGACCCCACCACTACCCCCCACGACCCCTTCGTCCGTCCCCCCGGGTCTCCCGCCCTCCACTCAGTGCACCCAGTGCTCTTCCACGAAATCACCCTCCAATCCCGAGGGTGCTCCCTGTTATACCGTCACCTCCGACCACGCCGACACCCGTCCCGCCCGTGTCCGGTCCGAGGGACCTCACCCGTGGTGCAACCGGATCGGAGGACCTCGGGGACCCGGAGGCCAGTGGTCTCCTCTACCGAGAGGGGAGGTCCGAAGTAGGGAGACTGGGAGGACGGGAGGGCCGAGGGGTCTCCAGAGGGTACAGGGGAGGACGGGACGTGTCCCGACACTACCCAGACCCGGACCCCACCCCCACCGACCGGACTGGTGTCCCGAACGTGTCGGAGCCCGGGTCCCCGTCCCACCGAGGTCCCGACGACGTCCGCCGTCCGTCCAACCCGGGCCACGAGTCGAGTCTCCCCGGGACGGCCGACCGGCTTTCCGCCACCACGGGCACCGGGACTGGCGGAGGGAGAAGGGGCGTCCGAGGACGAAGACCCACCGGCACGACCTACCGTTGCACCACCCGTAGCACCGCCGCGCCCGCGTGCGCCGCCTGTTGTGCCACCTCGACGACGCATACAGGCACCTGAGCGCGAAGGCGCCGTCCCCGTAGCGGTTCCGAGACCCGGCGTTCCACGAGCTCAAGCGGGACCGCGTGGTGATGAGGCGCCACCACAACCCGTGGTGCCGGCAGTTCCGCCGGCGGGTGTTCGAGATGCTCAGCGACCCGAAGTCTGTGTACCCGAGGTCGCTGGCGGTGCACTACGGGCCGTACTGGGAGAGCGACCGGCTCGCGGAGAAGAAGGTCCAGGCGATGGTGGCGATGGCGGACGTCGACGCGCTCCTCACTGGCGGCGGCAGGCGGGCGGTGGGGCGGGCGGGCGGGCGGACACGGGCGGGGCGGGCGGCGGGCCCGGCGAAAGTCTGCGAGTGGAACCACACACACAACCCGAGGAGGGAAAAGCTGTGGTGTGCCAAGGAACCGACCAAGGACCCCCTACGGCCGGCGACACGTAGCCACTGTGCGCCCTTCCACCCACCAGGGAGGTCGGTGCCGGGGGCGGGAGGGACCCAGCCCGGTGCGGGACTTCTCACTGTCGCACCCGGCGGTGCTCGGGTGCGTCGACGACCGGGGCCGGCCTCGCCGGGGCCGGGCGAATCGGGGCTCCACCGGTCCCCGGGGCGGAACGGGCAGTTCGTGTCTCGGGGACCCCACTCCGGGGGCGCGGGTCGTCTGGGCCGCCGTCGCCCCGCCCCGAGCCAGCGGGCGGGGGTCACCCGCCCCGGACGACGCGCGCCGCGGCCCGACGGGCGCCGGCGAAACGAGGCACGTACGGCTCCTACTCCGGACCGACGTCGTACGGCGTACGCGCGTCGGGGGGCGGGGGCGGGACGGGTCTGACCTGGGTCTGACCACTCGCGGGGCCGGGCGCGGGGCGAGAGGCCTCGGGACGACAGGTGGAGCGGGGAGCGAAGGGGGTCAGGCCGAGTCGAAGTTGCAGCTAGTGGAGAAAAGAAAGCCATGGACGGGGAGGAGGCGGGCCCGAAGCGACTGACCGCAGCAGTAGGTCCACACCAAGGGTATCGCTGCACACCAGGTCGGCGTCAGTCCCGGGACGGCCTCCCGTTCCACCTCCGCCGGCACCCCCAGGGGCGAGGGGGTCCCGGTCGAGCTAACCCGCATCACCGGCGAGGGCCTGGAGGGACCCTTGAAAGACGGGGTGTCGCCGACCCGAGACAGGACACTTAGAACTGGTTGGGTCCGACTACGGGCGTGGTGGCTCGGGCATCGAAGAGGGTCGGACTTCGGCTGGATAAAAAATTACAATAAATCTGTCTTATCGTGAGACGTACTGAAATTGAGAACCCTGTTTTACCATCAACTATGGATGTGTGTGTGTGTGTGTGTGGACACACCGGGTCTTATACGTGATAAAGGCCGGGTCAAACCATCCCCACCCACGGCCCTCCACCTCACAACCAAACCTCAGACCTCCCTCTGGGACTGACTTGCAGCAAAGACGGGGCTCTCGTGAGGTCCCACCCTCGTCCGTCCTCGTCGAACGGTCGTCGTAGGTCACATCCTCGCCCGCGGAAGGTTCACGGGTGGACGACGGGGTCCAGCGTCCGTCCCCGAAAACCCCCACCCCCACCGGGTCTCAGTCCCTCCTTCCACCACCGACCTCCCCGCATCTCCGGACGTCTCCGGGGAGCGAAACGCCCCTCTCACCGTCCGCCGCACCCGGTACCTGGACCCGCGGTGCACGCCCCGGGACCTCCCGCCCAGTAGTCTCCGCGAAACTCGGCCGCGGCGGACCGGAGGGCTCCCCGGGACCCGTGACGCTCGCCGGCTCCATCGGAGGTCTTGGAACACGTCTGGGGCGCGGCGGGACGCGCAAGAGGGACCGCCGCGGGCCGGGGGCAGCCCCCACCCTCAAAACATCCGACATGTCTTTAGCCGGGGGATAAAAGAACGTCGAGAGTCTGAAACAATTAGACCTATTATGTCTGTCTGCATTTCACAAAATCGTTTTGCCTTTTGTTTCGACACGGAAAGAGGAGAAAGACAAGCCAAACTACAGCCAAACCCCACCGGAATCCACCACTCCCCGCGACGCCCCGACGCCGGCCGGACCCCGGACCGCCCAGCTCAAGAACAGGCCACCACCGAGACCCTACGACGTCCGAAGGAGGCTGGGACACGGAGACCCCCGGAGACAGAGGCCACCCCCACGCCCCCGCCTCCGGGAACCGCAGACAACCACACCTGACCTCGCGGAGCTCCCCCATGGAGGACCGTCCCCACACCGGGGAGGACAGGGGACCACAGACAAGGACGACGTACTGGGGGCGGGGTGGGGACGTCTACCGGGTCTCCCACGACCCGTGTCCGACCCGGGAGTTGGAAGGGAGCACGGGAAACAACGACGGTCCTACCTGCGGTCCTCCCCACACCGTCCCACCGGTACACAGGCCTTACGACAACAGGTCGGTGGTGGGCCGGGACTCCACCCGTCTCCACGGACACACCGGGTCCGACCCACTCACGACTCGGGCCCAGCTCTGGGGACGGGCCGGTCGCACGCCGGACCCGAGGACCCCCGTCCAGAGGGTCGGAGGGGGTCGGACCCTCGATTGACGAGGTATCTGTACGTGACCCAACACTCAAAATATGGAAACATCTTTAGGACTACAGTGAAGAAGATGGAGACACTTCGCAGCGGGACCCCAGGACGGACCCCCACACAGACCCGTCGAAGAGACACAACCCGTCGGGACCCGGGGAGGACCGGGACGGCTGAGGGCCCGGAGGGACCCGACCTTCCGGTCGGGACCCCGGACCGTGGTGCGAGTCCCCAGGCCGAAGGTCGGTCGTCTTCGCCCTCCGCCTCGGACTCGTGTAGAAACAATCTACCTGGACTTCGCGACCGGACTACCCGGGTAGGGCCAGGACCCTGGGCCTCGCCGACTCCGAGGTCGTGACAACATGCCGGGTCACAGGACCGGGCACCGGCCGTCCGGAACCGGCTCATTTCCGAGAAGTCCGTCGACCAGGACTCCCGCCCACCGGTCTCGCCCACACACAGCCCCGGTCGGCCCACCAGACCGGGGTGCGTCCCGGTACCACCACAGGGGGGCCCAGGGAGGCAGATACAGCCCCGACCAGAGGGGGACGACCGGGTCCCGCCCCAACCCCCGTCTGTCTACTCCCCGAACCTGGCCCTCCGGTACACCAGGGCCCCGGGGGTAGGACGAGACCCCCAGGAAAGAGTCTCTACCAGGAACCCCCATCCCCCGAGGAAGGACACGGACCGTTCCCGAACCTCCAAGAGACCCAGGGGCCCGGACGGAGACTGGAGGCCGCCCGTACGACCTTCACACCCATGTCGGCAGACGGACGGGCACCCCCGACAGCCACAACCCCCGACGATCTACCACCGGACCCGGGAGGGACACGCACGGCGCACGGCGGAGACGGAAGCACAGACAGGCGTCGGCGACGACACGCAGTAAGGCCGAGGACTTGGACTCGACCACCGGGACCCCGGAAAACCCTCAACTCAAGACCCGGCTCGCGCCCGTCTGGGACCCGACTCAAACGAGCCCCACGGCTGCTGTCCGAAGACCGCCGCCGCACTCCAGGCGACTGATGGTCGCAGCCTACGCCAAAGAATTGTCGTTATTAGTCGGCGAAGCCTCTTCCCCACACGGACACACACGGACACCCATCCACGTGTGCACACGGAGACACACACACGTACACACGTCCCCCTCTCGGACCACAGACTCCTGAGGCCCCCCGACCCCCACGAACCGGCCCCGCCCGACCGGGGCTCCGGAGCAGGCGAGAGGAGACCGGGCCGGTCGGACGCAGGGTCGGGAGGAAGGAGGACCCGACTCCGACGACCTGTCCGGGCGTACGTCGCTCCCACGGGCCCAACTCGAAAACGGGCCCCGTGACCGTGACACCCCTCCTACCGGTCCCGTCCCTGCGAGCCCCTGTGAGACACCCGACCACCTTCAGTCTAGACCCCTGCCCCCGGGTCCGCCCGACGACAGTGACCGACTCAGGTGGCAGCCACACCAGGCACCCTCCCGGGGTTCCCCGTGGCTTAAGGCCCCCGCGTCCGACGGCCCGTCCCCCAGGGACACTCGGTGCCACCCCCCCCGGGCGTCGGTACCGGGACGCGGACGGGCCGGGGGTTACGACGACAAAAAGTTATTTTGAGCTCGACTACCTTGGTGCCAGGTACGAAAGAACGGTGCAGGAGAAACATTGTGACCCGGGCCTTCCCGAGGAGGGACTCCACGACCCGAAGGGGGACTGGGGTCCCGCCCCCAGCCACCACCCCGCTGGACACCCGTCCCCTCCGGGGGACGAGGATACAGGCACCGGAGCTGGGTCGGCGGGACGCAGACGGACGGACAGACTACGAGGAACCTCGGCACCCGAGTGCCCTACCCCACTCCCCACTCCGACCCACCCTGGGGGTCCAGGACATTCCTTCCCGGTACCACCCCCAACCCCACCAGTCGGTCCCTACCTCCGCGACTCTCGGGCCCCCCTCCACGGGTCGTACGGGGCCCCGACGCCTTCGGGCGGTCACACTACCGGGGGTACCGACAGGGGAGGACGACCCCGACGGAAGTCCCAGCCCCGCGCGGGGGAGACGGGAACCCCACAGACCGTGCGGGGGAAGAGACTCGGACTGACCCAGGACGGACGGGGTGCCCCGACGGGTGTGCGTGTCCCCGGGTCGGACCGGGGTCCTGCCGCGAGGGTCCTACCAACGACCAGACGTGCTCCAGGAGGTGTTCTCCTTCGTCACCAGAGACGGAGACGCCGTTGCCGTACTTCTACCCGACAACGAGTCTGCGGTTGTGTGCGGCCTACGTCACCGTACCCCCCTGGGGCGCGGGGGGTGCTCCCAGTCCGCACCGGTAGTCCGGGACGCACGGGGTCCTCTGGTCGCTGTCACTAAACTTCGTACTCTTTTTGTCCGGACCCGTGCCACTCGCCACTGCTGGGGCAGTGGGCCTTCTCACTCCGGCACAGGGCACCCGAGCTCAGCGACATTCCGGTCCCAGGTCCGGCCCCGCCCCCCGGACGAGGGGAGGACCTCCCCGAGTGGAGCCGGGACGGTCTACTCGTGGCACTGGGAGAACCTCCCCCGAGAGTCTCAGTCCTGGGTCTGGTCCTGCGTCCCCGCTCCGACGTGCCCCCCTCCCCTCGGGACCCCACTCGGCCCCACCCCGCCCGGACGACCCCGGACAGGTCACTCCTCTGGAGAGGCCGGCGCCACAGGGACAGCAGGTTCCACCCCGCAGACGAGTCCGGCGCCTCTCCGAGACCCCACGAGTCCGGTCTGGGAGGGAATCGGGGCCCCACGGACACTCTTCGTCGACCGCTCACGGTGGACACCCGGGTGAGCCCCCGAGACCCTCGGTCCGACGACCGACGAGGACCGAGGACGCTCACGACGCGTCGACGGGCCACCCCCGTGGGTCTCGCCGGGTCCGCGAACAGGACTGGCTCCCCGGCTCCCGACATCCGTGCCAAAGGGTGGGGGTCCTTCCTAAGTGTGTCTGTCCAGTCCTGTCGAGGAGGTCTCCGCAAATGACGTCCACCGGGGTCCCCTTCCATCGCCACTGGTGCGTACTTCGAGGCCGGAGCCCCTCCGGGCTGGCGGCCGACCCGCTGCGTCCGAGAGAAGAGGCGACAACGGACCCCGATGCCTGGCTTACTTCCGTTTTTTACGTCCGCACCCCCAGCCGCGAGGTCCCGACCGCCCCCGGGTCGACAACGAACCTCTGAGCCGCCCTACAACCACCCCGGCCCCCGGGGGACGTCCCCGTGGTCCACAGGGGTGCTCGCCGGGTGTGAGTCCGAGTGGAAGTCCCCGTGGACACGTCCGTCGTCTCCACTCACGGCCGGAAGGGCGGTGGAGGACCCGGGGGACCGTCCGCCTGATCCCGGGTACCACGTGTCCGTCGGGGAACGAGTCTGTGCACTGATCCGTGGGACCGTCGAGATGATCCTTGTCTGTGTGTGTGTGCGTACACGTGTGTGTGTGTGAGTATGTGTAAGTGTGGGTATGTGTACGTGTGTGTGTAAGTCTGCGTATGTGAGAGTGCGTGAGTGTGCGTGGGTGTGAGTCTATATACGTGTGTGTATGTGTGTGTGCGTATGCGTGTGTGTGTGTATGTGTGTAAGTGTGAGTGTGTGTACGTGTGTGTGTAAGTCTGTGTATGTGAGTGCGTGAGTGCGTGAGTGTGAGTCTATATACGTGTGTGTATGTGTGTGTGCGTATACGTGTGTATGTGTGTAGGTGTGTGAGTCTATGTGTGTGTACGTGTGTGTGTAAGTCTGTGTATGTGAGAGTCCGTGAGTGTGTCCGTATGTACGAGAACATGTGTGTAAGTGTGTGCGTCTATATGTACATGTGTGCGTATACACGTGTGTGTGTGTAAGTGTGAAAGTCTCTGTGTACGTGTGTGTGTAAGTCTGTGTATGTGAGAGTGCGTGAGTGTGCGTGGGTGAGAGTCTATATACGTGTGTGTGTATGTGAGTGTGAGTGTGTATGCGTGTGTATGTGTGTGGGTGTGTGTGTCTATGTGTGTGTACGTGTGTGTGTAAGTCTACGTATGTGTGTGTGAGTGTGCGTGGGTGTGAGAGTCTATATACGTGTGTGTGTGTGTGTGTGTACGTATGCGTGTGTGTATGTGAGTATGTGTGTAAGTGTGAGTCTGTGTGTACGTGTGTGTGTATCTGTGTATGCGTATACGTGTGTATGTGTGTGTTTGAGTCTATGTGTACGTGAGTGCGTGAGTGTGAGAGTCTATATACGTGTGTGTATGTGCGCGTATGTGTGTGTATGTGTGTCTATGTGTGTGTACGTGAGTGTACGTGTGTGTGTAAGTCTGTGTATGTGAGAGTGCGTGAGTGTGCGTGGGTGAGAGTCTATATACGTGTGTGTGTATGTGAGTGTGAGTGTGTATGCGTGTGTATGTGTGTGGGTGTGTGTGTCTATGTGTGTGTACGTGTGTGTGTAAGTCTACGTATGTGAGTGTGTGAGTGTGCGTGGGTGTGAGAGTCTATATACGTGTGTGTGTGTGTGTGTGTACGTATGCGTGTGTGTATGTGAGTATGTGTGTAAGTGTGAGTCTATGTGTACGTGTGTGTATCTGTGTATACGTATACGTGTGTATGTGTGTGTTTGAGTCTATGTGTACGTGAGTGCGTGAGTGTGAGAGTCTATATACGTGTGTGTGTATGTGTGCGTATGTGTGTGTACGTGAGTGTACGTGTGTGTGTAAGTCTGTGTATGTGAGAGTCCGTGAGTGTGTGTTCGTGTGTACGAGAATATGTGTGTAAGTGTGTGAGTCTATATGTACGTGTGTGTGCGTGTAAGTATGTGTGTCTGTGTACGTGAGTGTCCCTGTACGTGTGTATGAGTATGTGTGTAGGTGTGTGAGTCTATGTGTGTGTACGTGAATGTGTGCGTGTGTGTGTGTGAGAGTCCGTGAGTGTGTATACGTGCGTGTGAGAATGTGTGTGTACGTGTGTGTGTATAAGTCTGTGTGTGAGAGTACGTGAGTGTGTCTACGCGTGTGTGTGAGGATGTGTGAGAGTGTGTGTGACCGTCCGAATGTCCGAGGTCGTATGGGTGGGACAGCAACTGCGGAGTTGGAACCGACTCGGGGGAGTGGACGGTCCCGGAGACACACCGTCCCTCCGGAATCCCCGACCCGGTCCACTCCCCGAGTCCCTACCCCCCACAGGGTCACGGGACACCCGGGGACCCCCTAGCCGACCGAGGTTCCACACGTCTCCCGGGACCTCTCGAGAGGGACTCCGGACTGGGACTCACCCGGGACTGGTGTCGAGTCGTCGAGGAAGGGGTGACCTCCCACCTCCCGTGACGTCACCGGTGGTGTCCCGATGATCACCCCACTCCGGTCCGAAGGACCCGAAGGTCCCCCGGAGCCCCAGGGGTGCAGAGGTGGGTGGTCCTCTTGTTCGTGTCTGGTGGGACCTACTGCCCACCAGGGCGGGGACCGACCCGGGTCCCCACGAGGAAGTACGACGGTTCGACGGTGGGTTTCCCGCTCCAGCCCCACTTCACTTGTCCCCTGCCACGTGTCTCGTCCGACGAGGGTCTCCTCGACTCCCCTCTGGCCGGGAAAGAACGGTGGGATGGTCGCCGAGGTTCGACGGACGTCACGGAAGCCCCCCGCCAGACGTGCCGAAGCTCCGGAGGGCGGGGGAACAATGGGGAGGTGGAGGGCGTGGAGGACCCCCTCGGACCTGGGTCTCGAGAAGGGTGCTCCTGGACCCCGGGAAGACTCCCGACGGGCGGTTGCGAAACCGACCTTACCCGGACCGCCCCCGACCCCCTCCCGACCGTCCCGACTCGCACCGGGCGCCGAGGCGGGGAGTGGACGTCGACGTCGAGGTCGCGGCCGTGCACGACGTCCCGGAGGTACCAAGGGACCTGTTCCCGACCTGTCTCGTTCTGCCTCCGGCGAGCTCGGCTGCCCGTCTCGGTGCGGTCCTGTGAGCCGGGGCCGAGGGGTCAGGGGGACCCAGGAGTCCGAGGGGGGCCCAGGTGTCCGAGGGGGGCCAGGTGTCCGAGGGGGGCCCAGGTGTGCCAGGGGGGACCCAGGTGTCCAGGGGGGGCCCAGGTGTGCCAGGGGGGCCCAGGTGTGCCAGGGGGGCGCAGGTGTGCCAGGGGGGCCCAGGTGTCCAGGGGGGCCCAGGTGTGCCGGTGTCAGGGGGCGACGAGCTCGTCGGGACACCGAGAGGGACTGTCGAAGGTGGAGGGTGACCGGTGCAGGTGTCGAGCACGACCTCCGTGGAATTGACCGGGTCGAGGTCCGTCACCCCTCGTCCCGGGAACCGGGGGTCCCCGTGGTATCGGAGGGGTGAAGAGACGGCGACGGGGGCGGGGGATGGGTGACTGGGGGGTTGGGGGTCTACCGGTCCGACCTCGTCGGACCCATCCTACCGGACACGGGGGCGGCTTTGGGGACACTCCCAAGTCCACCGTCGTTTCGGCGTTCCTGTCGACCTCCGTGACCCCCGACCCCCGGACAGTGACCCCCTTGACCCTGCCCTCGCCGGGCACCGCCCCAGCCGGCCGAGCCCGAAGGAGTCGCAAACGTGGTTCGGGACACGGGGTCCTGCTCTCCTGTAAGGAGGGCGGGGTACAGTCGACTGCGAACCCATGTCTTTGACGTCCGCCGACGACGGACTGGGGGTGCCGGAACCCCAAGTGCCGCCGGAACCCCCCGCGACCCGGACCCCGCGGACTCGACCGTCTCCTGGGACGACCACTGCCCCGCCCCACACCCAGCCCGACCCCCGGGGTCGGACGAGAGGCCCACGGTCGTCTCCGGGGTCGGAGCGACCCCTGACGTCCCCAGGTCCCGAAGGGCGTCCCTCAGCCTCAGTCCTGGAACCGGGGAGTGACCCACACGTCCTCGGCGGTCCGGGAGCACACAGGGGAGAAACACTCTACCTGGGCGACTCCCTGGGGTTCATTCGTCGCCCGCCTCGACCACGAGGGACACCAGTGGGAGCGAGGCTCGGGCGAGGCGTCCCAGGGACTCCCGTCCGTGGGTTCACGGTACGTCGGAGTCGACCACAGACGGGGGACCCGGGGTGGCCCACACAGCACGGACGGGTCGCAAGTCTCTACTTTCGTCGGGCCCGGTGTGGTCCGAGCGGACGGAGCACCAGGGACCGACCCAGCACTGGGGCCCCACGGGGCTCGTGTCGTGGTCCACCACCGAGGGCTCACGCCCGCCCCCCGGGGCACACAGAGTCCCTCGGAGCGGAGCGGCGGACAGAACCACCGGTTGCCGACGGGGGTGTTGCTCCCCCTGTCCTGACAAGGATTGCCCGAGAGAGGTCTGCACCCTGAAAGAGAAAGGAAACACTGATGTCCCTCGGGTGTCGTAAGGGAAGTCTACCAAACAAAGTCTGAACAGTAAAGGTTTAGGTATCGATGGTACATCCTACGCTGGGACACACCCCACCCAGACGCGTCCCACCCCAGGGCACATCCCACCCCGGGGACATCCCACCCCAGGCACGTCCCACCCCAGGGCACATCCCCCCCAGGGCACGTCCACCCCAGGGTACATCCCACCCTAGGCACGTCCCCCCCAGGGACGTCCCCCCCCAGACACGTCCCACCCCAGGGCACATCCCACCCCAGGCACGTCCCACCCAGGGACGTCCCACCCCAGGCACGTCCCACCCCAGGACACATCCCACCCCAGGCACGTCCCGTCCAGGGACGTCCCACCCAGGGACGTCCCACCCCAGGCACGTCCCACCCCAGGACACATCCCACCCCAGGCACGTCCCGTCCAGGCACGTCCCACCCAGGGACGTCCCACCCCAGGCACGTCCCACCCCAGGACACATCCCACCCCAGGCACGTCCCGTCCAGGGACGTCCCACCCAGGGACGTCCCACCCCAGGCACGTCCCACCCCAGGACACATCCCACCCCAGGCACGTCCCGTCCAGGGACGTCCCACCCAGGGACGTCCCACCCCAGGCACGTCCCACCCCAGGACACATCCCACCCCAGGCACGTCCCGTCCAGGGACGTCCCACCCAGGGACGTCCCACCCCAGGCACGTCCCACCCCAGGACACATCCCACCCCAGGCACGTCCCGTCCAGGGACGTCCCACCCAGGGACGTCCCACCCCAGGCACGTCCCACCCCAGGACACATCCCACCCCAGGCACGTCCCGTCCAGGGACGTCCCACCCAGGGACGTCCCACCCCAGGCACGTCCCACCCCAGGACACATCCCACCCCAGGCACGTCCCGTCCAGGGACGTCCCACCCAGGGACGTCCCACCCCAGGCACGTCCCACCTCAGGGACATCCCACCCCAGGGCACATCCCACCCCAGGGCACATCCCACCCCAGGGCACATCCCACCCAGGCACGTCCCACCCAGGCGCGTCCACCGGAAGGGTGACCGTCCGACCAGAGACCTCCATGTCGTGACTCCGGACCTCAGAGGAGAAATGTCCGTCCAGACGTCCGCCCACCACCACCCCCCGAACCGGTCAACAGCGGGGTCTCGGCCCCCTCGTCCCCTGGGTCGGGACTCTGGGAACGGGTCGGAGGGAGGAGGTGGTCACCCCGACCCGGCAGACGAGGACGTGAGTGCCCTCCGTCCTCTCCGGGGTGCCGAAGCCCGTGCCAACGGCACCGTCCTCCGGACCCGGGGGAGCTCCTGTCTCAGCCCCCGGTCCGAGACCCGGCTGTCGGCCCCCCGCCGGGGACGACGAGAGGACGTCGGGCCGAGGGTGTCGCCCCCGGGGTCACGACGGGGGTAAAAGGTCCCGGGGGTCGTCCCGTGTGTCACAAGAGACCCCCGACGACCGGCTCCACGCCGGGAGACCCGGAGAGTTCCCGGGGATCTGGTCGGACCCGTAAGACGTCCACGGGGAACGTCGCCCATCCCTTCCCCGGACACTCAGGGGGTCCTTTTCGAAATTGATAAGGACTTTGTCCTCGTTGGGGCCGGGGACCCCCGAGTGGGCACTTAAGTCCTTCGACACTTAGGAGGTGAAGTTTGTCGTCGAGTAGCACTTAGACCCGTTCGTTGGACGTTCCGTGCACCCCTCCTCTACGGGACCACGAGGACGTTCCGTGCACCCCTCCTCTGCGGGACCACAAACCCGGAGACGGACACGGGCCGCCGCCGGCACCCCGTCCCCCGCCCACGGGCCCCCACACGTGCCACGGGGTGCCGCGACCGTGGTCGTCGGGTCCCCCGACTCCGAGCGCCCTCGCCCTCCTGGTCCCACCCCTTCGTCGACCCCAGTGGCGAGACAGTGTCCTGTCGGAGACCCTCCTCTCTTGCCCCGAGTCCTCCCTCCGCGGACACCCCTCGCCCAGTCGTGCTCCCGGACCCCGGGGCGGACGGGGGAGGGGGTCTCCTTCGACTCCTGCACGACCCCGTTTCGGAAACTCTTCTCGGGGAGAGGGGTGGGCCCTGAAGGGACCCCAGGTCGCGAATTCTTAGACGGAAGGCCGCGTCCCCTACACCCGAGGTAGAGCGTAGTCCCCTGACTGCCAGGTGCACGGAGCCTCGTCGGTTCGGGTGTTCCGTGTCCGTGGGTCGGGTTCGTGTCTGGGGCACACAGCGTCGATGCCGAGCTGCGTCGGTTTGTGTTTGTTTTCCTACTTGTGTACGCCTTTCTCTCCCCGACTTCTGGGGTGGACGACGACGAGTCGGTCGGTGTGTCAGCACAGGCTGAGACGCTGGGGTGCCTGGTGTCGTATGGGTCGAAGGGATCGAAGGGACAGGTAGTGGTTGAGAGCCTCAAACGAGTTTGGGTACAGGCAGCTCGGCCATTCCGGTAGGTTGGTAGAGTGGGAGACAGTAGGGGAAGAGGACGGGAGTTAGAGAGGGTGGTAGTCCCAGAAAAGGTTACTCGACCGAGAAAGGTTATCTGCAATCTCCTCGGGGGTTCTGGTAGTGCCCCCGTCCTGGGGTTGTCCCTGACTAGAGATCGAGACTCACTGGAGAGTCTCCGGTGAGACGCCCGTGTGCTGGGGTCGGTTGTCGGACCCGTGGAGTCTCGACAGGAGACCCGGTGAAGGACGGGACTCTGTGGTGGCGTGAGGGATGGGACGTGGGACCTGAGACCCGGGGCCCCGACTCGGCGTTCCCTTCCCAAGCGCGGGTGAGGTCGGGGAAGGCGACCCACCCAGGACCGAGGTACGGGAGAGACTCGCGGGAGTCCGTGGGGGACCTCTCCCAGACAGGGGTGGGTGGAGCCCCATGTACCTGCGGCGCCACCCTCCTCCACACCCCCGGTGTCTCGTGACAACTCCCCGACCCCAGGACCCCCCTGAATACGAGTGCACGACACACGGGCCCCACCCCCACCTCCTCCCCCCGTGGGGTCCGTAGTCCGGGACGTCGAGACGCACCGGCGGGTCCTGGACCGGACGACCCCGGCACTGGGACCGGGACCTTGGTCGGGGACCGAACCGTCTACCTCCTCCGCGGGGGACTCGAGAGTCCCTCCCCTGCCGCCACACCATGGGTACCGGGAGTCGTCCCACCCGTCGGACGGGAGACACACTCGGACGGAGACGAAGGTCGACGAAGGGTCCCTTCCCCGGTGGGGGACGGGAGCAGGGGCGTGCCGGACAGGCGTCGTCCGTGTCTCGAACGTCCTTCCATGGGGGGGTAGGGGCTGTCACCCGTCGTCCCACCACCCAGAACCGACCTCCGTCCCTCGAAGTTCTGGTTCTCCGTGTCCGGTGGACCCAGGTGAGCGGGGAAGAGACCCCGGACCACCCCACCGTCACTCCGACCCGGGGGCGGTGGCCGTCACCCCCGGGGCGATTGAGGGTCCTTCCGAGAAATTTTCCCATTGAACGCCCCCCTACCCCCAGTCCATGTGGAAGATAGTGGTGATGAAGGAGTAACACGGACACTCCACGACACTAACGGCCTCGTCGGTGGGGGTACGACCGTGGTTCTCCCCTTTCCGGTTCCTCGGTCTCCCCGGAGTCGGACGACGGGACTCGGAGACTTGGTTTCGGTCGTGACCACGACCTGAGGACGGGCACCCCTGTTGGGTGGACCCCCTGTCTCGATGACCCTGGTCCGTGGACGCTGGGTCGAAGGATCCCCACACGCCCTCGTCTAAGTGGGTGTCCCGTGCACCCCAGGTACCCCTCGCCCGGCCCCCGGCCTCAAAAGACGTGTCGGAACCCTAGTACCGACCGTGCACCAGGAGGGCCTTCTGTCGGGTCGGCCGCCGTAGTCGTGAGCGAGAGACTTCGGCTGCGGTTCCGGAGACGACACGAGAATCCGAGGGTTCCCCTGACTCTCAAGGCTCCCCGTCTTGAGTCTTATCCGTGAACATTGAAGAAGGTCTAAATCGTCGTTCTCAAGAGTGTGAAAGGCTTTAGTGTGCCACTTGAAGACTCGACGACCGCGCCGGCTCTGGCTTGACGTTCCGGCACTCAGTGAGTGTGGAGCGAGGTGTCGACTGACGCTCCAGTGACACGAAGGTTGACGTTTGACCCCGTGTCCTCCACGGGGTTCACCCACCACTCGCGCCCACAGTCTGGGCGACGAAGGACCCTTCGGTCGACTACGGGGCAGGTGAGCAGGACGCGACTACCGTCCGGTCCGACGTGTCTTGCGCGAGGGCACCTCTGCGGGGTAGTCTCGGCGTCGGGCAGAGGGCAGACACGGGTCCCGCCGAGGGGCGGTCCAGTCGGGTCGAGACTCACGACTCTCACGTCCTCCGGACCGACGTCCGGAACTCCCCACGTCGCTCCGGGAGCGGGAGACAACGCGACTGCGAGTCCCGAGGGAGGACGACACCCGACTGGCCGACGGGGACCCTCCCCCGTCGAGTGCCGGACCACGAGTGTCCGTCGACGACAGCCTGTCCACGGACCTCCTACGCCTGGGACCCCCGGTGTCCCGGTCGACGACCCTCCGAGCACAGGTGGGGCCGTCCCCACCAGCCGTGTAGGACCCCGACGTCGCGGGCACCCCGAGCCGGACTTGCGGACACAGCACCCGCCGGGTCCAGGGACACGGGAGCGCAGGGTACTCCGGCGGAGAACGACGGACCGCCCGGGTCAACAGAGGAGACAGCGGGCCCGTGGAGGCGACGGGGAGGACACCGGCCTTCGCGTCCCCGGGTCCACGCAGAGTCGGACTACCCCGGGACCTCAGCGACGACGGAAGTCCTCCCGTCTCTCGTCTCCCGTCTCCCGACGGCCACACCTCTCTACTCAGACGTCAGGATATGGGGTCCGTTTCCCCGTCCCTCCCAGGAGACCTCCGGTACAACGGCGGCTCCCCGACGCCCGGAGACTCTCGGGTCCCACTCCTCCAGGGCACGACCAGGTCCAGCCCACTCGACCCGGCACAGCGCTCCGTAAGGGTCGGAGGGAAGAGACGTGCACACTCAACCTTACGTGTCAGGGGTTCGAAGGGAGGTCGGGGCTGCACAAGATTCTGGACCCTCCGGACAGGGGGCATTTGTCTCTCCTTCCCCGAGGGACCCGTTCCCGCCACACCCCCAGTCCTCGGGGGTCGGAAGGTGGTGTCGGGCACCCTTCGCTCGCCCCAACCGGGGCACCGAGGTTGGGCCACTCCCGCACAACCGTCAGGTCCGCTGCACCGGGCCGGACCCGAGGCCCGTGGGCCGCGCACGGACGGGGAGGTGGCACACCGGTGCAAGAACCCGTGTCACACCTGCGGGACGATGTCAAAGATTTCGCCACCCTACGTCAGCTGCACAGAACAAAGTTTTGTACAGAGAACGTCTGTCACCCATCTCCACGGGCGCACGAAGACTTAAGGAGATTTGTCGGGGTCTGGGAGCAGACGGTCGTGGGGAGGGCACCGGACGTCTTTGAAGGACCTGGATGTCGTCGCACTCCGTCTCGTCCGGGACCAAAGACCGGAGACGGTTCTACCTCTCGCCCGGGCCCGGCGCGTGTGAGAGCCGGTCCAGTGGGGGCCTTTGCTGCGGAGGGAGGTCCGGACCCACGGCCACGAGGAGGGGTCCGACACTCCACTGGGTGCCGGTCCCACGTCCCGACCTGCGCCCGGGTGTCCCGACCCGCTCTCGTAGGGGGAGGGCGCGACCCCGCGTTGTGGTACAAGGACCCGGTCCGGAGACGGGTCCTGCACAACGAGATGCCGCCGCGGCCTTAGTGGGTCTCTTACGTCCGAGGAAACGACGGGACGTGCGCCCTAACAACCACGGCAGAAAGATTTAAGGCTCTTGTCTGAAAACCTGAGTCACCCTCTTCCACTCCCACCCTACTAAACTCTCCTACCGTCACTTTGTGCATGTAAGTCAAGTCAAGTCAAGTCAGCGAGTCAGCACAGACTGAGAAACGCTAGGGTACCTCACGTCGTGCGGTCCGGAGGGACAGGTAGCGGTTAAGGACCTCAAATGAGTTTGAGTACAGGTAGCTCAGTCGCTACGGTAGGTCGGTAGAGTAGGAGACAGTAGGGGAAGAGGAGGGCGGAAGTTAGAAAGGCTCGTAGTCTCAGAAAAGGTTACTCAGTCAAGAAGCGTAGTCCACCGGTTTCATAACCTCAAAGTCGAAGTCGTAGTCAGGAAGGTCACTTATAAGTCCTGACTAAATGAAATCCTACCTGACCAACCTAGAGGAACGTCAGGTTCCCTGAGAGTTCTCAGAAGAGGTTGTAGTGTCAAGTTTTCGTAGTTAAGAAGTCCCGAGTCGAAAGAAATGTCAAGTGGAGAGTGTAGGTATGTACTGATGACCTTTTTGGTATCGAAACTGATCTGCCTGGAAACAACCGTTTCATTACAGAAACGAAAAATTATACGACAGATCCAACCACTATTGAAAGGAAGGTTCCTCGTTCGTAGAAAATTAAAGTACCGACGTCAGTGGGAGACGTCACTAAAACCTCGCGTTCTTTTATTTGAGACGATGACAAAGGGGTAGATAAAGGGTACTTCCCTACCCTGGTCTACGGTACTAGAATCAAAAGACTTACAACTCGAAATTCGGTTGAAAAAGTGAGAGGAGAAAGTGAAAGTAGTTGTCCGAAAACTCAAGGAGAAGTGAAAGACGGTATTCCCACCACAGTAGACGTATAGACTCCAATAACTATAAAGAGGACCGTTAGAACTAAGGTCGAACACGAAGGAGGTCGGGTCGCAAAGAGTACTACATGAGACGTATCTTCAATTTATTCGTCCCACTGTTATATGTCGGAACTGCGTGAGGAAAAGGATAAACCTTGGTCAGACAACAAGGTACAGGTCAAGATTGACCACGAAGGACTGGACGTATGTCTAAAGAGTTCTCCGTCCAGTCCACCAGACCATAAGGGTAGAGAAAGTCTTAAAAGGTGTCAAATAACACTAGGTGTGTCAGTTTCCGAAACCGTATCAGTTATTTCGTCTTTATCTACAAAAAGACCTTGAGAAAACGAAAAAGGTACTAGGTCACCTACAACCGTTAAACTAGAGACCAAGGAGACGGAAAAGATTTTGGTCGAACTTGGAGACCTTCAAGTACCAAGTGTATGACAACTTAGGACCGAACCTTTTAAAACTCGTAAGAAACTGTGACGGAAAGAAACTCTAACCTTACTTTTGACTGGAAAAGGTCAGGACACCAGTGACCACTCAAAAGGTTTGAACGACCGTATAACTCACGTCGTGAAAGTGTCGTAGTAGAAAATCCTAAACTTTATCGAGGTGACCTTAAGGTAGTGGAGGTGATCTAAACAAACATCACTACGACGGCTTCCGGGTGAACTGAAGTGTAAGGTCCTACAGACCGAGATCCACTCACTAGTGTGGTAGCACCAATAGACCCAGCACTTCTAGAAAAAACATGGAAAGAAGACACACAAGAACGGTGGAGAAGAATTATAGAAGACAAAGACAATCCAGGGATGGTAAAGACAGGAAATAGCTCGGGTAGAAACGTACTTTACAAGGGAACCGTAGATATTACAAGAACTTCTCTAGAGATCTGAAAGAGTAAGATAACAAAAGGAGATAAACAAACGTAACTAGCGACTTCTTCCGAAAGAATAGAGAGGAACGATAAGAAACCTTGAGACGTAAGTCTACGAATATAGAAAGGAAAAGAGGAAACGGAAAGTGAAGAGAAGAAAAGTGTCGATAAACATTCCGGAGGGGTCTGTCGGTAAAACGGAAAAACGGAAAGAAAGAGAACCTCTACGAGAACTAGGGACGGAGGCCATGTTACAGTACTTGGAGACAAGTATCAGGAAGTCCGTGAGAACAGACACTCTAGATTAGGGAACTTAGACAAAGAGTGAAGGTGACATATTAACATTCCGTAAAATCAATCCAGTATGGACTTACCAGACCACCAAAAGGGATGAAAAAAGTTAAATTCAGACTTAAACCGTTATTCCATGTATCCCGAAGGGACTATCGAGCCAACAATTTCTTAGACGGACGTTACGTCCTCTCGGGCCAAGTTAAGGACCCAACCCTTCTAAGGGACCTCTACCCTTTCCAAGGGGTGAGGTCATAACACCGGACCTCTTAAGGTCCTGACATATCAGGTGCCCCAGTGTTTCGCGACCCGTGCCGACTCACTGAAAGTGAAAGAGCAATGTAGTACCCCTTGTCTACTGGTCACATTCAGGTTACGCACTTCGTCCCGTGGGTTTCGGTCACGAGCCCCGCTGGGTCCCCCTACCCACCCCTCCCTTCCCCGCTGGGTCCCC